>JAHTLZ010000237.1:4444714-4470300 GCA_023846285.1 Phrynocephalus versicolor | reverse complement strand
ATCTAATCTAATCTAATCTAATCTAATCTAATCTAATCTAATCTAATGTGTTGCAGATCACAAATATGTATAGAGGGACTCTCTCATCTTCAGACTACCACCAACCACATGAAGAAATCAGCAATGAATGAGGAGATTCATCCCAACAACAATTGTTCCATATGGGATTTAAGAGGCATTCTTCTGAAACAGCAACCTCACCAGAATTAATCAAGGCTGAATCTGGCTGGGAAAGATATGGTTTAGGAATTTCACATGCCCTGCCTTCTATTTCTTGAAGGAAGTAAAATGGGGGGGGGGGTGTTCTGTCAGTGACTATCTGTTTGCACACGCTAGGCTTCTCCACGCTGGTAGGAAAAGTGCTGTGTAAACGTGTTTTATCTGAACCCCTTAAATATGGTGGTATTCTCCAGTTTACAACTCCATCATGAAAGGACAGAAAGCAATAAAAAGGTTTGAGGGAGCCCATTTCTTATAACACAATGATTGGGGGTGATTTGTTTGACCTATGCTTCCGGCCTCAATCTTCTTTGGAGCCTGATGAATGAAGAAGTGACAGTGGCTACTGGTCCTGGTGGCGAAAAGGTCTTGTATTGAGCGACAGCTTCATTAAAAGCATTAAAGGAGCAAGAGGAGAGGTGAAGCAAGTATAATAGTTGGAGGAAAGGTTCTCTTTCCATATAGACTGAGCTATTGCCTATAGACCGGAGGCGGGGGGGCAACATTAGCCCTTTTCCTCCATCTACTCCTTCATGGCCTAAAACATGTCAGCTATATCAGATAACCTAAATGGCTAAAGTCATCGCTTCTCTGGAAAGTTTGTCCTTTGGCTTAGTTAACAGAAATACCCTACCGCAGCCTGGCCCACATGGGTGTCCTCCGGCTGTGTTAGACTACAACGTCTATCATCCCAGCCTATGCCTCCATATGGGCCCCGAGACATAATAGATGGTTGCCCTGACCAAGAGCAATGGGAGTTGTAGTCCAATACATCTAGGGGGTAGCAGGCTGGGGAAGGCTATCTCACAGAAAGTTAGAATAAATGTATATTTTAAGTTGAGAGAAGGCACATTTCAGAAAATCATGTGTCTTTGTTTCTGCTTTTAAAAACCTTGCATGTGTTTGGTGCAAGGATCTAAGACAGGTTATTTGTCTCTTCAGTTTTCTTTCACTGCCTTCCCAGACTGGCAATCAATATCAGAATCCCATGGCCTGTGCTAGAAAGAAAAACAAAACTGTTTGGAGGAGTACTTTTACTGGAACTGGAAACAGTATGAATTAGAAATAGGGCTTTGTATGAAGCTGCCATCCATTGCGACATATTGGCCATCCCTCCTTCCCTTTTCTGCTTTCTTTCCATTTTCTGACACTCATGAAGAACACATTCAAGGCAGCCAGGATCGAGCTGGTGGACAAAAAAATCCAGAGGCCAGGAGCTTGAAGTATGGGAAGCAGAGAACAAGCTGCAAAGACTGAGAAGCCAAACCACAGCCACCAAGTGTAAAAGATGAAGCAAAAAACTATTAGCCTGTGGGAGACACCCGAACATTGCTGAATTGCTAGCAGAGCTTAAAGAAAATATACTTTGTGCACTACAATTTTGAGAATACCATAGACAGCTTGTGTACCGAAGGCTAAAAAAGTAACTTTTCCCATTCCTGGTCGGCTGGTAGTTGCTATACTTCATAGTTCATAATCTATGTCAGTGTTGGCAAACCTATGGCACAGGTGCCAAGGACAGCATTCGGAGCCCTTTCTGTGGGCACCCGATACCGCCTCTTCACTGCCACCTGTATTCAGGTTAAATTGCTGTATTGGCACTTTGCGAAATATTAGTGGGTTTTGAATTGCAGTTTGGACACTCGGTCTCTAAAAGGTTCACCATTGCTGGTCTATGACTTCAAGGACTCTACTTCATAGTCTTGATAGCCCTCAACAGTGAATTTTTCTGTGTTCCTACCTGTCTAGAGACGTTCAGTGTAATCAATAAAACAAATGCATCAAACTGCCTCCCCCCCCCCACTCAGTTCTCCAAAGTACCATCCCCACTGCATTATTTTGTTAGCCAGCCCATGGTTTTTGGTTTCGATGCCCTGATAATGTTTTAAATTGTATCACATTAGACACAGATCTGCATGTGCAATGGACATGGTGTTATCAGTGACAGATTGATGTTAAAGACTTCCTTTGTCAATTGGGTGCACAAGTTAATCTCATTGCTCATGAGTTCTGTGCATCCCAACATTGAAAGGCTTTAATTAGCAAGCAATCTATTTCAGATAATGTTATTCCCATTGTGCAGCTAGCGCTGTCCAACATGATACCAGCCAATGAGGGACAATTTGAAACATTATCCAAGTAACCATTCATACTTGTCAAAAAAAAAAAATAGCCCCAACAATTTCTTTATATTGGGTGAAAAGTGGTTAACTGATGAAAAGGGGAGGCAGGTTCTGTTGCTTGATTTCACTTTGTGAATGGTGAAGAACATACGGGGGTACACTGCTGCTGGTGTTGTTGTCAACATTTGATAGCCCTTTGCTTGGAATCTTTTTTCCTGCTGGCAACACAGGCACCATATAGGGCATCAATATCAGGCCAATTCCTAGCGTTTTGAACCATGGATATAGAAGCACAATGGCCCATGTTCATAAATCGGAGTTTCTCTAGAGAACTAAATCAGATCTTCAAGCTACATGAAGTTTTTCATGTTACAAAAACTGTCTCACTTCTTCTAAACCTTTTTGGCTTTGTTTTACTGTGAAGTGAAGTGGAAAATTTAATTAAATCTGGATGGGAATAGATAAAGGAGCCATCAGTGTGCAAGCCAAAGGGTGGAAAATATTTCCTGCTCCTGGCAATGCAAGTTCATCATCTGGGCATCTGATAGGATGCACAGGGAAGTGCAAGGTGGGTAGAGGAAGATGAGATTTTAGGAGGTGATACATCATGGCCCACTTCCATGGGTCTCTCTATTATCTTGCTCTAAGAAATGGATGCTGATAAAAGGCAATTATGGTTTCAAGTTTCCTTAAAAGCAAAAGTGCTGCCTTTCGAGTGCATCTGAAGTGGTGAAATACCTGACTAGGTTATGGTTTCCATCAAGTGGATGATGGGGTGGGGGGGAATCTTACTCTTATACCATTGCTGTGAGGCTCATTTGAAAGCTGGGATGAACATCAGTCCTTACCTAATGAGGTTTCAAGTCACAAATCCTTTTTATTTCCATGAGGAAAAGGCAATGTGTTTTTTATGTCCATCTCATTGAGCAGAGAAAAATGTCTGCTTGATAATTGTCTGTGTTCTAGAGGTAGGTGCCTCGACACAAAGGAGATGGAAAGGAGGAGGCACTTTCTATTCAGCTAAAAAGAAAGGCAATGCCTCTTAGCTATGTGCTTTCAGACGCCTCTTTCTCCAAGGACAAAGCTTTTAAACTGCAAGGAGCATCTCTTCTGTAAAGTCAATGGGATAAATGCATCTCCTAAGTGAGGATAGGAGGTGGTGTGTGCTGTCGGCAGGGTGGGGTCCAACAGGAGCACAGGAAGTGATGGGTCCACCACTCTCAATACCATCAAAAGACAAATATTACGAAGGCTATTGTTTTCCGAACAAGGAGATAGTGGTGGGGAAAGAGGGTTTGGGTAGCTGCCAACCAAATTCTTTGACACCAATACCAAGAAAGGTTTGAGAACAGATTATTAAAGATTTGCCCTGCAAGTACTTAGAAAGTAAGTCATCGCTTACTTCTGGAGGATAGCAGATGTGACTGGAGGATAGCAGATGTCACACCAATTTTTAAAAAAGGAAGGAGGGGGGACCCAGGAAACTACAGGCCGGTTAGCCTTACATCTGTCCCAGGGAAGATGGTAGAAAGCCTCATCCAAGAGAAAATCTTAAAACACATAAAAGAACAAACCTTGCTGAGAGAAAATCAGCATGGCTTCTGTAAGGGTAAATCTTGTCTGACAAACCTCTTAGAATTTTTTGAAAAGGTCAACAGGCACGTGGATTTGGGTGAACCGGTTGATATAGTCTATCTGGATTTTCAAAAGGCTTTTGACACAGTCCCTCACCAAAGGCTGCTGAGAAAATTGCACAGTCAGGGGATAAGAGGGCAGGTCCTCTTATGGATTGAGAACTGGTTGAGATCCCGGAAACAAAGAGTAGGTGTCAATGGGAAATTTTCACAATGGAGAGAGGTGAAAAGCGGTGTGCCCCAGGGCTTGGTCCTAGAACCGGTGCTTTTCAATCTGTTCATAAATGACCTGGAGACAGGGATAAACAGTGAGGTGGCCAAGTTTGCAGATGACACAAAACTTTTCCGTGTGGTAAAAACCAGAGAAGATTGTGAAGAGCTCCAGAAGGATCTCTCCAAACTGGGGGAGTGGGCTGAGAAATAGCAAATGCGTTTTAATGTAACCAAATGTAAAGTAATGCATATTGGGGCAAAAAATCCAAACTTCATCTATCAACTCATGGGCTCTGAGTTATCCGTGACAGACCAGGAAAGAGATCTTGGTGTGTTGGTGGACAGCTCCATGAAGGTGTCTCCCCAATGTGCGGCAGCGGTGAAGAAGGCCAATTCCATGCTAGGGATTATCAAAAAGGGGATTGAAAATAAAACAGCCAACATTATAATGCCATTATACAAAACAATAGTAAGGCCCCACCTGGAGTATTGTGTACAATTCTGGTCACCGCTCCTCAAAAAAGACATAGTGGAACTGGAAAAGGTGCAGAAGAGGGTGACTAAAATGATTACTGGGCTGGGGCACCTCCCTTATGAAGAAAGGCTAAAACATTTGGGCCTCTTTAGTCTGGAAAAAAGGCGCTTGAGGGGGGATATGATTGAGACATACAAAATAATGCAGGGTATGAGTAAAGTGGATAGAGGGAAGCTCTTCTCCCTCTCCCAAAATACCAGAACTAGGGGACATACACTCAAATTGAGGGCTGGGAGAGTAAAAACTGACAAAAGAAAATATTTTTTCACCCAGCGCGTTGTAAGTCTATGGAATTCCCTGCCACACAATGTGGTGATGGCATCTGACCTGGATGCCTTCAAAAGGGGATTGGACAGATTCCTGGAGGAAAAGTCCATCACAGGTTACAAACCATGATGGAGATGTGTAGTCTCCAGGCTTTAAACCAGGGTACTTCAAGGGCCAGATGCAGGAGAGTGGTATCAGGAGACAGATATCTAGTCTCATGCGCTCCCAAACGCATCTGGTGGGGCTACTGTGAGATACAGGAAGCTGGACTAGATGGGCCTTTGGCCTGATCCAGCATGGCTCTTCTTATGTTCTTAAAGTGGTGATTGATTGCTGTTGAGCCAGCATGGTACAAGTCATGGCAGATTAATCTTGTTTGTTTGTTTGTTTGTTTGATAGAGGATGTGGTGGACCTTGGTTTTGGCAAGGAATGTGTCTTCGCTTATGACTTCGCTTGTGATCTGGGTGGATAAAATGTGGGCTAGGCAGGGCTATTCTTATGAGCATACGGGCAGGCAAAAGCCAAAGTATGCTCACCGTTGGTTCCTTTTTTATCCTAAAGCAGGGATGGGGAACCTTCACCCCTCCAGATGTTTTGGACTGCAACTCCCAGAATTCTGAGCCTATATTGCCAATGATCAAAGGACTGTGGGAGCTGTGGGGCCAAATCCTGTGGTGGGCCGAAGAGTTCCTCCCCCCCCCCATTCTAATTAGAAGGGACAAGTGTAGCATTTCAGGGTTCTGGCGTGGGTCCAGTGCTGTTCATCACCTTTACACATGGGGGGGGGGGAAACCAACTGAGATTGATGAGGGACAGTCAAGAAACACTTTAGACATCTGAATACTGGCTATGTCTAGCTTGGGGCGCCATAAGGCAGATACCCACCGCAAGGGTATCAAGAAGCTGCAGTTGTCCAGAGAGAAGCATCCAAGATTGTAAACTAAGCCTTAGGGAGATATTCAGTTTGTATGTGTTCAGTTTAAGACAGGCATGTCCAAACTTTGGCCCTCCAGATGTTTTGGACCACCACTCCCACAGTCCTTTGTCACTGGCAATCTGAGCTTAGAATTCTGGGAGTTGTGGTCCAGAACAGCAGGAAGGCCGAAGTTTGGGCATGCCTGGTTTAAGAAAAGATTGAGAGGCAATATGCTCAGAATGATAACCATGTGCTGTCAAGCCAATTCTGACTTACGGCAAGCCTTCACAGGGTTTTGTAGGAACCGAGCACTCAGGGGTGGGTCACCATCCCCCCCTCCTGTAATTGCCTCAGGACTGTGCAGCTTGTTGGCCCTGGCAACATAGGCTGGCTTTTCTCCTGGGAAGCATAGTGAGGATTCAAACTCCCAACTTCTGGCTCTCCAACCAGATGCCTAAGTCACCGAGCTATCCAGCCCGCTGGATGCCTTCAAAAGGGGATTGGACCGATTCCTGGAGGAAAAGTCCATCACAGGTTACAAACTATGATGGAGATGTGTCCTCTCCAGGCTTAAAACCAGGGTCCTTCAAGGGCCAGATGCAGGGAAGTGGTATCAGGAGACAGATATCTAGTTGTCTCATGTGCTCCCAGAGGCATCTGATGGGGCCAGTGTGAGATACAGGAAGCTGGACTAGATGGGCCTTTGGCCTGATCCAGCAGGGCTCTTCTTATGTTCTTAAGTGCAATTGTCATCTTCAAATATTAGAAAGGCTATCACACAGAAGATGGAGCAAGCTTGCTTTCTGCAGCTCCAAAGGTTACGACCAGAAAAAATGACTGAAGGAAGGAGATTTCAATGACAAGTTGGAAGAAAGCATATGGCAGCAAGATCTGTTTTCACGGTGGTGGACTCTCCTTCATTGGAGATTTTGAAACAGAGGTGTGTGGCTGTTGGTCATGGGTGGCTCAACTGTGGCTTTCCTGCTTCGGAAGTGTGGAACTCAGTGACTCTGGGAATTCCTCACAGCTTTATCTTTCCATGATTCTGTGACTGTGTCATGCTGGAATGTTGCCTTTTGTTGTTGGTGTGTCGTTGCAGTCATGACCGACTCTTTGTGACTCCATGTCCATGGAGTTTTCTTGGCAGGAATACTGGAGTGGCTTGCCAGTTCCTACTCCAGGCGCCTACAGCACCTGGTATCCCCTGGTGGTCTCCCATCCAAGTACTAACCAGGCCTGACCCTGCTTAGCTTCCGAGATCAGGCGAGATCGGATGTGCTCAGGGCCTTTTAGGACACATTAATTCCTGCCACTTATTACAGTGTTTTAAAAGCAATTTGTCGTCATTACTCATTGTAACCCATTGTGCAGCTTGTTACATTGCCTGCAGCTTTCTGATTTATTAAAACAAAATCTTATCTTTTGCAGGAGGGCTTTAGTACGGTAATTGTAAAGGGATAACATTAAACATCAAAAACTTTCTCTAAAAAACGCCTTCAGGCATTAAAAGATACGTAATAACCTTTAAAGCTTACTTTTCAGAGTAAGTAGAAAACATTGTTACACTAATAAGGCAAATTTTCTCACTCATTACTTTGAAAACATCACTTATTATCAGCACTAGCACTTCATTTGTATATTGCCTTTCCACTAACAGGGGCCTAAACAGCTCATAAAGTGGTGCAAAATGCATCAAACAAGAAGAATTCAAAAACAATAAACCCCATTCCAAATGACTTTTGCATAAACAGATAAATACTGTATAGAGCTATACATTGTCTTTATACCAATGGGCACATATGGAGTGACTTCCTGTGGCCCCACTGATTAACCATGCAGTGGAGTGGCACCCCCTGCACAGATCCCTCCTGTTCAATTTGGCATCCTAGGAGGCGGGGGATAGAAAAACTGAAAGAGATGCTCTGTGCAAAAGAAGAGAAATCAAAACTATCAAAAAGACTGAGCTGGCACTAAAGGAGAAAGAGACTGAAAGCTGTATCACCCAGCAAAGCTCAGGATCTCCCATGGGCCCTCCAGCCCCTGAAACACTAGGCAGAGTCTATGGGGGAAGTCGCCAGGCTTAGCAGCTGTCCAACATGGCCATTTCAAGAAGCAGTGGTCAGTATTTGGAAAAACAATGAATCAAAACTAGCTGTTCATTAGTTATCACTTTTTGTTTCAACCGCCCCATCCTTATCAGGAATGGCTTTTTAAAAACCTGTCACACAACAGCAGAAGGGCACTCCCATGCCCTTCAAAATAATGTTCAAACCAGACAGCAAGGCCTGCTTCAGTAACATGCAGGGTTCTTGAAGGCAAGACAGGAGCAACCAGGAGCAAGATAAGAATGTACGGGTGCCTCAGAAGCAGGGACAGGAACAATCCTGAAGCACAGCAGATATGAAGCAAGGCAGGAGCGAGGCAAGGATGGAACCAACCAGGAGCAAGGCAAGGCGGGAGTTTTGGAGGCACACAGGAGAATGTGGGACTAGAACTCAAGGATCACCAGGATCATTGTGTTGCTAAGACAAAGGGCAACAGCCCAGGAGGCCTGTACAGTATATACATCTCTTTCAGGGCTTCCAGATGCACTGCATCACCTTCCTGCAGCTTCTCCCTGCAAGTCTTGGCAGAGACATTCCCACTTATACCACGATTTACAGGTTTTCTACATGTCTGGCTTGGACAATAAATGAGATACTGACTGGTACACGGTATAATAGAGAGGAGCAACATGTACCATCAAAGACTGAGGACTGAGGACAAAAGAACACCAGTTCTTTTTTCAATGTTCTCCTTCACATAAATGTTCTCCTTCACATGATGTGTGACTAAGATCGACTCATTTTCCAGGCGATCAGTCTATTTCCTGTTTATTTCCCCTTGCTGAAGATGGTTGTTTTATTTTATAGACTTTGTTTCAAAAGAAAACAAAGAACAAATAGGTCAAAACCATAGACTAATTCAAACACAATTCAGAATAAAAAAGACAATAAGAAAGAGAATAAGATGACAATTGGGGGGGGCAGTTTCCCCTATAGGGAGATGCTGGCAAGTCTTTGGGTCCACGTCCCATGTCTGAATCCGAGTCTGAGTCCAAATCCAAGTCTATGCTACCAAGTCCGGGTCCCAGGCCCGAAGTTCGAGTCCCTTGGTTCCAGTATAAAATTCATTCTTCTTCTATTCAGCATTTCTACCAGCCACCTTGAAGCTCAAGAGGGGTGAAAAGAATTGGTACCACTAGGGTTCTCTTGGCAGCTGTATTGAGAGAACAACAAACCTTCTGGACAGAGGGAGCTCTTGGTAGAACAACCACTCTTTCCTAAATCCTGTCAATTCACATCAGCTGAAACAGGGGATAATGGGCATTGTTCCTCCTCCAGGTCCCCCTCCCCCTTTTATTGGGAGTTTCTTATATAAATAGCCCACGCAGCATCCTCAGCCACAACCCCCAAATGCCTCTTCTGACTGGTGGAATGCTGCCAGTTTGACGTCCATGGTGACAGAGTGTTGCACTTAACATGCCAGGGCTCCCATGAGGTCCTCCAGGGCTCCCGGGCTGCCCTACCTTTATGGTGGCACTTCCAAAACATCCCACTTGCCCTTCAGAGCCAGATGGCAAAAGCAAAAGCAAAAGCAAAGTGTTCTGCTTATATACCGCCCTGTACCACTTCAAGTAGTCCCTGGGAGGTTTACAATTTAATTATGCAAGCTACACACTCCCCCACTCCCCCGCAAGCTGGGTACTCATTTTACCGACCTGGGAAGGATGGAAGGCTGAGTCAACCATGAGCCTGCTGCCTGGGACTGAACCCCAGGTCGTGAGCACAGTTTTACCTGCAGTACAAAGGCATTTAACCACTGTGCCACGGGGCTCCTATGGCACATTATTGGATTGCAGCCAAAATATTTCAAAAAAAAAATAAAGAAATTAATAAACAAGCTTCTCTGTTGTGACAGAATTTCCCCCTTTCGGTAGCAAGAATATTTTTAAGGCAGCAGCTTCTGACATACTTGGGCAGAAGCTCAGCTAAGGCAGCAAGGCAGACACAAGCCACCATTTCTCCTTACGCCCTTTCTTTTCGGCCTAACACAGCGTAGCATATTCAGCCCACGAATTTTGCAAATCAGGGAGAAAATCAGAAGTATGCAACCGGGGAGCACTGAGCAGCCATGTCTTTAGAAAGCCCCAGGCCCGGAGGTGGGTGGGGGGTAGCGGCGGACGTAGCCCTGCCCTGAGTGTGAAAATGACAAGCTGCCAACCATGGATATTGATTCTGTGCAAACAGCCCTGGAATGGAGGGGCTAATTTGCACCAGCCTTTAATCTTGGAATTAGATGTGTGGTAAATGCAGGGAGATGGGGAGGGGAGGAAAGATGATCATTCTGCTTATGTAGCTGCCTTGTGTAAACTATGATTTCTCTATAGCACATTCTTTGTATAAGCGTGCTTCCCAGTGGAAATGATGCTTCATTCCTTCATCCTCATGCTTGACTGAGGTTCTTAATTGCCACTGGGGAGGGACATCCACTATCCCTTCTTCTCTGCGTGTTCCTAATAATTCCTACTATTTCAAACAAATAATAGCCTAGAAAGGAGGAGACCTACAGATTCTGCTTTGCCGGCATTTCATGAGATCTAAAATTTAAGATCTAAAATTGTGTGTACTCCCCCGCCCCCCAAGAGGGACAGCTAGGGGGATGGGTTTCTTTGCTATGCTAGATCTGTCAGCATTGATCACAAATTATCTTGCCTTCATGGAATTGCATATAAAGACAAAGGAATTTGCCATGGTCCATGGGAAATGCTAAAATTCTGTTGGGCAGTATTTTGATTAGGACCCACAGAATTATCTCAGAATTGCACACCAGCTTTTATCTTTCTCAGAACTCAGCACAGACTGGAGGAAAAGCAGGAAGGTGCTGAGCAGAATGGATTTAACAGGGGGTGAAAACAAGAGGGGGAAAGAACACGTCAACGAAGTGCAAAAATCATTACCACAAAAAGGGGAAGGAAGCCATTTTATTTTAAATGTGCTGCTTATATATACTGCTCCGTAGCACTTAAAGCACTCTCTGAACAGTTTACAAGTTATGATCAGGGTACATATTACCCCACCACCAGCTGCAAGTTGGGTACTCATTTTAGAGAGCTCGGAAGGATGGAATGCTGAGTGAGCCTTGAGCCGGCTATCTGGAATTGAACTCCAGGTTGTGAGCATAGTTAGTTACAGCTGCAGTACAGAAGTGTAACCCCTGCACCACAAGGCTCTGTTTTATTTATTTATTTATTTATTTATTTATTTATTTATTTATTTATTTATTTATTTATTTATTTATTTATTATTTGCTACCTTTCTCTTGGAGGAGGAGCTCATTTCCTACCACTTGCTCCCTCTTTTTCAATTACCCAAACATTCCGTGACAGACCGCAAAGAAGAGGGCCACAACATCTTTTGACCAGTTCTGCTAAGAACCCACCATCTGGGTGTTTCCTCAAAATCCAAGATGGCGTTGGCAGCTGCATAGTTTCTGGGCCACCTCTGTTCTGATTCAGCTCCAGCAGGTCTGTGTGGCTGGTAGGGAAGCATTAGAAAAGAGAAATGCAAAGCTCTTCCTAAAAACAGAACATTCTACATCTCCTCAGATCCTCCAGTCAAGAGTCCCAGGGAAGGGCAAGCCACCTTGGGCCCTTTTCCAAGGAGAAAGGCAGGATAAAAATACTCTAAAATAAAATAAATAATAAGACCCTTTCCAACCTCTGGCTTGCTCCTACTCTGCTTTTTCAAAAACCACGCTCTGGAACAAGGTTACCTAAACAAACCTTCATGCCCACACTGTTCACAGAGCCAGATGAAATCGTTGACACCAAAGAGACCTTCCCCAGGTTAAAAAAAAAAAAAAAAGACAAATAGGTCCTCAGCTACAAGCACAGAAGGCAGGAGAGTTCTCGGCTGGCTTCATCTCCAGTTCTCATTGATATCCAGCCAGTGATAAGAGAACTAGTTCTGGAAGAGGTCAAATCATCTATTTCAATCTACTGTCCCACTCTCTGAAGAGAGGTGTGCCAACTCAAGCTCTTTCCCACTGGGCTGGGACCCAGAAAGGTTAATGGTCTGGGTATGGGTGGTAGCAGGGAGGCCCAACTGTCCCAATCAGACAATACTGCTAAGGTTAAATAGCTTGAATATTTGGTTGTTTCCCTCCTCCCTTTTCCGACATTTCCTTTTTTTTCTATTTGCTTCATGCCTAACAGGTGAGCAACCTGGTGAAGACTATATTTTCCTTGAGGAAGATAACTTAATCTTCTAAACCTTAAAACACTTGTAAGTACTGTCCAGGACTTCAAAAGAGAATGGTCATCGTTGCTACCTGCCATCAAGTCACATCCAACGTTTGGCAAACTTAATAGGGCTTTCAAAGTACTGTATGTGAGATCTCAGGGCGCTTTTACACGACCCCTAAAATCTGAAGCAAAGGGCTCCCAGATGCGGAGCTTAAAATTGTTTTCCCACCAGCTCCAGACTTTTAAAAAAATTAAGTACGACCACACCCACCTAAGCACATCCCAGCGCATTTTCCAAGTACCTGGTCTCTGAAGTAGACATGGGCACAACCAGAAAAAAAGATGTTTCGAGTTTTCGTTTGTTGGAACAGGTCCGTTTCTGGTCATTTCCGTTTGTCGCGAATTTTTTCAAAAATTTGTCGTTTTGTCATCTCTTTTGTCGTTTGTCGTTTCCACCGCAATTTAGCGCGATTTGACTTCCCAGAGCATAGGGGCGTCCCACAATCAGGGCCGGCGCTAGGTGTTTTGCGCCCTAGGTGGCGGGCGGGGCGGTGGGGGGGCGGACGGCGGGGGGAGGTGCGGGCGGGCGGCAGTGGCGGGGGGCCAGGGGCGGGCGGCAACAGCAGCAGGGGGGAGGCGCGGGCGGGCAAGTGGGCGGGCGGTGCGAGCCGCAAGCGGGTGGCGGCGCAGGCGGGCGAGTGGGTAGACGGCGGTGCGGGCCGCAGGCGGGTGGCGGTGAGGGCGGGCAGGCGAGTGGGCAGTTAGGATATCACTTAGGATAGAGGTTCTGTTCTTGGCTTGCACCCCAAATGTGTGTGTGTGCAAGCAAATTGAAGTTGGGAAAATAAAAAATAAATGGTAGTATATAATATATTTTTAAAATAAATCCACACCTCCCACTCCCAGTCGAACCTCCCCCTTTATCCAATATCAGAAAAAAATCCTCACAAACTGCCAGAGAAGAAATAAAGAATAAACTGCTATTCTCTTCAGTAGACAAAGCTGCAGGGAATCAAAGAAATTGTTTTCTAAATTCAATTCCCTCCCTGCCTGCCTAACTTAAATCCTAAAGCCTCCAGCCTCCCTCCTCAATCTCGATCAGATCATGCCAGCACCAGCAGCCAGCCCTCCTCTCTCAACCACATCCATACACCCGAATGCGATTTCTGGAAGGTGCCTTGGCTTTTTATGCCCTCCGAGACATCCAGAAGTATCAGTCAAAAACCTGGCAATGCCATTGGTGGAATGGTTCAAAAAAATTGCATGGTCCCATCCCATGCCCAGCCTAAATGGGCAGGTCTAAAAAAATAAAAAATAAAATAAAATAAAATAAAATAAAATCAATACGACATTTTATTGCTATAAAAAACCCCACTGCTGCTACTATTAAAATTCAGACATTTAAAATAAATTAATTTCACATGTTTCTGTGGTGATTTGGTGTGTTTTTTGACCACGATTTCAAAAGAAAAATTGAGGTCGCCATTTTGGATCCCCCCCCACCGCATGGCATGGCGAGACGACGAGGATGACCCCCCCCCAGCCTGGTGCAAGCAGCCCAGGACAGGAGAAGAGGGGGGGAAAGGCCGGGGACCCCCCAGAAACCACCCCTCTGGTAGGTGGCAAAGCCTCAGGCAGGCATATTTTCGCCTGCTTTTTTGGCCGGGAGTCGGAGTTTTTTAAAAAAAACTTTTAAAAACTTTTTCTGTGCTTCACATTGCGCGATCGCCACGATGCCACAAACGAAAATGAAAAACCCGACCAAATTTTTCTTTTTTCGGTTCGAGTTCGAGTTCTGACGGCTTAATTATAGTTACCGTTTCCGTTACGTAACGGAAACGAAAAACGGAAATGAAAACGAAAACAAAAATTTCGCCGATTCGTGCCCATGTCTACTCCGAAGGTGAAAAATTTCTGATGTTGATTGCAAAGCAGTGAGTGCTGGCTGTCCTTGCCTTCTGTTTGTTTTTTGTTTTTTTGCCCCCCCCCCCCACCCCTTTAAGAGACTGGAATGCTTCCCGGGACTGCTCCCAACCGCAGAAGGAGGTGAGCCTGCATTCTTTTCTCCCTTTTTTTCTCCCTCTCCTCACCGCAGACAGGAGCAATGGCGTGCGGAGGGGTAGGAACACAGCAAGAGGAGCAAACCCCCAAGATCTCTGGTCCAAATTTAAGTTACCAGCGGATCTTAGGGATCGTGTAAAAGCGCCCTCGGTTAGCTAGTTTTACCAATGCCAATCAGCAATGAGTTTCTCTGGCCAAGTGTGAATTTCAACACCCAGGTTCTAATCCAACACTCTCCCCACTACAACAGTGGTTCCCAACCTTGCATCCCCAGAGGTTCTTAGACTACAACTCCCAGAAAGCTTGGCCAGCACAGCTAGTGGTGAAGGCTTTTGGGTTTTTTAGTCCAAGAACATCTGGAATCTCAAAGTTGGCAAACACTGGCACTCATAAAGTCTTATAAGGGAGGAAACACAATTGTTTGGAGCCAACATGCCCATGTTAACTATGATTTATTTGGTTGGCTTTTACTTTATTTGTTGTACCTAAATTGTGTCTGGTCTGATCTATCAGAAATATGCAACCTTTTCTCTATATTATCCAAAGATCTATTGATTAGTTTTTGTTACAATATTAAGGCACAAATAGTAGAAGGGAAGGGTGAATTAATTTCTCTCATGACTGCTCTGGCCTTTGTGTGTCTGTTCTTTTGTTATTGTTTTAATGTTCCTAACTAAATAATAAAATCTCTGAAACAGCTGATAAGCCAGAGAGATGAAACCTTAGCTGTTATATGCATATCATTACAACTGACTGGCTTTGCAAGTTAAAAAGCATCTACATCTCCCAAAGGCCCTTTTTAAATTGGCATTAGTGAGGTTAAGCAGATTAGCTATTAATAATAAACAATCCAAGCATAACCATAATACGAGGAGAATGAACAGGGAAGATATAGCAACCCCTGGCCATCAGACAAGCAAGAGGAGATGTGACTGCATCTGATGTGGTGGCAAATAAACAGAATATTAAGAGGGGGGGGCTGCAAAGCATCTCAGTTTGTCACAATGCTCCTGAATCAGGTTTTGCTTTTTCACAAACACAAACAGCATATGGTATTTTATATTTTTCATATTTTTTATGGCCGTAACGTGAACTTTTTTGAAGAGGCCAGGGTTAGAGCTTCTATTTTAACATGGTTGTGAATAGATTTATTATGAATTGTTTCGGCGTGTGTCGGTGGCTGCCCTTGTCTCATTAAATCCTGCCAAATGGGAGCAGAAAGCTGGTGGGAAAAGGAGCCAAGCAATCAACTGTGTGTGTGTGTGTGTGTGTGTGTGTGTGTGTGTGTGTTGTGTCATAACAGTCGTGACCGAGTCTTCGTGACTCCATGTCCATGGAGTTTTCTTGGCAGGAATACTGGAGTGACTTGCCAGTTCCTACTTCAGGCGCCTACAGCACCTGGTATTCGCATCCAAGGACTAACCAGGGCCAACCCTGCTTAGCTTCCGAAATCAGGCGAGATCGGATGTGCTCAGGGCATCTAGGCACAGGCAAAGTGCACCTCTAACTCAGAAAGATGACTCCGGGCTGTTTGGGAACTGCAGCAGACTGGAGGGTGGGCTGTGGCGGCAGTTGCATGGGGGTTATGTATGTGTGTGTTTCGGTGGGGGACACTTCTTGCTTCAGGTGGTGACAGGAGAGAGGAGCACCAGAGGAGGAAGAGGCAAGGGTGGTGAGGAGGAGAAAGGAGAAGGCGTATCTGCAGGCAAAGCAACCACCTTGCCCTGCATAAAGGGAGTGCTGCCTGCTTTGAAAGGTGACCCTGCCACCACCGCTGCCTCCTTCAAGCCACTTTTCTCAGCTGAGGAGAGCTTGAGGAGAGCCTCAAGGGCTTCACATAGCACTGGGCAGAGATGCCAACACTGTTCCCACTCCTTTCATCTTTCCTTCCCTCCCCCCCCCCCCGTGGCTTGTAGCTCGTCTTTCTGCTCCTCCTCTTCCTCCCGCTCGATAGTGGAAACAGAAGGAACAGAGGGGGCCCAATACTGGCCTGAAACAGAGTCAAGAAGCGGGTTGCCGCGGCCGTGGCTCTCGAGGGAAAGGCCAAAAACAATGTGCCCCAACATCACCGAAAGTCAGTTCCTGCAGGAGCGTCCGCCACTTATGCGAGCCCGGGTTTGCCCCTCTCCCTCCTGCTGGGTGCCTAGAAGGCCAGTTTACCCAGGACCCTCTCTTGGCTTGGGCACAGTTAAATCAAAATTGCTATTTCCAAAGTGAACACTTTGTACATCGACATATAAACCACATGACCCAAAACCCATTTAAAATACTGAGAGATGGGTGCTTCATCCATGTGACAGTGCAGCTCCAATGCCCAACTCCACCGCAGCCAGACAGGCCACTCACTGGACTTTGTGCACTGCCGGGGTCCTTTTGCTCCATCGGTGCTCCACTCCGGGCAGGAACCCAGCAGTTGACCATTCTGATGAGGGGGCGGGGCAGGGAGTCTCCCTGTGCAGTGACAGCTTTGTACAACGTTGTCAGATAGACAAAGCATCCATCTCCATTCAGTAGTGTCAGTTAGGAGAAAGAAAGGGGGGAGAGGAACACTTCAAGACAGATTTTGCAATGGCGTATGTTAAAATTATATTGCATTTTGGTTCTGTATCAGTTTGCAAGCATTTATACGTAATTTTTATTGCTGCAAGGATGGTGCATTATTTTTTTTTACATTGCTCCTACTACTACTACCACTTTTTCAAAGGAAGAGGTGTTTGCAGGTATCCCCCACTCGTCAGGATCTGACGAAAAAGCACTTTCTGCTTCAAGCAATTCTGTCAACTGCTTCGAATCCAGCCAAGTGGCTCTCCTTGAGCTGAGAGCAGGCCTCCTCCTGGCGTTATATGGATTGCCGAAACCTTGGGCTCCTTAATCTACATAGAGAGGCAGCCGCTCAGAGGTTATGCAAATACATGCAGCAGATGGCGGTGGCTGAGCTACTGCGAATAACAAAGCGGAGGATGAAGAGGAAGATTCTGAAACCGGTGCCGTCGAAGGGTGGGGAGGGGGGGTGGATGCCTTTGTTTGAATTTCTTATTTTGAAACATGATATAGACAACAGCGTCTCGCCCATTCGACAGGTAGGATCAGGCGGCTCGTCAAGCGATTATTGGGAAGAGACGGGAGGCTGGGAAATTGCTTTCCTATTGGAGATTATTTTTGATTGTTTCCTGTGGCGCGTCAAAACGAGCTCCTGCGTAAGCAAACTGCTGACAAAAGAGATGGAGGAGATGAGGCCGTTTTGGCATGGGGTACAAAAGCAGAATTTTGAAACTATGTTGGCTACATGCCATTAAAATGCTGTAGACATGCGACTTAGGGTGCAAGGAATGCACTTAATAGTTATGATGTCTAAACCAAAGTCTGAATCTTAAATAACCCTGACCAAGCACTTTTAATTGTGTTTTCTATTACTGAGGCTAGCCTCCCTGTTGAGGAGAAAGGCAACAGAAAATTGGAAGCAGGACTCTAGGAAGTCAGATGCCAGCCCAGGCCTCTGGCTGATGCCCAGTGACCTGGCCAGAGAGAAGTGGTGCACCAGCAACAATCATGCAATAAGAACCCATTTCCTAACTAGCTTGAAGGACCCAACCCCTTCAGGAGCAGTATCTGGCCCCCGGGCTGTAGCCAAAAGTAAGTTCTTCCTTCCTCCTTCTGAATAAATCTCAGATATAGAAGCATCACACTGCCAGTTGCGCATGGGGCCCTTCTGGATTGGGGTTCTGTTTTGGCTTTTTGACACCTGCCGTTCTGGCATCCAGCGTGTAATAGGTGAGGAATCAGGAACTTACTGGGGTGACTTCCCAAACGGACTGGCCACCATCATCCGTGGTGGTAGCATCACATATCTCTGGGAGGATACGTACCCTGCTCATTTCCAGTGCATGTCAAGGCTGGGAGTGACTTCCTCTTCCCAAAGGTGGTCTCATCCTGACCTTGACACCAGTAGATTTATATGACATATTTAAACATTTACATAAATCTTGTCTTCCTTCAGAAAATCAGATCCAAGTGAAATCTTGGGCGTGCAAAAGGCCCACCTCCTAAAACCTTGTTTTTCCATACTTTTGCATGACTGTTTTGGTATTTGGAATGTTTTCTAGGGTTGTGTGATGCAACAGATGTTGCACAAACCTGCTAATGGTACATAGGTAGCTGTCTTATCCAGATTTGCCATCAGCCTTGTACCCCAGGCAATGCTGGTCTCACTTGCGATATAATGTGTTCCATGTAATGTTTCCTACTCAGATTTTGGGGCTGCCATCACCAAAGCTAGATTTTAAACAGAGGCCATGACCTCTTCTTGCAATGTAACAGCAGTGTCATGCTCAAAAGTGTCATCAGCCACACGCCACAAACAAAACTTGATTTAATATGAGCCTGTGATGTATTTTGTTTTGGTAACATAGCTCATATGTTCAGTAATGTCGCATCAGCCATAGTGATCAAAGCTAGATTTAAATCCTGCACACGACCTTTCTGGCAATGTAATAAGAGTGTCACATGCCTTCCATAGATCCTATCTGAGAGATAATTCATGAGTTCCTTTCTTCATTTGTATAGAAAAATATTTTCACAGCAGAATGAGGTTTAGCAATAAAACAACATACTCTAATGTTCTAATTATTCATTCCTGGCCTTAATAAGCTTGGTATCTTTCTCACATTCACATTACTGACTTTAATAGGGTGCACTGACAAGACTTAAACAAGGCAGTTCTCACAGCAGATGACTAGTTTCAGTATTTGGACAGCCAGTAGAGATGGTCTAGATTACTCCATAGCCATCTTAAATGCTGCAGGTGGCCAACCTTAAAATTATCTCCAATATAGTCTGAAAAATAAGAAAGAAAATAACCCTCTTGAAGAAACAGCCAAGTTTTGAAAAATAAATATTAAGTGGCTTCTTAAGGAATCCAGGTCCTCAAAGAGACTTAGACACCAAAGAAGTGATGTCTCCTTGATATTAAAAACATGTATTTATTTATTTATTTAATTTATTTTGAATATTTTCACCCAACCTTTCTCCTTGGAAAGGGACCCAAGGTGGCTTACAATAATGAGGAGCAATATACAGCCTGGAACATTTAAGACATATTCAAGTTAAGAACAGGGAATTAAAAGAGGCATCTTAGAACATTAAAAGGCAACAGTAGAGCTACAAAGAGCACACAAAAAGAAAAGGAAAATCCATTATGAGGGGTGGAAAGTACCATGGAAAACACGGTGTTCTTATGAAATCAGTCAATGCAATCATGGTAATCCATATACTGTACTGTAAAATTACACAGTAGGACGTCCCTCACTCAGGGAAAGCTTGCCTGAAGAGGAAGGTCTTTGCCTGCTTCTGGAAAGACAGCAGAGACGGGGCAGTCCTGGCCTCCAGCGGGAGGGAGTTCCAAATTCTGGGAGCAGCAACAGAGAAGGCCCTTTCATGTGTTCTTTTGAGACGCACCTGTGAAGGTGGCAGGATGGAGAGAAAGGCCTCTCCTGATGACCTTAGCACCCAAGCTGGTTCATACTGTGAGATTTGATCTTTGAGGCAGCTTAGACCCAGGCCATTTTGTGCTTTGTAGGTTAAGGTCAGCACCTTGAATTGTGCCCGATACGTGATTGGCAGCCAGTGGAGCTCCTTTAGTATGGGTATAATGTGATCTCTGTAGCCCACCCCATTCAGCAATCTGGCTGCTGCATTCTGGACTCGTTGAAGTTTCCTGAGACTTTCCATTGGTAGCCCCACCAAGAAGAGAGGTTTTAATTTTATTGCAGCAGTCGTCTCCAAGGCAAAAATATTCCTATAATGTACTAAAAAACAGAAATTTGGGACCTCTAATACCAAAACGGAGGGATGTGCTCCAGATTCAGAAATTATTGAGAATACAAACTGAAGCAAGGACATATGCCAGTATCTGGACCAATCCAAAGGGAAGTTTGGAAGCCTGAAGTAGCTCTGGAATTGGGTAAGGGGCCTCAAAAGCATGGGGTACTACTTCAGTGCTTCACTTTAAAAAGCTTATTGGGAGGGGGTTAGGGTTGTGAGTCTCATTTGTAAAGTGAAAATATTGTAATGGAAACAGGAAGCCAAAAATAAAAGGTAATTGATAGCTCAAGTATGATGATAAACCCTGGAAGTCCCAATCATGAAGCCACTGAGAGATCTCAGGTTGACCAGATAAATTCCCTTGCCCTTTGACTGGCAGCAATTTTGTGTCTTGGCAGCACAAGAGAAAGGTGTTACAGTAGTCTGTTAGAGATTGCTGTTTGCATTGCTTTCATTTTCTATAGGGTAAGCATGCACTGGTCTTTCTTTTCTCATTTAGGTAGCTGCAGATCACATTTTGCATCACACTGTAGAATCCTATTGACTCAGTGTCTCTCTGTGTTAATGTGTGGTGCTTGTCTCACATACCCCATGTGGGTGTTGAGTGAGGTGGATCACATTAGTTTTAGGAATACTGTAATGTAGAATCTAAGTTCTCGCTCCTCTGCCATATTTTGGACTAAACTCTTTATATGCCTGCTGCTGCTTTTGTTTTTTATTTTTAGTGCTTGGACTTTTTCTTTTTTTCACAAACGAACAGTCTGTGGTTCCAGGCACAATGAGTGGCCAATGTTAAACACATGACAACAATCAGATACTCTACCTCCCGGGCAGCGAGCTACTAACCAAGGGGGATTACTTCCTCCTTTAACAAATGTTGTTGTTGAGTTGTTGTTGTTGTTGTTGTTGCATTGTTACAGTTGTGACCAACTTTTCATGATCCCATGTCTATGGAGTTTTCTTGGCAGGAGTACTGGAGTGGCTTGCCAGTTCCTACTCCAGGCGCCTACAGCACCTGGTATTCCCTGGTGGTCTCCCATCCAAGTACTAACCAGGGCCGACCTTGCTTAGCTTCTGAAATCAGGCGAAATCAGATGTGCTTAGAGCATCTAGGCAGCTCCGATGTTGAGTAAATTTGAGCATATAGCTCCTGGTTGAGAGAAGGTAGGCAGGCCTTTATCTTTCCCATCCACAAAGCTTGTCACCAATCAGACCCACAGAAATAGACACCAGTACAAATATTGGGATATACATTGAAACAGATAGGCAATACCTTGATCCTAAGTGAACTGGTTACTCTTTGGACCAAATTTGGTAGCTATTTGGAAAAATAATTTGGTTGGAATTGAAGCAGGCAGTATTCACACACTTCTGCTAACAAGGGTAAACTTTCGCCCCCTTCTGATCCTGTTGTCAGGTATAAAGTTTGTTCCATTCTGTACAACTTACTCTTTCCAGCACAGCCCTGTCTTTATCTTGTGTTTTTTTTTTAACCATATCATAGTACAGTACCACGGAGTGCTGCAAACAGCCTATATACGCGCATCGCTCATGACAGTGCCCATTAAGCAATTTTTAACTTTGAATAAAAGCACCCAGAGACTTACCAAACATAAGGCTTTGAATATTGGTCTCCCATCCAACACGTCAGTGTCCTATGCAGATTTTTCAACCCCAGTAGGTGAACTGTGCCAAGGTATACTAATTTCAGGGGAGGTGATCGGTTTCATAAACCCAAGTGCATAGCGAAGATACCTTTGAGATTACAGAAGAAAGCGAGGAATGAGTTATGACACAAATTAACAGTAGGTGTATATGTTTGTGTGCGTGGATGTAGGTTTGTACATGTGTTACCCATAACAGAAGTAGGTGCTTTTATAAAATGTTGCAATATACTAAGCTTCGCTTTCCCAAAATGGTCCTTTTCAGCGAGCTTTCATTTCCTCTGGGGTAACTTACTCCATGGATATGGGGTCACGAAGAGTTGGTCACGACTGTAATGATGCCACACACACACTCACACACACACCCCTTGAACTGGAAGACGTTCTAGCAGGGCATTTCATCCCACCCACCCCCAAACCCCACTCCTGGTCTTTTGTTTCTGCCCGACACTCAACCCCTCTGAGAATATTCCCCCAGGTCTCCATCCTCACCTCACCCCTGCCCCAGGATAGTGCTTTCTCCATTTTCATTTTTTTAAAAGCAGTTTATTTGTGTACCACTCCAACCTGGACCGAGGTAGTGCCTCTCTCCTATTTCTCAAGTGAAACATTTTCACCTGATTACTTAAGAACATAAGAACATAAGAAGAGCCATGCTGGATCAGGCCAAAGGCCCATCGAATCCAGCTTCCTGTATCTCACAGTGGCCCACCAAATGTATCTGGAAGCGCTGGTGGTTGAAGTACCTCCCCTGCATCTGGTGGTTGAAGTACCTACCCTGGTTTTAAGCCTGGAGATTACACATCTCCATCATGGTTTGTAACATGTGATGGACTTTTCCTCGAGGAATCTGTCCAATCCCCTTTTGAAGGCATCCATGCCAGATGCCATCACCACATCCTCTGGCAGGGAGTTCCACAGACTAACAATACACTGGGTAAAAAAAATATTTTCTTTTGTCTGTTCTCACTCTCCCAACCCTTAATTTGAGTGGATGTCCTTGAGTTCTGGTATTTTGTGAGAGGGAGAAGAGAGTCCCTCTATTCACTTGACTCATGCCCCGCATTATTTTGTACGTCTCAATCATATCCCCCCTCAGGTGCTTTTTTCCAGACTAAAGAGCCCCAAATGTTTTAGCCTTTCCTCGTAAGGGTGTCCCCCCCCAGCCCATTAATCATTTTAGTCGCTCTCTTCTGCACCTTTTCCAGTTCCACTATGTCTTGTTTGAGATGCGGTGACCAGAATTACACACAATACTCCAAGTGTGGCCTTACTATTGTCTTGTACAATGGCATTATAACGTTGGCTGTTTTATTTTCAATCCCCTTTTTGATAATCCCTAGCATGGAATTGGCCTTCTTCACTGCTGCTACACACTGTGTAGACACATTCATTGAGCTGTCCACCAGCACACCAAGATCTCTTTCCTGATCCCTCACAGATAGCTCAGAGCCATGAATTGATAGATAAAGTTTTGATTTTTTTGCCTCATATTACTTTACATTTTGCTACATTGAAACACATTTGACATTTCTCAGCCCATTCCCCCAGTTTGGAGAGATCCTTCTGGAGCTCTTCAAAATCTTCTCTGGTTTTTACCACCAGGAAAAGTCATCTGCAAACTTGGCCACCTCACTGCTTATCCCTGTCTCCAGGTCATTTATGAACAGATTGAAAAGCACCGGTCTCAGGACAGATCCTTGGGGCACACCGGTTTTCACCTCTCTCCATTTCTGATGCCATTCAACACCCGAGTTAGCTGCTGGGGACGTTGGCGGGTATTTATATTTGATTTGATGTTCGGCTTGACTTATTATACATGCATACACTTGTATAACAAGCACATAACGTTTTCTTACCAGATGTCCCTCTTATTTAAAAAAAAATGCAGTAATGAAAGACATACAAAATGCATATAGGCACACATCTGCCAACAACGTTATGTAACATCTGTATGTGAGATCTCTTGTCATCACCCACGCCATCCATCCATATTATATGATTCAGGGATAAGTCAAAAGAGAAGACCCAAATGACAGCAAGCCTGACCAGCTGAAAAATTACTTCCCTGGGCCCATTTCAGGCATCTGGGAATGGATAGCTACTTTTGCTGCATGACACACTCACTCAGCACCTTCAAGCTTCTCATTTGTGGCTGGACACACTTTGGGAGAAACGAGCCTTAATTAAAGAGCAAAGCAGATAATAAGATGTGGAGACCAAGCCATACGTGAGTACCGGGTGTGATGCTGTGTCAACTGACTGCCAATCAGCTGTGCCCCATGGGCAAGGGAGTGACATTTGCCCCAGGCAGGGACAAACATTTAAGGGCTCATTAGCTCTTAGGGGATGATCTGATATCCCCATCTAATTTCTTCCTCATCCCTGGCAGTGAAGGAGCAGGAACAACCAGAGGGAGCAAACAGAGCAGTACATCTACCTTGGGTTAGATATGACATTTAACTAGAGTCTTAATTTCTCTCAGGTTTTCCCACATAATATGGGTTGGTGGGTATCAACAATAGTTGTGGTGTTGAAAATCAGAAATCACCAGTCTGAGACTCTGGTGGTGCTGGGGGAAAAATGTAATAGTGCACCCTCTTCCTCCTCCCTCCATCTTCCTTGTGTGTGTGTGTGTGTGTTTGTGTGTGTGTGTGTGTGTGTTGTGTTGTGTTGTGTTGTGTTGTGTTGTTAAGGTTGTGACTGACTCTTCGTGACTCCATGTCCATGGAGTTTTCTTGGCAGGAATACTGGAGTGGTTTGCCAGTTCCTATGCCAGGTGCCTGCAGCGCCTGGTATTCCCTGGTGGTCTATCCAAATACTAACTAAGGCCGACCCTGCTTAGCTTCTGAAATCAGGTGAGGTTGGATGTGCTTAGGGCATCTAGGCATTACCTCCCATCTAAATAGGCCACACAACATGAACAACGCAATATAACATGAATAAGAGTGACTCACTCAGGTATTCTTGGTAGCAGTAAATCATTGACAAATGTTTAGGTAAACAAAGAAACAATATAACAGTGAAAAGAAAGTCACATGCCATATTCGCCCAAGTGTGTTTTTTTAAAAACAACACCACATATATCTATGTAATATCCCTATTTTTGAGGAATAGCATGTATTTTCTTCGCTGTACAATAATGACTTTCTTCCTTGCTGTTAGATTGAATGCAGCACGTTGTTGAGGAATCTAATGCTTGTTGGTAGTGCTGCTGCTTTTGTTGTTGTTCAGAAATATCAGGGACAGCCAATCAAAATTATAAAAACATTGACTGGTATTATATATAACAGATAAAAGTTTTAATCCCAACAACCTACATATCTGTTAAATACCAGCACAAGATGTATGCTGTTCCCAATATTGCTGTTTTGTAGCTCTGATGTTATTTCTGAAATCTGCAACTGCTCGTAAGGTTGTATGACTTTTTGCCATTGTTCCCAAAGCCCCAATGACTATGGGGGTCACTAAGTGTGTTTCATCCCCAAGCAAAATGTTTTGGCATCCCCTGGAATTGCAGTGTCAATGATCCAGACATTTCTTCATTCTATTACTACTTTGTCTGGTGTATTATGTCCAAGGTTTCTATAGGTTTGGATCCAGAAATCCCACAAGATCTTGATTGTGTTAATTGCTGCCTTTTTCTGCCTAATGTTCCCATTGGCATCTAAGGGTGGCAACCGCAAGTTATATTTTTTGCATAACGACCTGTGCACTAATTATGCCACTCAATCATGTCTAGTTCTGTAATCTGTTTGTGCAATCTTTGAACATTCACAGATGAAGGGTGACACAGTTTCATCTTTTTCTTTGCAGAGTCAACATTGGTTATTGGCAGTAAATTATT
>JAHTLZ010000237.1:4413782-4444704 GCA_023846285.1 Phrynocephalus versicolor | reverse complement strand
TATTATTATTATTATTATTATTATTATTATTATTATTATTATTATTACCACCACCACACAATGCAAAGATAAGCTCCTTCCACATCTCTGCTTGAAAGAAACATCTCAGAACAGCCAATAGGCAGAATATTCTGGCAGTGAATTCCCATTTCCAAGCACAACCTATCTGGGATGTGGGAGCCATGGTTTTGCCCTCTCCGGCCCCCCTCTCCTGCTGACTCGCTGGACACCCAAGGTACAGGATGGTAACCCTGGGTCCCACAACAAGGCTGAAGGCCAGCAAACTTTGGATGCCTGGAATCCAACCTTTGTGGATGTGATGGATACCCCAAAGGCTGGCTCAAGCTTTTCTGAATGCACAGCTAAGCAGCCAATAAGCTCAGCAAAGGGCGGGCTCTGGCACCCAGAGCAATTGCTTCTTGAGACTTGCTGCCAAGAAGAGTTCAGAGCCAAGAGAGACTGTTCAGGTGGAAGGGTGCAGGAGGTGAGCTCGCGCGCTTATGCCTGTTGCAGCCCAGGTTTGCCACCCTTGGAAGGCAGGGATTGAGGAGGAGGAAGAGAAAGAGGGATTCGCTCAAGCCCTCCTCCCCTTATATGGGCCCCTTCTGAATAAAGTGACCCTGGTCTGGAACAGTCTTTAGAAAGCGCCTAACATTCATGATTCTCCAAAGAGAAGGAAGGGCAGGCTTATAGAGGAACAGCTTACAATCCTGTACCCTTGACACAGAGAAGCTAGAACATGATCATGTGTAGGTTAGAGCCCGATCATTTTGCAAATGACCAAAGGGAGACAAAGAGAACAGCCACTGGCGGAATGGATTATTTTCCAGAGGACTCCCATGGAAGGTGATCCAAACAATGAAGAGGCTGAGCATAGTCTCCTTCCACTCCAGACACCCACAAGGTGAAATGGCCACCCCTCTTTTATTATCTTTGGAGAAGACAGTAGACTATTGCTGAGGTCACCTGCCTGTGATTTCATCCCCACAGAAAAGTGGTTGAGTAGGTTGCTGTGACATCACCACATTTGAATGGGTGTGTGTGTGTGTGTGTGTGCAGATTTGAATGGGTCTTGTGTTTCAGTGACAGGACTTGGCATCTACATTGCCTGGAGAACATCACTCGTTGAAAATTAGGCTTTGAATCCTCGCCATCAAAGCCAATACAGTGTGAGGCAGTTCCTTCACAGCCCTTCAGAATATGCAAAACACTTGAGTTGTACGTTATCTTAATAATTACTACAACTGCCCTGTCATACTGGCCAGCATTATTCTTCCTGTTTTGTTTGCCCTTATGACTACAAAACTTGTGTATTCTCCACATTGGCTCCGTTTCCATTCCATTTGCATTAATATTGCATTTTAAATGTGTTCATTTTCTTGCTCCCACGTCTGTTTGTTCTTCCTCTTTTCTGTGTAGCCATCAGCCAAAATGACCATGACCTTTTCCATTGCTGCATTTAAATGTATGCTAAAACCTTCTCTCTTCTGTTCCATTGCTTCACCCTAACCCTTGCCTGCCGTACTTCTGTAACAGTACTGGGGCCTATCTCTGTGACATCGGATAGTTCTGCCCTGCTCCCAGCTGCTCTCATTTTCAGAATTTGCTCCTAAAATCTCTGAGGAGGGGACACGGCTAACCTGACAACTCTACAAATGGTCTCATGAACACAGGTTTCCACATCAGAGGAGCCTTAACTTCTCAATAAATGAACCTCCAGAAAATGTCCCAGAACCTGTTGCGGGGGGGGGGGAGGTGTTAAATTTTTGTTTAAATTCATTTAGCTCTACAGCAGAAGTACAGGCTCACAGAGGAGAACAGATTCAAGTTCCTGAGATGGTCTATCCCTTTTCTCAATAACTTAAGGCCTCAATATTTATTTATTTATTTTTGTACTTGTTAACCACCTGATTTTCCCTCAGGAACTCTGGGCGGTGTACAACAAGTAACAAACACGACAAACCCAACCTAAACCCCTATCATAAGCAAAGCTTATATAAAACTAAAAATCATAACAAAAATAATAGTACAGCAACAAAGAATCCAGCAGAAGAAGGGCAGGGACAAAATGATACAACCAACAACAACTCAGTTGTGCGCTCAGTGATCACCAAAGGTTTCCAACAAAAGCCAGGTCTTAAAGCTTTCCTAAAGGCTGGCAGAGACTCCGCCAGGCTAATCTCCAAGGGCAACTTAATCCAAAGTGCCGGGGTGGCCACGGAGAAGGCCTGATTACAGGTGGAAACTCTATGGGCCTCCCTCGGAGTGGCTACCTGAAGCGAAAAGGCAAGCAAAGCTCTGGTCATTCGGGACGAAGCTTACCTCTGGGAGATCGACTCTGCCATATAGTTAGGTCCCAAGCCATGGATGGTTTTGTAAACCAAAACCATTATCTTGAACCTTATCCAGGAGGCAACGGGTAGCCAATGCAGGCGAGCCAGGATGGGGGTGAAGTGGTCATACCTGCCCGCAGCAACCACCAGCCTGGCCACCACATTCTGCACCCGCTGCAGTCGCCGAACGAGTCTGAGACATTTGTATGAGAAAAAATAAAAACAATTCATTATTTATAATTTTCAGAAGTTGAGTCATGGCAAATGTTGAGTCATGGCAACAAGAAGTCCAATTCTCATGACTCAACTTCCAAATAACCTCACCTGGATGACTGAGAATCTTCACAAATATTACTTACATTTTTATAGTTCAACAGCAAGCTAAAAGACTTGAATTCAGCAGACTAAAGAGAAGGAATAGGATACTCAGAGAGGCGAGGTTCTCTTTGGATTCAGAGGTGGGAAGAAAGACTTGGTTAGTGCTACATACACATAGATTGAAAGTCACAACCCAGAAAGGTCTCCCCTCAGCAACATCTACTAGAGGCAGCATGCAAGATTGCAGAACCTCAAAGAGAATCCTCAGCACCATGAGGAACTACAAGAGAGATAGGTTGGAGTTCACTCAGTAGAAATGTCAGTGTAGAATACTTGTCGGAAGATTGAGAGCTTGAAAACTATTAGGCAGGCAGACATAAATAATTTGTGTGAATGCTACACCATCCTGAAGAGGATGATGCTTGGATCCAAAAGGTCCTGTGTAAATGCAACAGCTAGTGCCTGAAAGAAAAATCAAACAGCTTCTGTATTTTAACCATCCTCAAGGCCTTAGGTCCAGTGTTACCCTTATTTGGTTTAGGCCAGGGGTGCCCAAGCTTTTTGTAAGGAGGGCCAGATTTGGTGGCTGAGAATGTGTCAGGGGCCAGTTGCTCCCCGACCCTGCCACCCCACTGTAAGCCCCACCCACTGACCCCTTGAAACCCCACCCACAGGAAGGCGGGGACGAAGGGAGGGAGGGAGGAACAAGGAAGAGAGGGAGGGAGGTGGGGATGAAGGGAGGGAGGAAGGGAGAGAGGTGGGGACCAAAGGAATCACATGGAGCCGTGGCCACAGGTCGACCCTTGGAAGAGGCGATCTGTGCAACCTTGCACCCTCCCCAAGCTCACCAGCGGTGACGACAGCTCGCCTGCCAGCCCACCCCAAAGCTCCTTGGCGGTGGCAGAGGCCCGCTGGCCTGCCCACCCCCACACATTCCCCTGCAGTGCCGGTGGCGGCAGACCGCCTGTCTGCCCAGCTGCCCAAGCTTCCCAGCGGTGCTGGTGGCACAGCCTGCCCGATCACTGCCCCACGTGTGCGCCCAACCTCACAAAGTTTCCGACTATGCCGATGGTGTAGGCCTGCCTGTGCACCACCCTGCACGCGCGCCGAGCTCCACAAGGCTCCCAGTGGTGCCGGTGGCAGTGGCCCACCTGCACGCCACTCCGTGCACGCACCTAGCTTCACAAGGTTCCCAGTGATGCCGGTGGCGGCAGCCTGCCTGCATGCAACACCCCCTGTGCGCGCGCGCCCAGCCTCACGTGGTTGCCAGTGGTGCCAGTGGCAGCAGCCTGCGCGATGGCCGGCTGGCCAGCCCACCCAGCCCCACAAGCTTCCCGGCGGTGCTGGTGGTGGTGGCCCGCCTCCTTGCCCGCCCACCCAGCCCCACAAGCTTCTACTCACCGACCGGCCGGCCCGCCCAGCCCCTCAAGCTTCCCAGTGGTGTCAGTGTTGGCGGAAGATTTAAAAAAAATGGGGCGAAGGAGGGGGAGGGAGGGGCGGGCCAGCCAGCCACGGGCCACTCAGAATGGCCTGACGGGCCAGATTTGCCCCCCCCCGGGGCGGACTTTGGGCAGGCCTGGTTTAGGCTGTTTTGGGGGACCTTATGACCTGTTGGGCCAAGAGGCCCACAGGCTTATGTCTTAGACTAAAAGTCTCAGAATTCCCAAGGATATTCTGAGAGTTCTAGTCCAAAAATCATAAATTTGTGTTGAGAAAAAAATAAATAGTTTGGGGTTGCTGGAAGAGCCTAGCAAGGCAAAGTGAACAACATCACTTGAAAGCTTGCAACCTACTTAGGAGAATGTTGTTTGCTTTTACTAGCAAACAAGTGTTGCACAACAATGAAGCACAAACGTGTTGTGTACTGGACAGGGACCCCTGACAGGACCCAGTGCTAGTCTTCTTCTACCAGGATCAAAAAACTTAGACAGATGAAAAAAATATGTTGCATTTAAACATTTAACATAAAGAGCTTAACTTCAGCAGAGTAGCAGTCTTATACTATATACAGTCCATAACACATAGTAAGTTGTAACGGTTTATTCACAACACCTCAACCAGCATGACTGTCCTTGAGCAAGGAGCAGTAACTAATGGTTTGTCTGAGGTACTTTTATACTGGTCCCAGCCACATTAATTACATTCACCTGCCCGTGGCTCCTGTAACCTCGGACCTTTCCAGAAATCTCAGCTCTAGGTGTTTCTCTGGCCTACATTCACTGAGCAACTCTATGGTATTGTTTGCAACCTCAAGTCTTTCTATGTACGTTGGTTCAAGGTTTTATTTGCATTTATGTTTCTAGTGACCTGAACTGACAAATAAATCTTGATAATTTGAACACCTCCTGCTTCAGCGAATGCCTTCACCTCAGAAGGACTGTTGCTTTTGTTTGGCTGCCAATTATTCATTATAACACAAAGGGCTCTAAAAGGCTGTGGGTTAACAAAAGCAGCTGTATGACTTGTGGGAGTGGAGAAGGAGCCTTTGACGGACTCACATCTGCTCCAGTGGGCCTGTGTTTATGTCAAGCCCAAATCTGTTTTAAATAAATATTGTATATCAGCTCTTTATAGAGCTCAGCATCTGGCCAGTCTGGCCAGCTTTGAATGGACTTTTGCCAATCTCACTCCAGAGAGAGTAATAAAAAACTCATACCCTCTGTGTTTCAACATGCCTATACTTCAAATGCAATTATAATAGTAGTGATCAAGCCATGAGGCCATCAGAATGATATCCTGTCGTTTCCAATTTGGCCAGCTTTTATGCAGCATAAAGAAAAAGACCTTCTTTTTTTTCTGTTCAAAAGTGTGAGAAGGGTTGGAGGGAAAGCAGAGACAAGCAGTTTCCAGCCTCACTTAAAGGAAGTAGTAAGGAAAGCTCTCTAATTTTTGGATGAACAGCAAAACGTTTCTGTCTCTCAAAAAAGAAGTCCAGTAGCCATGACTCAACTCCCAGATAAACGCACCTGGATGACTGAGAATCTTCACAGAGCTCTCTAATTTGTTTAGCCTTTGAGCTCCTAGGCAGCTGTTAGATCCTCTTCAGGTCAGATCATACACATGAAGGCTAATATATATTTCCTGCTTTTCCACACATAGAATCGCAGTGTTGGAAGAGACTTCAAGGACCATCCAGTCCAACCCCCTGCCATGCAGGAACCCCCATCACAGTATTTCTGACAGATGGCCATCCAGCCTCTGCTTAAAAACCTTCAAAGAAGGAGACTCCACCACCCTCCTTTGTGGCAGCATATTCCACTGCCGAACAGCTCTAACTGTCATGAAGTTCTTCCTAATGTTCAAATGGAATCTCTTTTCCTGTAGTTTGAAACCATTGCCCCGAGTCCTAGTCTCTGAAGCCATGGAAAACAAACCTGTTCCCTCTTCAATATGACATCCTTTCCTCTATGATTCCTCTAGACTCGCAAATATTTTGCAGCTACATGCCTGAGACATCAGACATGCAAGCAGAGACCAGTAATCTACCCTTTGAACAAATATAAAACACAAACAGACAGACAGACAGACAGACAGACAGACAGACACACACACACACACACTTTGCCAAATGCAGGTTGAGGCAAATGTGTTAGAATAAACCAACGATTTTGGCAATCAGCAGTTCTTCACACTTAAGAAAGTCTCTCTTATAATGGCAGGTGATCTGTCAACTGATGGATACCTCAGGGGATTAAGCCCTGAATTTGGTATGAATATGAAAGAACAGCAAGAAAAGTAGCATACTATGAGAACCACTTGTGTTTCAATCTGAGCCTCACTTAGAGACTCACTCCAACAAGCTTTTGCTTATAATCTTCTACAGTAAGAAGTCACAGGACTAACAATATTCTTCAGAAAGGTGAAGAACAACTGCTTATTGAAAGGATCAGACAAGTCCACTTCACCATAGGCACTTTGGAACACATAAAATGCCACCTTCACCACGAACTACTTTCCACTCTATCCCAACCAACACTGGATGCAGTCATAAAATTCATCCACAAAGCACAACTGGCCCAGCACTGCAAAGGCAAAGAGAAGAAAATAAAGAAGTTTGATCTTCTCTCCTGGAAACAGTCAGTAGTCGAAAAAGGCAGGAGGAAGAAGGATGATGGGACCCTAACAGAAGACACAAAGGAAAAATGGGTGAAGAACCTCTCAAACAGGGAACTCACCCAGGCAGAGAGGGAGGCCCTATCCAAAGGCCTTAATTTTCCCAACGCACCCAAACAGGTTCCTGTTGTGGATTTCATTACAGCAACAGAATCGGCCATTGACAGCAGCAATTGACCAGCAGCAGAAGCTGAACAGCTCCGGCTAAAAGTCTATACAGTACTCTCCAGTGGTCAACCACCTCCATCCAACCTCACCAGCCAGGATAAAAGTGCTCTGACATCCCTCAGCAGGGATGAGAATATTGCCATTCTGCCTGTGGACAAAGGAAGGTGCACTGTTGTCCTCCGCACTGTGGACTACCATGAAAAGGTTATCTCACTTTTGGATGACCAACACACATATGAAAAGCTGAAAAGAGACCCCACCAGCAACTACAAGAAAAAAGTAATAGAATGCTTAAAACACTTTGAGAAGTAATAATGCCACAAAGACAAGGCAGAGCCCCTGAGATGTGGTTAAGTGGGATCCGCAAATTCTGTTCCTAGTCATTGAGGATGAATTCAGAGATTCATTATCATCATGTGATGACTGCAGTGCCCAAGGATGACAAGGAAGCTGCATGCATGAACACGGTAGACAGGACTTTTTGATCACTGCACTGAACACAAAGCTTTGCAACACACTGAAGTGTAAGCAGGAGACAGAGTGGAGGGTTAACTACAGGCAGATAGCTGAAGAAACAGCTGATCCTCTTCTGGAAGCTGAGGGTGGTTTCCCCTTCTATAACCACCAGAAGTCTTCCTGTAAGGTAGTTGGATGATCTTCAACATTTCATGTATTCCGTAGTTCATGTCTCCTCCTCCTCAACAGTTCTCATCAGCTGAATAGCCTTGCCTAAAACATTTCTGTTGTGTTCTTAGTGTAACCCTTGAACTGCCTGAGTTTGGAGTATATGAATAAATAGAAAGGAAGGCTCCAGACTTACCTCAGCTCCCGCCAAGCTCTAGCCAGGCCTCAGCCGGGTGGAGACTGATCAAGCTCCCAAGCAGAGGCAATGGGAGACAGGTGTAGGATGTGGAGGCTGGAGAATAACTGAAGGGCAGGATTCTGGCCTATCCATTTGGGGGACAGCAGGCTGTTTAAGCCATCCAATGGCCAGCCATGGGGATATCCTGGGAGTGTATATAAAAAGGCCCTTGGGCCATTTTAGCAGTTGCTTTTATCCCTATGTAACCTGTGTTTTTGTCATGGAATAAAGAGCTGAATTTTCACTTTGGGTGTTGCCTGGTTTCTATATATAACAATTTCTCTCACAGAATAACCTACAGGTGAGTTAGAAGCAGTAATTCCAGCAAGGGATGTTTTATGTACATCCAGAAGGGGAAGGTATAGTACTACACTATGTAGGGTTTCAAAGTGGTATTCCAAAATGGATTTTCAGGCAATCTTTTGGAGGATTGGCTGACACCCATCAACTACAGAGAAGGATTGCTACCACGCTTAATTGCAGTGAAATTTCTTAATCCCCCCATCACAATACAAGGACTAACACATATTTTCTTGCACAGGACAAGTTTCTTCCCTACAACCTTAAAATCCCACAGTCTCACTCACTCTATACCCCAGAGCACAGAGAGAACTCCTAGTTCCATGAGCTCCTTGCCCTCTGAAGATGCCAGCCACAGAGTCTGGCGAAACTTAGGAAGAAAAACTTCCAGAACACGGCCAAACAGCCCAAAAAAATCACAACAGCAATCTTTTGGAGGTTAACTCACAATAACTTATACTGGGTTGTAAGCAATTGGGAGGTCTCTTATCTGCAAAATCAGATAACATTGAGAAGAATTTTAGAGCCATGCCAAGTTTGGATATTTTAATTTTATTTTTTTCAGTTGGCGATGGCCACAAATTCAAATTTCACTTGTCCATTTTCTAAGGTTATTTTGGATCTGGAATATTAGTGTGTCAAAGAGAACCTATGATGAAATTTAATATTTTTGAACCATCCATGGTAGAATTGGCTTACTCAGCCATGTTATCTGATTTTTCCCCTTCAGTATCTCAAAAGATAATTACACTGAGCCATGGTGCAACATGGACATGATTTAACTATAAATGATGAATTGATCAGTTGGTGAAAAGGTAGATAATTGATAAATTAAAATGTTTTAATTAGATGATATGTGACATGTGCTGAAACAGACATAATCCCAGAAAGCATCATTCTAAAATGCAAAGTAGTAAAGCATATTTATACAGTACTTGATTTACAAGGAAGTCCACTCAGCTTCGAAGTTTTTCATTCCTGAGTAACACATTTTAATTACGAATGTCATAGCCCCTGCACGGTTGACTTGTATTTAATTGAAAAACTCATACATTGCCATTGGAACTTTAGGATGAATGATGGTTGTTTTACATATTTCTAGCAAAAACCCCACCATTTTATTGCTTAGTCACTGGCAGTTTATTTCCAAGGTAAGAATGTGATGTTTGATTTTGCTGTAATCTGTCTTGCAACACACACAATAAACTTTGCTGTAATGCTCTGTCAAGCAGTAGCCTTAGGTTGCCTTGGAAAGAGGGAATGCCAACTGCTGTCAGGGCCTCACCACAGCAAGATATGGCACTGGCAAAGAGTCTGGGGGCCAACATAGGACACAGCTGGAGACTCAAGTACAGCGGTACCTCTACTTATGAATTTAATCCGTTCCAAATGCATGCTGTTAAGTCGAACAACTCTTAAGTAGAGGTGCCACATCTAAAAAATCAGAAAAAATGAATAAAAATGGAAAAATGGGGGAAAATGTAAGTCAAGCAGACCACATCTAAAATTTGTAAGGCGGCAGTTAAAACACCAACGGTTTTCTGCTCTTAGGTCGATTTGCTCTGAAGTCGAACTGCTCTTAGGTCAAGGTGCCACTGTATACGGTGGGAATCCCACATTTCCCTACTGCAAGAATTTGCCAAAAATGTGCAATATTAATTAATTTATTTAATGATTTCTGTCCTGCCTTATAGCTAAAGACCTTCAGGTGAGGCACAGTCAATAAAATGCCTTAGGCTTAAAGCCAAACAAAGAACATACTGTAATTTAAAACAATATCCGTTGCATCCATTTGTGGGCCAAGGTGCTCCATATGGATGGCACGAAGCAGCTGGCCTACAAAGGGCACCTTTGGTTGAGTTCTTGTTTCTCCCTTACATGCTACTGTGCTAACCTTACTATGTTGTATAAAGATATTCTGCATTCCGATGTTTGGAGTAAGAAAATATTTAACAGAATATCATAATGACAGAATATTATCCTTTTGCCCGCCTTTCCTGCCTTCCGAAGAGCTTTAAAAACCTGGCTCTTTAAGGAGACATTTGGGGAAACCTGAGGTTTGTTTTAGTGTTTTAGTGTTTGCTCTGCCGGTCCGTCTCTACTAACATCAGATCTTGCCTTGTCTTTTATTTTTTCTGGTTGTTATTTTATGCTGTAAACTGCCCAGAGTTCCCTTGGGAAGCAAGGCGGTATATACATTTTGAAAATAAATAAAGAAGTGCCTAAGCGTTGCTACACGTTGTGGGAGAGAGGAGAAAGAGGGAAGAGTAATCACCTGATGATGGTCGAGTTTTTCTCCATGTGAGGGCAACAGAGAAGAACTTGAGTCTGTGGAAGGCATTATGAAGTCATTCAGGGAAGACTTTATTTTTTAACTTCCCCCTCCTCCTCATGGCAAAGGCAATGGCCTCCCAGTGCCACCTGAAAAGTATACAGCAGACCCTTAAAGCTTGGAGTTGGTTGTGTCAATCTGCAAACTAAAAGGGGATGGAGCAACAAGACTAACATGTGAAGCGGTGTGGTCCGCTGCTAGTTAAAATGCAGCTCTGCAGACAGTGATTGTCAGCAGAGCTGGAATCAGAATCAGAATCAGAATCCTTTTATTGGCCAAGTGTGGTTGGACACACCCAGAATTTGTTTTGGTAAAATATGCTCTCCATATATAAAAGGAAATATACGAATCATATAGTCAACAATAAAAACACAGTACAACAATACAATATAACCTATTATTTAAAAAGGAAGAAGAGAAGTAAAAATTAATTATTCAGCAGTTTGATAGCACTTGGAAAGAAACTATCTTTATATCTTGTCCTGGTGTGCAATGCCCTAAAACATTGCCCTGAGGGTAACAATTGAAACAGGTTATGTCCAGGATGTGTGGAGTCTGTATAAATTTTCATCGCCCTCTTTTTAGCTCGTGTGGTATACAATTCCACAATAGATGGCAGATTAGTAGCAATAATTTTTTCTGCAGTTCCAATTATCCTTTGAAGTTTATATCTGTCATGCTTAGTCGCAGATGATAGATTCAATAACACCTCTATAGAATTGAATCAACAGTTCTTTTGGCAGTCTGAACTTCCTAAGTTGACGCAGAAAAATCATTCTTTGTTGTGCTTTCTTAATAATACTTTCAATATTAGATGACCATTTTAAATCTTGAGATGTAATAGTACCTAAAAATTTGAAGGACTCCACTATTGACACTAAGTTATTTGATATTATAAGAGGTGGCTGTATACAGGGGAGTTACAGGGAAGAAAGTCAGCAGAATTATACTAATCAGAGACAGCCTCCCTCGGTTTATGCAAGCAGAAAAGAAAAGGCTATTTGTCCACTGGAAAACAGGCCATGCTCTTGGGTTGACTTGTTGGCTTGCACCTTTGCCCTTTCTATTCCATCTTAGGGGGCCTGCGCAGATGGGGGAATTTGGAGCAGTCTGGTTCACACTTTAAAAGAGTCTTACCTTCAGTAGGATCTATTTTCTCTCTCATTCCAGTGATCCTTCCACTCCCATTGGAGATTTTTTCCCCTCCTGTGAGAAGGGTCCACACAAGTCTTTTGATGGCTGCTTTACTTGTAAGTGCCCCCAGTTTACTCGCGAGTAAGTTTACCTGGTTTACTCATGAGCTAGGAGGCAGTAGTGGCAGGGCAAACTCATGGCAGCAGTACTGGTGTGAGGGGAAAAGGTTGAATTGATGAAAAAGAGGTAAGGAGAGATGGACACAAAGCAGGTTGTGCTGAATTGTCAATAGTCATTCACACAACACCGCAGGTTTGGCACATTCCCTCCCTTATGAATCTATTGTAGCTGGCCGCCCCACTCACTAACTGATGCATGCTGCCTGGGCCCTCCTCGTCCTGTAGCAGCTGGGCAGGAGCATGGACTTCCCTTTTCCACATGCTCTGGCAGCTGCTCACCCAGACAAGATGTTGCAAGGATTTTAGTCGCTTACAAATTTTGACAACTTGCCACAACTTACTTCATGCCCATCTCTAGAGGTTCCTCCTTGATAAATAAAGTACCATATTTTTCCATTTATAAGACATCCCCCATGTATAAGATGATCCCCACTTTTCCAAACCAAAATTATAGTGTGTGTGTGTGTGTGTGTGTGTGTGTGCGCGCGCGTGTGTGTGTGGGGTGTGTGTGTGCTTGCACGTGTATATAGTCTTATACATGGAAAAATACTGTAAGTGGCATATCAAAAGAGCAATGCATCCACTTAATATGGCATTAGAATTGTGCTGTGTCCATTAGGGAAATATTTAGAAGACAAAAATAGAGGAAGAGGTCTCTTGATCTTCTCTTTTAATGTCACATCCCACATATTGTGTCAAAAGATTGTCACCTCTGACAGTGCTACCCAGAGCTTCATTTGGGTATGAATTAACCATCCACCAAGGCTACACAACAAGCTAATTAGGGTGGCATTAAATCGTACCAAAAAGAATACATGGAATCATAGAATAGTGAAGTTGGAAGGGGTCTGTAAGGCCATTTAAGTCCAACCCCCTGCTTCCTGCAAGAATGCAGATCAAAGGAGATTTGCCCGGTGCTTGTGCAGATTTCTTTTGAATGCCTCTAGTGTTGGAGCACTTATTACTCTTGAGGTAATTGCTTCCATTGCCATATTGCTCTAACAGTTAGGAAGTTTCTCCTGATATTTGGCTGAAAGCTGGGTTCTATTAACTATACATTCCCTATCACTGTGCCAGAAATTTGCTCATCAATTGTTAAAGAGGCAGTATAGATTAGAGATGGGCACGACCAGGAATTTTTTTTTCCGAGTTGTCGTTTTTCGGGACGGGTCCATTTCAGGTCATTTCCGTTTTTCGCGAAATTTTTCAAAAATTTGTCGTTTCATTTTTCATTTTTTCGTCTGTCGTTAGTACTGGTTTAGGGGGGGGGTAGCGGGCTCCTGGAGGCACCTCTGTGGGGTGGGTGCCTCCTCTGGCCCGCTATGAAGGGAAAGTGGGCTCCTGGAGGCACCTCTCTGGGGTGGGTGGGTGCCTCCTCTCCTCACCCACTAGGAAGGAAGGGAAAGCAGGCTCCTGGAGGCACCTCATGGGTGCCTCCTCTCCTCGCCTGCTACAAAAGGGCATGCTAGCCATATGGATATGCATACCAAGTTGCAGACTTGCTTGCAGCAGTGGACTGGCAGAGGCACCCCTCTTTGGGGTGCCTCCACTGCAGCAGTCAGTCAGAATGGCAGGCTCTCTGCACCCTGTGTCTCACTAAGAAGGGAAGCGTACTTGCATGTAGCGCAATGCAAGTACACAGATCTGGCTTAGGGTTAGGGTTAGCGCAAGGGCTAGGGTTAGGCTAGTTACGGGTGAGGTTAGGGTGAGTAGTGGGGTGCACCTCTGGGTGCCTCTCTGACCTACTAAGAAGGACAGTGTACTGTGGCGTATGGGTAAGGGTTAGGGTTAGGGTTAGGGTTAGGGCTAGGGCAGGGTTAGTGGGCTTTTTGGCACATCCCAGAAGTCTCAGTGGCCAAGTGGCCATGCGATTGGTGGAATGGCTCCACTTGGCCACTGAGACTTCTGGGATGTGCCAAAAAGCCCACTAAACCCTGCCCTAGCCCTAACCCTAACCCTAACTCTTACCCATATGCCACACTGGGCCACAGTACACTGTCCTCTTAGTGGGTCAGAGAGGCACCCAGAGGTGCACCCCACTACCCCACCCTAACCTCACCAGTAACTAGCCTAACCCTAGCCCTTGCACTAACCCTGTCCCCTAAGCCAGATCTGTACTTGCATTGCACTACTACACGCAAGTATGCTTCCCTTCTTAGTGAGACACAGCGGATGCAGAGAGTCTGCCAGTTCGTCACTTGTGGCTCTGGCTGACTCCTGCAGGCTCGGCTCGGCCTGACCTGACTGATGCAGGGAAGGCACCCTGCAGGGAAGGCACCCCCCCAAACCAGTATAACGACAGACGAAAAAACGAAAAACGAAATGACTATTTTTTGCGAAGTTTCGCGAAAAACGGAAACGAGCCGACACGGGCCGCCTCCAACACATGACAACTTGAAAACGTCATTTTCCCTAGTCGTGCCCATCTCTATTGCTGCATTGGCACTTTGTCAAAATTTAGTGGGTTCTGAATTGTAGTTTGGGCACTCGGTCTCTAAAAGATTCGCCATCATAGCTCTACAGTGTCTTATTGTTCTTGTTGTTATTGCAGAAACTGGGAAAATGCAAACTGATAGAGAATAGAGAACATTTTCAACTACACTACTGAGAAAGTGATTGTAAAGCAACTCAAAATTTAAACAAAAACTCTGGCTTGGCAAGGGAGCTGGAACTTGAGTATCAGTGCCTTGGTGGTAAATATTAATTGTGAAAGATAAAAGCAAATCTCTGTGTGCCAAAGATGGATATTTTAAAAGGCTGCACAGACTTCCCATGAAAAATGAAAATGACACAGCTAGTGATTTACATATAAAACATTGCTCTTTCCTTCCATCTGCCTAAGTGATGGATGTGGTAATTGGCTGAGGCAACCAAGAGGACACTTGCCAAGTGGCTTCTGTAGATTTTTATGATGCGTTAACTACCTTTGTCATCTACAAAGAAGATCTGCTCAGTGAACAACCACAGAAAGGTCAAACTCCGTTTTGATAGATTTGTCAAGCAAAGTTGTGCCCGTTCAAATCAAGTTCTGGCACCGAGTCTTAATGCCCTGCTGAGCATCAGACCCAACTATTGATTAGACAGAAAAGAATGACAAAGCCTCCAGAGATATTTCACATACATTTACCCTTTAGTACAGACAGATAACAGAGTTGGCAAGCTGAACATATTAATAATTTCTACTTTTATATAACTGGCGGGGGAGGCGGAATCAATAAACAGGTTGACTGAGAATGGTAGACTGAAGCTTGGGCTGGAAGAGTCACATTTTTTTAAAAAATGCAGGTAAAACTGGGGTAAGCAACTTCATTGCTTCCTGGAACTTATCTTCTGCTCTAGGAACCTCTGACAGTTGCGTTGGCCATTACAAATTCTTTTTTACAAAGGAAATTTCAGAGTGACCAGAGTTCAGTTCCAGTTCTGAAACATCTATTAATTTTGGTGCAAAAAATGAAAAGGGGGGGGGAGTGTGGCGATTCATCTGTTGATTCTGTGGGTGGTGAGGCAAGGTGTTTGTTGTTATTTTTTTTAAGTACAAATAGTCCACAAGAGGAAGGGGTGCTATTAGGAAAAACACAGTACTGAGGTGCTGCTTGGGGTTCCAGGCTGCACTTTGCTTGCCTCTGACATAAAACTGGCCTCCCTGTAAGTAACAAGGAAATGACAGAGTCATAAATATTCTTCCTGATATTTATATGTTATGTTTCTATAGAATCATAGAGTTAGGAAGAGACCTCAGGGGCCATCCAGTCCAACCCCCTGCCATGCAGGAACTCCCATCAAAACACCCCCGACAGATGGCCATTCAGCCTCTGCTTAAAAACCTCCAAAGAAGGAGACTCCACCACCATATGTGGCAGCATATTCCACTGCTGAACAGCACTAACCATCAGGAAGTTCTTCCTAAAGTTCAAATGGAGTCTCTGTTCCTGTAATTTGAAACCATTGTATTAATGCCAGAATGTATTAATAGCAAATGAATATTCAATTACAATGTGCTTTACCTGCTATCTCAAGCAGAGGTGCCTTCTCTGTTACCTCAGGTAGCACTGGTTTCTGGAAATTGTGGGGGGGAGCTTTATTTTGTTAAATTTTTGCATTTGAAGAGTTGGCGTGCTTGGGGAAAACATCCAAAGTATTCTCCCACTTGAACTTCTTTGTCATGGGGTCTGCTCCAGTATGTGGAATGAGATAAGGCTGTTTACGACAGTGGCTCCTCTTTGTGAAGATGGCATCTGTCATACTAAGCCACAGGGTCGCCTCACAGGATGCATTCCACCTGATAATGTTTACAGACACTTTAGAACAGCTATGGGAAGCCCTTTCATTGGGCAGAATGGGGCGGCTGCCACCATCAGCAAGCGCTGGGGGAAGAGATGCTGACATAGCTTTGCATGTCTCGTGGCTTGTATCTCGCCGTCCTCAGATGCAGCCAAGAGTCTCCTCATCACTGCAAAATTATGACCTGGCCTGTTGACTTCTGGGAACAGAAAAGCAAAGTAACGCAGGATTGGGTGGGGTGCCATTTTGTCCGTTACCCAAGGCAGCCAAACCCTTGAAAGCAGCTGCTGTTCTTCCTTAGAATTCGGCATTCCTGCTTTTATTGCTGCTTGTTCTGTCACCTGCTTGTTCTGTATCATGGTAGTGTGTTGGTTTCTTATTGGATGTAAGGCAAAGTATTACAGCAGAACATGCTCAAAATATGTGGGAACTGTCATAATATGTAAAGTTGACAAAATATATGTATTGTATATTTAACAGAAAGAAAAGAGAATTGTAAAATGGAGTCAGTCAAAAACTGCAGTGTCATGATGTTAGCCACAAGTGCAAGGAATTAGAAATCACCAGCAGGTTAAGTGATTTAGCACAGGTGGAATAGTTAATAACATCGTGGTGCATCAGAATGTGATTGGTTAAAAGTCATGTCTGATGGGATCTAAGTGTGTATATAAGAACTGGCTTATATAATGTTAAATGGGACTGTTTATGGTGAGGAAACAGTATCCCACACTCTGTTGATTGTATTGTATGATATTGCTTGGTGTTATGCTGTTGCATATTTGCTGTATATATTGAATATAAGAGTTTTATTCTAATCCATGTTTCTTTGTCTCTCCGTTTCTGAGTTCTGTTAATACTTATAACAAATTAACTACACTTTATCTACACGTTACTGCTGCTAAGTTCATTTGTATATTCTCTGCTACTAAATATTCTTTCTCTACTACTATATATAGTAGTGTTTGGTGTTTGATATGTTTGATAGGAACCTTCCCCTAAACCAGGGGTGTCCAAACTTTTTTGCAAGAAGGGCCAGATTTGGTGAAGTAAAAATGTGTGGGGACCAACCATTCAGCCACATTTGGCCCCCGGGACGGACTTTGCAGAAGCCTCTAGGACATGAAAGGAGGCAGGGAGGATGCTGCAGCAATGAAGCCAAGGGTGGGTAGGCTGGGCAGGTGGCTGTGCGGATGGACGGAGGCAGGGAAGGCAGGCAAACTGTAAAACTGTAAGCTGACATCTCCATCCAGTATGGGGAGAGGCCCGCTGGTGGAGATGTATGACAGGCTGAGCTGGCAAGAAGAAAAGGCTGTGGGCCACTCAGAATTAGAAAACAGGCCACATTTGGCCCCCAATGTTTGGACATGCCTGCCCTAAACAGTCTCTGTGTGTAATTTCTTTCAACTCTGGGCCCTCAAGTGTCTTCATCGTGGTCCACTAAACAGTAATCCACATTCACTGCATGTGGCATTTTTTTCATGAGACTGTTGGCATCCCCCCCACGTGATTGAATGCCTGTGCCTGGCCCAAGCCAAGCAGCTGATACAGAGGATAAAGGAACAGACACTAAACTCTTGGAGAGAGGCTGCAGTTTGGGCCTCTTGAGCAATTTCTGTTCAGAGATAGCTCAAGAGTGTGACTATGCTTTGATTCCAGACAGAATGGAACCAGCTACAAGATGTAACCTTCACCTATGTGCAAGGCTTTCGTTGGTGGCTTTCTGACAAAGCTTTGAGAAAATATCCTTTACAGAACTGACTTGGGTGGCACCAGTCCTTATCTCGGCAAACACACGGTCCCAGCCTCATATTTGATATTTGCAAGGATGATGGAAATGTATGGGAGAGGGGGGTTTCAGGAAGGCATGCTGGATGGGAGGAGATGCTGAAGTTTTCCCCTGCCTACTGGTTCTCCCTTCCAAATGCCTCCAGGATCACTTTCTGGTCAGACGGGAAGTGGGGAGGGGGGGGAGAGAGGAAGCTAATTGAGAAATTAGGGGTGAAACGGTGGGTGGGTGAGGATTAAGCAGCAGCTGTTCCTGATATGAGACCCTGCCCTGACTCCATTTTGCTTTTCCCCTCCCTAAACTCTCAACACCATCTGATCAATTGCACCCTTTTAAAGCATGTGAATGGGCACCATCAGCCATGAGTGCCTGGTTGGTGATAGGCCTATAATTCTTCATAGTCTCCCACTAGGTAGCATCAGTGACTGGATGAGGGATACAGAGCGAAGACTGATGTAACATTTATGGAGCAATGAGGCCAGTTTGTAAGCAGTTGTGCCACATTCGATTCAAAAGCACGTTTTACTGTTCCAACAAGGCAAGTAATGAGGGGGGAAACACAGTTCCACCACTCTTTTTAGAATGATTAATTTGAGCAAAGGAAAACTGTAGATAGGCTGACTGGCTAGCACCTGTGAAAAATGACCCCTTTCCCTTTTCCACAGTGGTGTATGAAGGGTTTGCATATTCTTAAAGAGTCAATAGTTCAATGCATAAGACTGCAGTGCCTACTTACCCAGAGTAAGCCCTGTACAAACCTCCTGCTGGCTGACACATCGGGATGAGTGCACAGCTGAATCGGAATTCAAAGCTGGAAGGGAGCTCTTGCAATAACGTCTATTCCAACTCTGCACCTCTGCTGTTGAGGAACAAGTGTATATGGCCCGAAATCTGGTTAGAACTTAGTTCCCTCCCTAAAAGTCTCCCGTAGGCAGAAGAGGAGAAGCATTTGTCATTGGACTACAACTTCCAGTGTCCTTTACTAATGCCCATGCTGGCTCAGGATGATGGAGCGGCAATTGAAAAGTATCTGAAGAGCCACCAGCTTCTCACATCCTTGACGACAAACAGGGTTTGTCAGCATCGAGGGTACTGTGCTCCTGACCTTTGAATATTAGTGCAGAAGGCAAGGTTTTAGCAAACCTGTCACTTGCTGAATCTCCCTCTTTGGCACAGCCCTTTTGTCCTTTGCACCTGGGAAATGCCATTGGTAGCACCCGCATGGTAAGCGTAAGTAGGGACTAGCTCTTCTTAACTATCCACATTATGAGCCAAGCCTTCCTCTCAAAGACAGATTAAGCTCACACTAGTAAAACCAGCCCTAATCCTCTCTGGTACTTTCTGTGAGATTCGTTTGACCCAAACATCCCAGCCTCTGCCCCTTGACCTTGCCAAAAAGTGATGGGCTTCAGCCACGAAATTTCTCCCAAGAGGACTGTCCTCTGTGAACAATGCCATCTTAGGGCCTTTTTACACGACCCCTAAGATCCGCTGGTCCCTTAAATTTGGACCAGAGATCTTGAGGGTTTGTCGCTCTCCCTGCATTCCCACCCCCTCCACACTTCCTTGTTCTGTCTGCGTGAGGGGAGGGAGAAAAAAAGGGAGAAAAGAATGCACTCTTACCTCCGGAGTGCCGGTGGAAGTTGCTCCGACCCCCCATCACTTCCTGGTTCCTCTTAAAGGGGCAGGAGGCAAACAACAACAACAAAAAGAAGCGAGGAGAGCTCAGCACTCTACGCATCAAAATTTTTCACTCTCCCAGAGCAAGTACAAGAAAAGTGGAGCTGGGTCGCCCTTAGGTGGGCGGGGTCGCACTTAATTTTCTATTAGCTCCGGAGCTGGTGGGGAAACATTTTTAAGCTCCGGAGCTGGGAGCCATTTGCAGCGGAGCTTAGGGGTCGTGTATAAACGCCCTTAGGTCTCTATCACATGACCACTAAATGCAGATGTTTAAAAAATGCACACTTTTTCCTAGAGTGGTCATGTGACATTAGAGGCGCAGTTACCGTCCCCACGGTAGCATTTTTTGAACCTCTTTTTTGTGTCCCCGTTTGCCAAATGCGCATCAAAGCGCTGTTTTGAAAAGCTGTTTGCTGCAAAACAGTTGAAACCGGAAGATGATGTGGCTTTTTGGAGTTCATACGACCTTTGCTTCACATCAAAATGTGCATTAACAAGCGAAGTAATTTGATCACACCCCTAGCAGTGGTGCAGGAAGATGCGGGTGAAAGGCGCGTCAGGGGGCGTGGTCGAGAGTGGTGTTCAGAAGAAGCGGCTGGCCATGGGGGCACAATCTTTAGATGCAAATTCAGTTAAAAAGGCACATTTAAGTCTTCGTGTGATAGAGGCCTTTGTCATGTCTGCTCAAAAGGAAATCCAGGGGGTGGGTATGGGATGACAGCCAATCAATAGTCTTTTTATTTTATTTTATTCACTTAATGTGTGTGACACCTTTGCCTAACAATCAAAAATAACTGCATTACATTACGCAACCACTGGGAAGTGTAATTACGATGAGGTAACAGAATAAAGGTATTTATTGTCCAAAATATCCAAAAGGCATATCCTTAAATATGGACTCTTGTTAAATTAAAATGCAAATTCCATGTGAAACAACTCCAAGTCTTACATGTACAAAGAAAAAAGCAGTGTCTTTCTGTATGTTTTCTGTTCCTAATTCAGTTGACTATTTTAATTTATTGGTTTTCGCTACCTCATACACACACACCATTTCTAGACAACAAGACAAAACTCCAGTTGTGCTGCCAGTTACTTGTAAAAACTCTCCAGTAAACCTGGGAGGTTCTAGAAGGCCACTCCCATGGCTGTGCAACATACCACAAAGTGTTACTTATTAAAACAGGGGTGTATCCTTATTAACTAAGTTCCTTGTTCCACGATATTAAAGAACACATGCACACGCACACACCACAATGAAATCAGGTGAGAACAATGCATGTTTTCTTCCACTTCCTTTACTCTTGTCAGAAACCTGAAAAGTTTAAAGTTGATGCTTTCAAAATTATAGCTCTCAGTCTCACGGTCACTGCATGTTTGGTCTTGGATAGCTGGGATGTTGCCATGACGCTGGCAGCAGGAGAGAGAGAAAAAATAAAAGCAAAACAAGAATGTTGTCACTAAAAATGCAAGAGGACAGAACATGTTGGAGAAAAGTTTGGGCCTGCTTTAGGATGTCGGGTTGGAGGGGATTGAAAAGAGAAAGGGAAAATTCCTGCCCTGGGTTTTCACATGCCAAGTTCCATTGGAAGACCTTCCAGAGTACCGACTCAGGATTAGAATCTTGATCCGGTTTGGGGCCTGGCTTCACACTCGCTGACAAATCACAGGGAAAGACTTGTTTCTCATGGGCAATGGAGGAAAGCACTGACTGCATGAGCCTCGTGGCGCAGTGGTTAAATGCCTGTACTGCAGGTAAAACTGTGCTCACGACCTGGGGTTCAATCCCCGGTAGCAGGCTCAAGGTTCACTCAGCCTTCCATCCTTCCGAGGTCGGTAAAATGAGTACCCAGCTTGCTGGGGGGGGGCAATGTGTAGCCTGCACACTGTAATTAAAATTGTAAACCGCCCAGAGACCACTTGTAGTGGTATGGGGCGGTATATAAGCAGAACACTTTGCTTTGCTTTATCCCTCTGTTTCTGGAAGGGCTACCGTCTTTTATAACACGACCGCCTGCTGCAGGTTATCCTTCGAGGAAAAATTGGTGGAAGCGTGGCCCGGGGCGTAAAAGAACATTCTGGCTTAAGAATTTAAGCCATTGGTTCACCACTTCTCTATTTAGAAGAGGTTTAGATAAAAAACAAATTATGCTACTGATCTGCAATGTTCTGCGGGAACATGGCACTTAAAGAGGAAGAATTAAAAATTGTAATCTAGGTCATATGATACGACACAATGGAGTCAGATGGCGCCTCTGAAATCTAGAAGAAATCCACCTGGACAAGTAGCATGGTCTCCCTAATTAAGCAGAGGGAAGTCATATTTTGGCTTCATTGACCTTCTAAGGTGTTAGCCTTATATTAGGTACTCAGCTTTCAATAATCTCTTCGGCTTTCATCTTGACAAGAAATTGGTGCCTGACTCATGGCTCCAGTTCTTCCTGAAACTTCAGCTCTCCCCGTGTTCCAAAGAAGGTTCTAGAAGTCAAGCCAATGCCTCAGGTTTGTGTGTGAGGTCTCGCTCCTGATCTGTCGGAAGAGTTGCTTACACCTAATCTTATTAAAGATAAAAGAACCATGAATGGAGACAGTGGCCATCAACACTCATCATCCAGATTGTGTACATTAGGCAACAAGGACAATAAACCAGGGGTGTACCAAACTTTTTGCAAGGAGGGCCAGACTTAGGGCCGACCATTCAGCTGCATTTGGCCCCCAGACATGCAAGGAGGTGGGGAGGACACTGCAGCAATGGAGCTGGGAGCAGGTAGAGTGGGCAGGTGGCTGGGGGGACAGACGGAGGCAGGGAGGGCAGGCAAATCATCAACCTGCAAGCTGATGTCTCCATCCCTTATGGGGAGGGGCCAGCTGGTGGGGATGCATGACAGGCTGAGCCAGCGAGGAGAAGGGGCTGTGGGCCACTTGAAATTTGAGAACGGGCCACATTTGGTCCCTGGGCCATACTTTGGACATGCCTGAATTAAACATATAAATCAGCATATGGATCTTCTATTGTTCCCTCTTTTTTGGCGATTATCTTTTTTGGACAAACAAATATCCTACCCTAATTTCACACTCACCCCCTTTTTTATTTTTATTTCATTTTTAGTGGTTACTGGTATAAACCCTACCAGCTGTCTGCATAGCTGAGTGGGTTCAGTATCTGATTGCAGAGCTGGAATTCAGGATTTTGATTCCACACAGCACCTTCTGAGGTGAAAGTGGAAATGTAAAATTTCTAGAAATTTTGAAGCTTGGGGGGGAAAAACCCTTTCGCCCCGTATTTCCTCCCCAGAAAAAATGGATTTTTTTGGAAAAATTAGGAAAAAATCCTACATTAGCACTCCCCCCCTTTTTTTTTTACAGCTTGAAAGTCATTCTACTACTTTCAGAACATAAAATATGACTATGGGCAACAGAATTCGCTTTTTAAATAATATTTATTTGTAATTGTAAGTAACAAATGGAGTAACAATCTCCTGAACTGTTTACTAGTTTAGGTGGAACAAAAAAAACCCTCTACAAAACAATGTTTAAAAATCCAGAATTAACAATTCATATTTCCTCTCCACAGTAATAATGAAAATAAAATAAAAACCTCACTCTCATAAAAAGAATTGAATTGGGGGGGAAATGTATAGACAGGAGTAGGACTAAGTCTCAATGAACGGGCATGAACTTTAATCAGAATCATTTTTGTTGCTCTGTATTTTCTTCCAGTGCTATGAGATCTAATGAAGAGGACAGAACAGACCCAAACATTCCCACCCATATGAAGGGCGGGGGGGGGAATGAAACCTTTTTTCTTTTTCTTGTGACACCTCCTAAAGGAAGAAATGCATCGTGTTCTTGCACTGGAGAGTTCAGTTTATAACCTAGGACTTGCTTGTCTTCAGGGCCCAGGAATTAGAACAATCTGATGTTTTTTAGAAATGATTTGGAAACTATTTGAACACCCTGTCTTAAAATATTTTATTCATCATGTTAAAATAATACATTCCATAATCATTTTTTTCTTTTTCTTTTTTCAATTTTTTCCAATTTTTCAGAAAAAAAACCTAAAAGACTCCAGGAAAAAAATGGAACCCCCCCCCCCCAAGTTTTTCCATTTTTATTCCTGGGCCTTTACATCTCTAGGGAAGAGCCAGCCTGTGTGAGTTTTAAGCTACCTGTACAGTCCCAGGGCAGTCCCAGAAGAAGGGGCTGGAAAACTACTTTTAAAGGGGTGTGCATTTGTCAGAATTGACTTGCTGGAAAATTATTATTATTATTATTATTATTATTATTATTATTATTATTATTATTATTATTATTATTATTATTATTATTATTATTAGCACTACCATCCCCATCCTAACATGGAGGGTCACTATGGAGGACAAGCTACCAAAGAAGCATTTAGGAGAGACTATACTGAGTCTGAGCTAGCTGTTCCACACAGTCTGCCACCTCCAACGCCCCCTTTTGCAGCCGTTCTTAGTACCCAGGTATTCTAAATATAAATCTGAAATCATTTCTCAATGCGTTTGAACTGTGGCTAAGATGCAGCCTTTAATAATTCAGCCTCCTTTACTGCATGCCAGGAAATGGTCTGCCAGGTGCTAAATTTAGTTAATGAGTTAATTAATCAAGTTACATTTACATCTTAGATTTAGAACAATTTATACACCATCCTGTCCCTCAGGCTCAGAACTGAAATTGCACTGTATTTTCACACAAGGGAGGAAGAGATAAAATATTCTAGAATCTGAGTGCGCAGACCAGCCAAAAGTAAGTGCTGAGGTGTCAGGAGCGGAGATTTAAGTGTGTTCTACCTTGGCACAGAAATCAATGAAGCTTTTAAAAATGTATGAATCACATTGAGAGGGCTGCATAGCCCTGATTGGCGATATATAAATGTACAAATAAATAAATAAACACGAAGTGTTCAGCTTTGGTTAGATTCTGCCCGATACCTAATAGCTCAAAGTAAGCCCATTCTTATCAAATACGTAAGGTCTGAAACAAAAAAGACCACTGTCTTCCCCCCACAAGATGCTTGGTCTATAGCTCAGCAGCCATAACAAAGACCACCCTATGGTGGGTTTTGCAATAGTGAAGATGTGGTTGTAAAAATGGGGCCGGGGGTATCTCTTATGGATGAGTGGTTCACCACATAACTTTCAACTGCAATTCAGTATCCAGATATCAATTATTATTGATCCCACCTTTCCTTCCTATAAGAGTGCTCTGACATCACATAACAACAATTACCATAACTCTCTCTCTCTCTCTCTCTCTCTCTCTCTCTCTCTCTCTCTCTCTCACACACACACACACACACACACACACACACACATTTAACCTGAAGGTGGTCAATTAGAGAACTTTATGGCTCACTGGGGGTTTGGTCCTGGTTTTCCTTGGTCTTTAGAGTTCTAAATTCTAGACTAAACTGGTTGTTAAAAATACTCAGCAAAGTATTGGATGCTTTGTCTAGATGCCATCATGAAACCAAACACATAGTTACAAGATGGGGGACACCTGGTTCAGCAATACTACGACCAAGAAGGATCTTGGAATTGTTGTACATGACAAGCTGAATATCACCCAACCTGTGATGTGGCTACAAAAAAGGCAGGTGCTATTTTTGGCTGCATTAATAGACGTATAGCCTCCAAATCCCATGAGGTACCAGTTCCCTTCTATTCAGCACAGGTTAGGCCTCATCTTGAGTCCTGTGTCCAGTTCTGGACACCACACCTCAAGAAGGATGCTGACAAATGGGAGCAAATTCATTGTTATTGTGTGTATATATACACAGTATACCCATACAACAAAATTCAGACACCCAGAGAACAGATTCACACACACACACACACACACACACACACACACACACACACACACACAAATCCCTGAACACTCTCTCACACACATAAAAAATCCCCAAACACTCCCCCACCAACCAACCAACCCCCCTAATAACACAAGCATGTACACAACAGGCTGGGTAGTACTGTCCCAAGTGCTCACTGCTGGTGGTCCTTAAGTTCATTATTAAGTGCAATTATAGCTCTGGGATAAAAATTGTTCAGAAGACGTGTGGTCCGAGTGTTAATTGTCCTGTATCTTCTGCCAGAAGGCAACAGTTTGAAGAAATTATGAGCAGGATGAGAAGAGTCTCTCAGAATGTTGTGTGACTTCCTCAAACAGCGAGATGAGTTCTATTCACCCATTAAGAAAGGTAAATGTATGTAGTAGACCACAAATCATCTAGATGTTCTTCATTACATTTTAATTGTAGGTACAGAAAGGTTTGTGTTTTTCTCCTATGGAAAAGCATATGAATATGCACCACTATACTTCACTTGCAGCCTTATATATTACAGTCCAGGAATTTATTTATTTATTTATTTATTAAATTTATGTACCGTTCCATCTAGCTACATGGCTACTCTGGGCAGTTTACAAACTGAATAGAAATCAAACCATAAACAGTAAAATACAATATAACAGAAAAAGCTTTGATTCTGGTGAACGTATATGATCTAGGCCAGTGATGGCGAACCTTTTAAAGACTGACTGCCCAAACTGCAATTCAAAACCCACTAATTATTTGCAAAGTGCCAATATCGCAATTTAACCTGAATCCAGGTGGCTGTGAAGGGGTGATGTCGGGTGCCCACAGAAAGGGCTCCGAGTGCCACCTTTGGCACCCGTGCCATAGGTTCGCCAACACTGATCTAGGCCTTTGCCTTCATCGCCGTGTTTTAGAAGGGGAATTATTGTTTGTTTGTTTTTCATTCCAGCCCAGCCTGAAAGTATTCATCTTTCAAGATAGAGAATAACATCATAGCCACGTTCGTTTTCTGGAGTGGAAGAGATGTTTAAAAAACACCCACAAACAACAACTTGAAATGGTATGCAAACACTTTTATTGATGAGTCCTGGGTGCCACACTGTTCCTTTTGTGAGAGAGAAGAGGGAGCTTAATTTGAAAACAGCTCATTCAGTACCCAGCCTTTCCGCATGACTAACTTCACGCTTTATCTTTCCTCTCGTATATGAGCTTTTATGTTTCCAAGGGCTAAATCCGAATGCAGGCTGCAAAGAAAATCAAATTGTTGTCTCACGGAAAGGTGCATGTATAATAGCTTAGAGTCTTTATTGATGGCATGTGCATTCTGTGTCTCGCTCCAGACTCGCAGGTCTACTCAGATAATTTATTGGGCTTCGTCTGTTTGCAGATGTGAAATATATTAACGCCTCCAAGAAACAATCCTTTTCAACAACCTCATAGGGAAGGGAAATGAAGGCACTGAATCTCGAACGGCTCCAGAGAAAAGGACAACAATGAGTTATATCCAAATGAACAAAGGCAGGCTGGGCGCCTCATCTTCTCCCTTTCCATACAAGTCCTTGAATGTAAGTCCACCAAGACTCGACAACAAGCAGGACAAGTTGGTAACAAACCCAGTTTTAACATTTAAAAAGACAGGGTTTTCACTGTCCCCAGGATTATAACATTTCATAAGAACATAAGAACAGCCTTGCTGGAACAGGCCACAGTCCATCCAGTCCAGCATTCTGTCTCACACTGTGGCTCACCATTTGCTTCAGGGTATTCCCAAGGAGATGTCTTCACCTGCTTACGATTACCTGCAAATGGCATTGAGAGATGTCCTGCCTATCTCTCCAACCTGGAGGTTGTCCTTAGGCATCCATAATGATACCCTTGTTCTCCATGAACTTGTCCAATCCTTTCTTAAAGCTGTCAAGGCTGACAGCTGTCACCACCTCTTCTGGCAGGGAGTTCCACAGACCAGTGATCCTCTGGGTGAAAAAGTACTTTCTCATTATTTGTTTGAGATCTAGCACCCAAAGGTTTCAGGGAGTGCCCCTAGTTCTAGTGTTGTGCGATAGGGAAAACAGTTTTTCTTTATCTACTTTGTCCACACCGTGTATGAGTTTATAAACTTCAATCAGGCACCTATTAGGCACTGTTGTTTTAAAGGAGGTCACCTTTTTCTTTGACAGCTTCAACGTGTGTATAAAGTAAGAATGTGTATTCAGATGTTTAAAAAATCAGAAATTACCAAACAATACTGTATTTACATAGTTCTGAATATAGTATATCCATATCCGAATTTGACAGTTCTGGATCTCTGTATTAATAATTCCTAACATTTGGATTCTCCTTTACTCCTAGACCCAGAAAGCAAAATGCCACACTTCTGCTTGCTAGAAGAAGATGTTTTCAGGTATCCCGCAGTGATTTCATGGAAAATGAAACTTTAAGACAGTCTGGTATCAAGGGTAGCAGAGAACTTTAGTGTCTCCTGATTGGGGTTGCTTGGGGGGGGAGCTGGGTTGAGGGTATACCATATAAATGATGTCTCCCTGCCACAACAAAGTCTTAGAAGCAGGCACAGACACCTTAGGTAGTTTTGGCTCTTTCCAACTGAAAAGGTGGGCATAGCTACTCCAAACGCCCTGTGTATATATTTATTTATTTATGTCTATACCACCCTGTGGTGTGAGAATAAGTTGCGATGCAAGCCTGCATTGCAGCCATTTTTTCTGTCTCTTTTTTGAACCCTCAAGATCTGATTCCGTTGCCTCTCCCTGCATATTGTTTACTTGATAATACAGTTAGGAATAAAATTTAGAATTAGATTATTAGACATTATAAATCAGCAGAGAACTCTCATATTAAATTTAAGCACCTTTCGGATATATTGGACAGCATACAGATATATTAAATTGATAGATTTGGTGACTGTGTGTCTGCATGTGCGATGATTGGAAGAGTTGTGCTGTAGCAGAATCAGATCCTGTTCTCTTTAGGTAGAGTTGGAAGGCAGTTTCAAACAAAATAGAAGAAGTGGGCATTTGGGGGAAAGGATGCACGAATGCTGCAGCTTCTACTGAGAAAACAGGGAGAGGAAAAACCGAGCCTAAAACTGCTGCTATGACCTTCCCAAACAGAATCTGTTGCCCAGTTGCCTTGTTCAGCACAGGCACTAAGGTACTCTTGTCAAGGAGGTGGCAGCGATGCCTCTGGATGAAGGTAGGGCAGGTATGAAAGACTCTTGGGCATGTTTCAGTGACGTCTTTGTGCAATTCAGCTAGAGCACTTAGGGCAAGGTGCCAAAAAAGGTGGTGAAGAAGGCACTTTTCTCCCAAAGCGCTGATATGCCAGAGAAGGGCAAGAATGGGGTCAGCAGTCAGACTCACTGCCAGCTTGGGTGGCAGGATGGCTTCTGCTTTTGTGGCTGGGAAAGACAGGTAGGAAGACCACCAGAAATCAACCTCCATATCCATGTCGTGGAGCTCCATCATATTCAAGGAAGAGTTTACCCCCAACTCTCGTTTCCATCAAATCTCTCCTGCGTAAAACATCCCTGTGGTTGTGAAGGTTCTCAGTCATCCAGGTGAGCTTATCTAGAAGTTGAGTCATGGCAACAGGACTTATTTATTGAGAGATTGAAAGAAGTCCTGTTGCCATGACTCAACTTCCAGACATCCTTGTGGTTGGTGGGAACTGCCCTTTAAGTACATACATAATCTGACATGGGGTGGGGGGGAGAGAGACTGTGAGGATTCAGATGGGCACTATTTCCAACTGACCATGGTCCATTCGTTGCTGGAACTAATAGTGGTGACAAGTTAGCAATCCCTGTTAGCAATCAAAAACTGGAGGCAATAATTAGAAAGCACTTTCAACAGTGGATGAGCAGATGCCCTGCAAAAAGGTAACCACATGTGGGCAGGACTAGGGCCACCTCTCCAACAATTGCAGGCTCAGCTACCCGAAGACAGGGTATTGCAGCTGGCAAATGAAGTGGGCCCTATGGGGGCAAGTAAGCTGTTGCGACAGAGGCAAGAAAGACTGTGAATGCCAGCGCACCACCTGATTTGGGATGTGCTTCTTAGGTGCAATGGAACTCCACTGTCTACCTGCTTGAAAAAAGTGCTGGAGCAGCAAAAGCCACACCATGATTTGGCACAGACTTCCATTACCTTGGCTGCTCCTCTGAGCAGAGGCGAGCGGGGGCATTATAGGTCGAGTGGCCAATGTCCTCCAAAGCTTTACAAGTTCAACACAGTTCCTTAGTGGGGAGACAGCCCTCCTTAGCCAGATAACCCGTGTTCCAAGGCCTGGTGGGCATGATGGAGAGCATCATGTGGTGACTATCTCGGTGGATGGGGGAATGAGTCCATAGAGAGAGAACAGCATTATTCTGGCCTGAAGTGGTCGCCCTGGACAGCAAGCTAAAGGACCTGCTCCACTACAGGTTTGCCTCCTTATGGAAGGAGGAGGAGTAAGCTCTAGCAGCCCTCTCGGACCCCTGAATTAAACGGTGGACAATTGATGTTAAGCAGCAGGTAGGAGGAGGGCAGTGCCAGCCAACTATTACATGTAGCAGCTAGTGAAGAAGGCCTACCTAGCATGGGGTGGTGGTGGTGGTGGTGGTGGTGGTGGTCACACAGAGCAGGAAGAAATTTGCAATGTTCACAGCACCCAGATAGCAGTACTAGCAGTTGTATTGCTGAGTCAAAATCCCTCACTTCTGCAACAAGAGGACATAGCTTCTGGGACATTGTGTTGACCCGCATGGTAGGAACAGAGGAAGGATGTGGCAGAGGCATACACGCACAAACCCTGCAAGCTGAAAAGAGACCACACACCTGGTCTTATTGGGCTAAGAAGGGGTTTGCTGTGGGACGTCTGACCAATGTGTACCCATCTCTAATGATGATAGTGTATTCACATGGACTGAAACAGTTTCAGATATCCAGAAATTCCCCTTTCTTTTACCATGGCGAATTCCAAATCTGAAGGGCTGCGATTCTGGATTCTGAATCCAAATTCCAAATCTGGATGTGAGTGCTATTGTGGCCCCCTAGTAGAAAGCACTATATCGTCCTTTCTGTTTTGTTTGGTAATGTTTTCATTTTAGACCTATCTGCATTGTATGGGCAGGAAAGGGTAGGCTGAACATCAACCCAGATTGTATTCATTTCTAACACCGGGAGCTGCCTTTTGAAACAGATCCAGACCATTGAATTATGAAGTTTAATAATCCATACTTGAATGGGATTTTCCTGGGGCTTCAGACAGGAAATGCTACAGACTGAACCTGGAACCTTCTATATGCTGGGCTACCTTATAGGCTTTCTCACCGTGTAGCACTTGTTCCTCAGAAGCAAACAGAAATGTGCTTGGAGCTGTCTTCCACTTCCCCCAGTGTTTTGTTTGTGGGGTTTTTGTGGATATATGTGGGACATTATAAATTCAAAGGTGAGATACTGTGTGCTGAAACTAAAGGGCGTTCTGGATTTAAATGTATCTGCCAGTCTGAATTGCTCTGTGCTCTTTGTTACTGTCATGAAATCTGAATATTATTTCTTCTTCTTCTTCTTCTTCTTCTTCTTCTTCTTCTTCTTCTTCTT
>JAHTLZ010000237.1:4344552-4413772 GCA_023846285.1 Phrynocephalus versicolor | reverse complement strand
TTCTTCTTCTTCTTCTTCTTCTTCTTCTTCTTCTTCTTCTTCTTCTTGCAGCCCATTTTGATTTTTTTACATTTTTGCAATAGAATTTACTGATGGGGGGTTAATTAAGGCTGCTAGGTCTTAATAGCTCAACACAGCCAAGAATTATTTCACAGTTCTAAAACTGTGGGATATCAGTGTGCTGGCAATTGCTTCAGCTTTCTTGCTAAAGGGAGATTTGCCTACAGTATCTATACCCTAATATTGTACAGATCCCAAGTATATCCCACATCAGAAACCTTTGGGGGAGAGGGCGATGAACAGATCCTTGTTTTCTTGTTCATTTCTTTTTACTTGAAAACTACATTTCTGTAACCCCATTTTCAAGTCTTCCCACATGATCCCTTGCCATTTGTTTTCATCTTTATCCAAGTATTATCCTCACGGAATACATCTTCATTTAAAGCATGTTGTGTCGTTACAGTCGTGACCGACTGACTCTTCATGACTCGATGTCCATGGAGTTTTCTTGGCAGGAATACTGGTGTGGTTTGCCAGTTCCTACCCCAGATGCCTACAGCACCTGGTGTTCCCTGGTGGTTGCTCATCCAAGTACTAACCAGGCCCGACCCTGCTTAGCTTCCGAAATCAAGTGAGATCGGATGTACTTAAGGAGGAAAATACAGTGGAACTGCTACCATTCTTTGGTAGTGTCAGCTGCTCTGCACAATCCATCACTGTCCTAGTATAATCCATAACAGGATTAGTACCACTCTATTTTAGGATGACTAGCAGTCTTGAAGAGGAAGACAACAGTTAAGGATGTCCAGAGGGCACTTACCTCCATGAGCCCTAAATTTATTGTTAGACAGGTGCACTATATTGTAGCACTACACATTGTTTATACAATCTATGTTCAATGTACTTCTCTACAATCCCCTCTCCTTAAAAGCAGTTCCTGCAGATGGCCTTAATTTAGAAGTGCCTCCTGGCAAAACGAAAAACAAAACAAAAATAACACCATAATACTCAAACGTGAGTTCAGCAAGACTTGTTAGGAGAGGCAAGGTAAACTCATTCTGCAGTTAGCTCGTGTAAACCAGAAACAGAGAGAAGACAGATTTTGGCTCTTGGGATAGACAGTTGGATGACTGAAGTAGACCAGCAAGAGTTTGACTCCCAGTTGTTCAACAAAGTGAGAATTTTACCTCTTCTCTTATGCATCTCTCTCACGCACAGCACACATTGAATTATCCTGCTCTGTTTAACAGAGCTTTGCAACAGGGGAGCCAGTTGGGAATGGAAAGGGCTGCCATTTTGAGTCCTGCCATCGAAAATGCGGAGTCAGAACACTTTAATTCTGATCACTGAATTTCTTTACCTGGAATCATGCCATTTGTCAGTTCGTATTTTTAAAAGTCCACACCATTGGCTAATTCTGTTTTACCTAGAGTCCATCCCATTTGTCAATTTGTATTCTGGGAGAGTCACCTGATTGGTTCATTTTGTATTCCTCTGTTTTCTATAAAGCACCTCTGACCCTGTTCTTGGGGGCAGATCTCTCTCTTTTGCCTCTCAAGGGCAGGGTCTGTAGTTCCTTTTTTGGCCAATAAATGAACCATTTATTTGAACTCTCTCTCTCTCGTCAGATCTTTATTGGGAACTTAGATCTGGTGTTTGTCCAGAGACTAGCTCTGTGACCCAATAATTGGAGTTTCCCTAACCCAACACTATTGCATCACCCCTCAATCTTCTTTTCTCTAGGCTAAACATCCCCAGTTCCTAAAGTCAAGAACTGGACACAATACTTAAGCTGAGCCCTAACCAGTGCCGAATAGAAAGGGATGGCCACCTCACAGGATTCAGAAATTATACTTCTGTTAATGCAGCCTAAAATAACATTTGTCTTTTTGTGGCAATGACACAGTGTTGGCTCATATTCAGCTTATGATCTACCAGAATACCAAGATCCTAGTAAAAAAAAATATTTGGTGGAGGGGGGGGCATATACTGTTATATAGAACCATTAGTTCACCTTCTTCAATAGGGTATGATTTATTATTAGAATACACACTATGTATGCACAAGGCCCTGAATTTGATCCATAATTACCGGTACTTTTTGGAGAGGAGTTACTATAATAGGCCATCTGTACTGAAAAGGTAAAGGCTCGCCCCGCATATGCGTGCTAGTCATGTCTGACTCCGGGGGGGGGGGAGCCATGCCTTTTCCATACAGAAAGCCTTTTTAATGGCATCTCCAATTAAAAGGACAAGATCACTGATGAAAAGAAAAACATCAGGTGGAGACTTTGTTGAGGCCCCACCACTAGTCAAGTGTGCTTTAGGAAACAATTGTAAGCCAACCCTTCACATTTGTTCCAGGCCACTCTTAATTTAGGCAAGCCAGTTTCCATCCAGCAAAGGGGAAACTTATCCACCTGTCACAATTAGAGCTACCAGCAGATTTTTGTCTGCTGATGCCACCGTGACAGGGAGTTTTCTCATGGGCATCCCAACTTCCTTATCTATGCATTGGCTATTTTTTCACCAGCCAATTTTGTCTACTTAGAAGAACATCTGAAGCATATAGTTTATTGTTTGCTGTCTCAGAAAGCACTGGTTCAATAGCTCCAGGATCTACATTTTCCATCCAGATCACAATTCCCATAACTTATTTTCTTATTCTCTGAGGGCACAGGATGATATATATGAGAGATCACTCAACTACAGACAGTACACAGCCAAGATGCATGACATCTGGCTCTGTAAGAATGCCCACAAGCACCTGAACTGGCCCTTTGACATCTCATCTGGTGTCTCTTACTTGCTGTTGACAAAGAGTTCTTCTATTGGGATCATTGGGGGGGGGAATGAGAAGAGGCCTCTTGAATCAGTCTTGTGAGTGATATTTTATGGCCCACAATGGCCACTAGAGATGCCCATTAAAAACCCACAAGGGAGTTATGAGAGTAACAGCATTCTCCTGGCCTTGTTCTCCAGCAAATTGTGGACATCAGAACATTATATGAAGCAGCGATTCCCAACCTCAGGTAGCCCAGGTGCTCTTGGACTGCAATTCCCAGAAGCCTTCACCACCAGCTCTGCTGGCTGGGGTTTCTGGGGGTTTCTGCCCAAGAACACCTGGGTTACCCAAGGTTGAGAACCAGTGATATAAAGTCATGATGATGAGTAACCACTGATAACCTTATCCTCTATGAATCTGACCAATCCTCTTCTAATGTGACCTTAGCCCACATCTATTGGTAGCAATTCCATAGTTTATGCTTGGGGATAAGGAGTATCTGACAGCCTCCCTCTCAATTCTGAATTCCAAAAACAAATTGATCCCTCAACAGCAGTGGCAGCCCATGGGCATGGGGTCACTCCACAGTAGTGGGACAAGGCCCCCAAGGGCATGGACCACGGGTTGCCACCATAACCACCACCTATATGTTGCTGACTGATTCTGTGAGACTTTTCAAAATCCTCTTCATTCCCTTTGTTCTTATAAGTGGGAAATATATCATTCTGCTGGGGAATTTGAGTAAGTCCCTAATGGCTCTTCAGTATTTCAATGTCACCCTTAAATTTCACTTGCTCCAGCACCTATCATTCTGGTTTGGCTCCCAGGCAAATGACAGTGGTCTGGCTATTTTAGGCTTGTGGCAAGCCCACGTGGGCAGAATACAGCCTTCCCATTTCAGGGGCATGTTTTTGATATTGCTGTTCTTTCGTGTCTGACATGTGTAGGAGGAGATGTTCTTAGATAACCCATCATTCAAAGAGGAAACCCCTGAGGTGGCGCGTAATAGTGTCACAGCAGAGGCAACTGCTGAAGTTTACAAATTAGGTTGTTTTGTACTTGAGCAACAGGAGATTATTGTTTATGCTGCTTCATCTCTTTCATATCATTTCTATACTTCTTGCCTCCTAGCACAGGGATCCATAGGGGTTCACACATGATTAAAAAGCAGATACAAGTAAAACCATACTAGGTCACAGGATAAAAAAACAAAACATCCCCTAGATTTAAAAACAAGCTGACACTCACACATAGCAATAGAATATACAGAATCCTACACTAAAAACTCCTTCTCAGCTATCCAGTTCAATTGCTGGAAGCCTGCCTGAAAGGAAAGGTCCTTGCAGGCTGGCAAAAAGTCAGCAGGGAAGGGGCCAATCTGGTCTCCCAAAGAGGCCAGCCATCGGAAAGGCCCTGCTTCAGGTTCTCACTAGACATGAAGGGGCAATGCCGTGCAGAGTGCCTCTTGTGTAGCTCCTAAAACTTGGCTGCCTCCTAGGAGGAGATGCAGTCTTCCAAATGGCTTGGACACAACTGATATAGGGCATCGTTGGTCACACCCACACTGTCAACTGGAGCTGAAAACAGACTGGCAACCAGTGGAGCTGTTGTAACAGAGGGGATACAACAAGAGGATTCCTTTGAAGTCTGTTCCTCAATCACGAGCTGTGCCTGAACTGTGACTCTTCAGTACATTTTCCGTTCTAACCGTGAGCTTTCTGTGGAGTTCCAGGCAGCTAAATCCCAACGGTGGGGTCAAACTGCATTGGATGTTTTGCGTGTTACAGGAATGGATTTGTACAGTGTGACTGGGGGGTGGAAAACAGGATCAGGCTTGTAGTGTATTGTGAGGACGATAGCCCTTCTTATAGCCCTTATAATTTGAAGGGACATTTCCCCACCCCTGCTTGTTCTTGGTTCTAGCAGCAAGGCTCCAGTGGATACTACTCAGAGCCCTGACTCCCATGGCTCCACTGCCTGTGGGAGTTGTTCATCACAACCCCAGTAAAAGAGGAAGAAAAAGTTACTTCCAACCCAAAGTCCACTGCAGTCCTCATCTTACCTGATGGAGTTGGTGAGTGTGCCTTAGCTCAACTTTCTTCAGCTGGGTCCCCCAGATGCATTGGAATGCAGCTGTCATCATCCTCAGCCAGATGTACCCAGACATGGTCCAGATGTGTCAGAGAACATCTCTCATCATCCCAGCTACTGAGAGGTGGGACCTGCATTGCAGAAGATTACACTTGTCACTTGAAATGCAATGAATATAAAGACTGCCAGTGTTTCTTAAACTGTGGGCCGTTGGTAAGGAAGCATGTAGCACTAGAAAAGCAATGCTAATGAAACTTGGAATTATTACTTCCACATGTGTGCATTTGTGTGTGTGCTTTCTGTGCTGTGCTGTCAAGATGGAACTGACTTATAGTGGCCCTAATGGAGCTTTCAAGGAAAATAAGATATTTACCAGTGATTTTAACCAGTTCCACTCCCCCCCCCTGAGTTTCCATAGCCAAATGGGGATTCGAACCCTGTTCTCTAAAATCCTAGTCCATCACTCTATCCCCTACACCACACTGGGAATCCCACACATTTCCTCCTTTATAAAGGAATCTTGTCCACACTTCTTTCTAAGACAATAAGAAGGCTTATGAAAGGAAGGCATACAGTAGGAAAGGTGGTCATAGTCCTAATTCTATCAAACTAGGCTGAAGATGTCAAGAGCTGTGGTGGCCCCTTTCATGTCTAGAGAACATTGGCAAGATGGTTCCTCCTTGGAGGCACGAGAGAAAGATGTCAATGGGAAGGGGGTTCTAAGAATAGGAAACACAAGTAGTAGAAAAATCAACAGAGTTCAGAGAAGGTGAAGGACAGACAGTCCAGGAAACCTGAGGAGGCCCTGTGTTCTCATCAAAGACTCAAATCTTGGTTGTTATGGTTTTTGTATTTTATGCTCTTGTACGTTGCCGAGAGTAGCTTTTGGGCCAGATGGTTGGGGTGTGGGGGGGTGGGGGTGAGAGAGAGAGAGAGAGAGAGAACTAAATAAATAAATAGATAGATAAATAAATAGATAATCTTCTTGAGTATAAACTGAACTGTCCCCAGTCACTTCCAACAGGGACAACCATGTTGTTGTTTTTAGATCTGGGGTGGGCAACCCATGAACTTAATACAACCTGCAATTGTTTTTGTAGTGCCAGGGGCGGTTAAATAATTTTTAAAAAACAATATGTCCATAGGCTTTCAGGAAGCACAGTTCATTTGCAAAGCAAAACAAAGCAAAGCAGTGTGCTGCTTATATACTGCCCCATGGCACCTAAATCATTCTGGGCGGTTTACAATTTAATTAAGTAGGCAACACATTGCCTCCAAACAGTGATCTGGGTACTCAATTTACCAACCTTAGAAGGATGGGACGGTGAATGAACCTTGAATTGGCTACCTGGGATTGAACCCCAGGTCTTTAGCAGAGTTTTGGCTGCTGCAGTACTACTTTCTAACCACTGCACCATGAGGCTTAGGATGCACAGACTCCCAATAGTTTGTTTTGGTAAATGAAAAGGGTGGCAGTAGGCAACCATGAGTGGACTTCCAATCCTTTTTTCATCAGGGAGTGAATTTGGTCAGTGAGACCAGCTGTGGGCCTGACACGGTTGCCCAACTCTGTTTTATATTAAACATAGACACACATTTCTCACATTCTCAAGATCTACTCAAGTTCTCTAGCACACAGTCTGGGAATTGCACCATAGTTGTGAGTATAGTTTCTGCAGACCAAATGGCCCATGGAGACCAAACTCTGCTGTCTTCAACTAGTGTCATGACTTTGATTGGACTGAAACCCAGGTACATCTTTGTCAGCCCAGTTGGCTTGGCAGTGCTCAGAAAGAGATCTTGGAGACGCAAACATTTCCCTTGGTACACCAGCATCAGTACTTCTCACACACATCAACTATTGGCCCTGAACACACCCACACAAGCAGTGGCTATTGGGTAAGGAAAGTGCCATACCTCCGTTTCTGCAATACCACCTGTGAGAGAGGCATGACAGGAAGGGAAGGGAAGCCTACACACCCTCCTTGGGAATCTTTAGTCTCATCCTCTGTTGAAAGTAGCGAGGAATGGGTCACATTGTCTGACCTCAGAACTGAATAAGCCTCTTCCAGGGTGAGCTCCATAGCCTTCTTCCCTGACTGTTAATCAGATTTGACAAGTTAATTTCCAGGCGATGACAGATTGCAAGACAAGCTCAGCTCCCTTGGAGTATGAGTTGGTTTCCTCTTTGGCTACGCTGCTTCTCTGCGATGCCCTGCTTCATACCTAACCCTAGCTCAGAAATACGATGTCCAATGGGCTATGACAGGCTTTCTGGGACAGATCCTCAGAAGATTTCCAGAGGTTAGTCTGTCAGGGCAAAAAAACAAGCCGTGGACCACATTAAAAACCAGGCTTATTTGATACATGCTTTTGAGGACTAGTCCATGATAGACATGGGCACGACCAGAAAAAATGACGTTTTGAGTTTTCGTTTGTCGGAACGGGTCCGTTTCGGGTCGTTTCCGTTTGTCGCGAAATTTTTCAAAAATATGTCATTTCGTTGTTCCGTTTGTTGTTTGTCATTTCCACTGCGATTTAGCGCGATTTGACGTCCCAATGTAATATATTTTTAAAATAAATCCACACCTCCTCCCAGTCGAACCTCCCCCTTTACCCAATATCAGAAAAAAATCCTCACAAAGTGCCAGAGGAAAAAAAAAGAATAAACTGCTATTCCCTTCAGCAGACAAAGCTGCAGAGAATCAAAGAAATTATTTTCTAAATTCAATTCCCTCCCTGCCTGCCTAACTTAAATCTAAAGCCTCCAGCCTCCCTCCAATCAGCCAGCAGCAGCCAGCCACACAGCCCTCCACATCCAAGACCCGACTGCGACTTCTGGAAGGTGCCTCGGCTTTTTATGCCCTCTGGCACATCCAGAAGTGTCAGTCAAAACCTGGCCATGCCATTGGTGGAATGGTTCAAAAAAATTGCATGGTCCCATCCCATGCCCAGCCCAAATGGGCAGGTCTAAAAAAATAAAAAATAAAATAAAATAAAATCAATGCGACGTTTTATTGCTATAAAAAAACCCACTGCTGCTACTATTAACAATCAGGCATTTAAAATAAGTAAATTTCACATGTTTCTGTGGTGATTTGGTGTGTTTTTTGACCACGATTTCTAAAGAAAAATTGTGGTCGCCATTTTGGATCCCCCCCCACCGCATGGCATGCGAGACAGACGACGAGGATGACCCCACCCCAGCCTGGTGCAAGCAGCCCAGGACAGGAGAGGGGGGAAGGCCGGGGACCCCCCCCCAGAAACCACCCCTCTGGTAGGTGTCCTCAGGCAGGCATATTTTCACCTGCTTTTTTGGCCGGGAGTCGGGGTTTTTTTTGTTGTTTTTTTACTTTTTAAAACTTTTTTCTGTGCTGCTTGGCATCGCGCGATCGCCGCAATGCCATTAACAACAACAAAAACCCCGACCCAATTTTTCTTTTTTCGGGTCGGGTTTGAGCTGGAGCGGCGTAATTATCGTTACTGTTTCCGTTATGTAACGGAAACGATAACCGAAAACGGAAACGACAATTTCGCCGCTCCGTGCCCATGTCTAGTCCATGAATTCTGAAATCCAAAATCACTAAACCTACCTCAAAAGCTTATGCCATATAAAAGCTGTCAATTTTTACATGATTTGTTGTTTCCTATGCCACACTTGACAGGCGGAGTCCACAGCTACTGTCTCTAACATGCCCAATGTGGAATAACAAACTGAAGAGCTAGCTTGAACTGAACAGAACTCTTCTGAAAGGCTGTGAAACTTGGAGCACGTTGAAATTCAGTGGGACATGTCAGGATAGTCCCTCTCTTGCAGACTGACCTACCACAAGAGCTGTTGCAAAAATAGGAGAGAAGGAAGAATGTGAAGTGTGCTAACCTGCACCCATCGGATGAAATGTAGGATACAAATAATTAATAATGTAAACATCTCACTAGGAAGACTTCAAACATCCTAAAACATACCCTGGCCACATTGCAGCTAGACCACCAAAGGAAGCATTACATACAGGCTGAGATAATATAATATAGTTGTCCTGGAGCCATTTTGGTAAACAGAGAAGCTTCCAGTCCATATAAAGCCATTTTTAATTAACATAATTAGTTAGAATCAATGTTACCAGTGCCCAAAAATACTTCCCATTATTGTATAGGTAGAATTTTTAAAAAGAAACACTTTTCTTTCCCAGATACTAAAAAGTAATTTAATCAGTTGTTATTGCTTTTTTAAGGACATGTGATTACTGTAATGTGTGATACAAAACACTTGCTCTTCTCTCATCAGCTCAACACCCAGAGTAGAGCAGATGTAGGTGCGGAAAGCACAGCATGAGCCACCGCTTGATCCAATGTATCATTATTCCACTACCATAGAGAAAGTCTACCCTGCTATAATGATAAAAGTGGATGGATGATCCACAAAAAGGGAAGTTATTGATTTCTTCATACAAGTAATGCCTATAATGTATTGTAGTTGTTGGAACAAAGCAAAGTGTTCTGCTTATATACCGCCCCATACCACTATAAGTAGTCTCTGGGCAGTTTACTTTTTTTTTAATTACAAGCTGGGTACTCATTTTACCAACCTTGGAAGGATGGAAGGCTGAGTGAACCTTGGGCCTGCTACCAGGGATTGAACCCAGGTTGTGAACACAGTTTTACCTGCAGTACAGGCATTTAACCACTTACTAAATGCCAGAAACATGCTTTTTATAAGCTGTTACTTACAAGTTCTCTGATTGTCCACCACCACCACCACAATTGCCTTACGGCTGCAGCTGTCTTTGTAGCCCACCTCCCTTGTTAAAATTATTGAGCTTCTCTTCAAAAGTGGGGAATGCTGCCTTCCTTGTCTGTTGGAGCCAAGATAGGAAGTATTTTCCGCCTTTAGTTTTCAGTGTAATCAGGTGCCCAGCTCAACTTTATAGACCTCATCAGGAGAGAGAAGCCTTACCAAGGTCAACGGCCATTTCCCCAGCAATATGAGAGCCCCATTCTTTTCAGAGTCTCAAAAAGATAAAGTTGGAGTGTTGGTCCCACACCTCCAAAAGGACGCAAGGGGAGTTTCGGAGTTAAAGCTTTTTAAAAAGTCTTCTGGAAGGTGATGGGGCAGCGGAATGGACCTCTTGGTGCACGTGGGAATCACAGCCCTGCATTGGCAGGCGGCAGTTCTGGAGGCGCTCCTCTGGGCATGCCTCCTGCCAAACTCGATGGGACTTACATGTAGAGACACACTGTGAATGGAGTAAGAGTCAGCGGAAAACCCTTTGTCGGGTGTTGCAGTTATCTTCTGTCCCAGTGAGATTCTCAGAAGCCTGATCTTTGGTCTATCCTGAAATGAAGTGAGCAAGAGAGGAGAAGACCACAAGTGACCGGGACTCCCTAATTTCACAGGGAAGATCTGGAGACGATTTTAAGTAGAATATCTTCCTCTGCCCCCAGTCACCCCACTTCTGCTGCTGGCAGTGAAAGGACCTGTCTTGTGTCACTAGTGAAGGAATAAGGAGCAGGTTAGGTGGGGAACCCTCCTTGCTAATATTGTGCAACCTGAGACTTCCCTTCCTCCGGCAAACTGGGTTACGCACACACCCTTTTATCACAGCATGGAGCAAGGGCTGTCATCATCATCTGATTCATCAAGGAATGGAAGGATGTTAAGGCCTTGTGTTGTCTTGTATTATGACTTCCTACTTATTTTCATGTAGAGCTTATTTATCTTGAACCTGAACCTTGCTGATCCACACCTGGAAAATCGGCTTATTTGTGTTGCTAACTAAGCTATCATGATCAGATACCATGCACCCTAGCTGTGGCTTCTTCTCAAGGAATCTGGGAATGGTAGTTTTAATTATGGCTATAGAGAATTCACAGCCAGAAATCCCTACCACTCTTATTGCCTTCTCATGGAAGTACATTTCTCAAGACTTTGTGAAGGAGCTAAACAATGAACTGAGCCGAGGAGTGGTGGTGCAAGGATGGACCCAAGGGCCATGTCATTGACTTGGTCACCAAAGCCTCCAGACATGTGAACACCTCTAAGGGACTTTGGGTGCAGAGCAATCCAATGTCTTCTGTCACTTTATGCTGGGAAAATGTGAGGGAGGGGATGCCTCTAGTGAGAGGGGTGTTCTCCCCTACTTTCATTAGAGGCATCTCATTCATTCCCATTTCTTTGAGGCAGGCAAGGATGGTAGAAAAGCTAGCTGCTTGCCCTCCCCTGCCTCAAAAATTGGCTTTGCTCTGCCATCACAGAAAGAGGGTGATGGGTGGCAAAACACCGAAGAAAGGTGGCCATTTTGTCCATTTGCTTGTATTAAACCAGTTGTTCCTTTAATCAGTGCCTTGCTTTAAGACTCCATGGTGCCCAGATGTTTGGGAGGGGTATGAGAAATTTTCTTCATCATTTCTGTCCTAGTAGTTTGCTTCTAAGGAGACCAGTCACTGAAAAATAGCCATAACACCAGCTCTGCCCAACCCTCCTAGTATGGGCAGAGGGTGGCAAATTTGCTCTACCACCTCAGGTGGCCGTCTTACCCAGCCCCATAGCACAGACAACAGCCCACTTTGCATAGGTAGCTCTAAGAGAGGTATGAATACCTATCTGTCCCACCACCATGACAGATACATTTCGTGAGGATACAGGAGAGAGTCTCCTCTGTTGCTGCTCCCTGACTTTGGAACTCCCTCCCACTGGAAGCCAGATAGGCTCCTTCTTTGTGGTCCTTCCACAAGCAGGCCAAGACCTTTCTCTTCAGGCAAGCTTTCCTTCAGTGACTGGCTGCATGACTGGGATTTTTTTTAATATACACTGGAACCTTGACTTACGTCATTAATCCGTTCCAGTGGTCTAGACTTAAGTCAAACATCACTTAAGTCAAATGAACGTTTCCCATAGAAAGTAATGGGAAAGCGGATTAATCCATTCTAGATGATGAAAAAGACCCCCCAAAACAGCAATTTAACACAAATTTGACTGGGATAGGAGATTCCTTCTGGGGATGTAAATGAAATGTCTCTTCAAAGAGAGGAGGAGGCAGTGGAATTATAGTCCACAAATTAGATGCCTCCACTTTTTAATGGTCATAGCAACAATGTCTAACATTTAAGTTTTACTGATTTTTAACCTGACGTTCCAAGTTCTGAACAACTCTATGCTTACCATTAGAGTCCCACAACTGTACAGCTCCCCAACTAAAATGCTTCCATTGTGGACCAGACTTCTGCAGCCAGATTTTTTACAAGACTGAGCCGACTGTCTAACCAGTGAGGCCAGCCCCGAGCTCCCGGTCCTTCTTCTCCTCCGGCAGCAGCGGCGTCTTCGGTGAGGCCGAGGACCAGCTCCAGGTGCTCTGAGCTGGCCTCGCCGAAGCCGCCACTGCCGGATGAGGGGAAGAAGGCAGGAGCAGTTTGGAGGCGGCAGCCGCGATGCTGGGTCATGGCTGCCGCCCAATTTCGGTGCCTTGGACCGGGGCTCCAAGCTGTAAGTCAAAGCCTGCGACTCAAGTCAAACAGGCCCCTTCTTGCTGCAAGTCAAATATGATGTAAGTCAAGCAGTATGTAAGTCAAGGTTCAACTGTATTGGTATGCCTTACTGCTTTGGATGTGCTTTTTGTATTGCTTTTGTTTACCTTTTCTCAGAGTGATATTTGTTTGATCCTTTTCAGTATTTTTATACTTAGTATTTTTACCTTTAAATATTATATTTCACTTATGTAAGCCTCCTTGGGTCCTTTTTAAGGAGAAAGATAGGGTAAAAATAATTTAAATTAAATAAATAATAATTACTGGCCTGATAGGTTAGAGGGCCATTTCCCTGCCCTGGATGGGGTTGCATTCCCCCTAAGGGACAGGGTTTGCCGCTTGGGGGTTCCTCTGGACTCAGGTCTTCCACTGGACACCTAGGTGGACTCAGCGGCCAAGGGTGCCTTTTTAAAGCTGCGGAGATTATATCAACTTTGCCCTTACCTGGATGAGCAGAGCCTGGCAACAGTCACACATGCACTGGTAACAACCAGACTGGTCTATTGTAATGTGCTTTATTTGGGGCTAACTTTGAAGACGGTCCGGCAATTGCAACTGGTACATAACCGTGGCTGGTGAGTGAGTGGTGCCACTGCACTGACTCATATTCTGAAACACTTACACTAGTTGCCAGTTGCTGCCCAGGCCCAATTGAAAGTGCTATGCTTACATATAAATCCCTATACAGCTTAGGACCTGGTTATCTAAAGGACGGCCTTCTTACATACAAGCCTGCCCGTACACTAAGATCAGGCCAGGAGGCCCTGCTGAAGGTGCCATCCCTTAAAGAGGTGAGGGGGTGTGGCATGTCAAAACAGGGCCTTCTCAGACTTTGCCCCTCAACTTTGGAATGCCCTCTCAACAGAGATCAATCAATCAATGATACAATGGAATATAATTTGGTTTTCACTTAAACCCTGAAGACTGGCAGCTAGAATCACTGGAAAATTATTGTCGGGGAGGAGAGCCAGATACAAAATGGCAGTCAGTGAGTGGAACTAACTTCTGACTGTGGCCCCAGGGATCCTATGTTATGATGGGTCTTATACACAATTACATAGCTGCATCTAGCTTATCACAGATCAAGGATTCCTACAGACTAATTGGGGGCAGGGGGACCTTTATGTTGTTATCATTCAACACTCCCTATTTGTCCATGAATCTACCTATAGGTCCCAATTTATCCTCTTTCCACTTTTATGATAAGGTCTGAGAGAGGTGTATAACCTTGTTTGGCTGAACATCCTTCCAGGTGTCTTGATCAAAGTACCTGGAGAAAATTATAAGCAATCTTCAGGGGAACCCACCATGCGAACCTTGTGCATGAAATCTACAAGTGACCGGGGTACATGGGGTTGTGTTTGGTCTTGAATGCCATAGGTTTTTCCTTCCTATGGACAGGCTGCATGTCTGGACAGGGCCATTGTGACATAGCTGTGCTCTGGTGATTACCGAGTGCAATGATGTGTCCTTGGAGGCCAAGGACAAGAACATCCACACTGTCTGCATCCTTGATTATCCTGTATCGGTGTTGAAGAGAAGGGAGGCGTATTTCCGCTTGCAAAATGAAGTTTTCAACCTCTTCTCCTTGAGGTAATTAATTTCATCCTACGTGTCTCACCTCATTCATTATGAGTTCCTTCTATTTCCTGATTCTGTTTTAAAGCTCATCTTGCCCTGTAATGGAGTTCTTGAAAACCGCTTTCCTCTCCTTTGCCATCTTAAATTATTTCTTATTAAGTCCATTTTCCCCACACAGATGCAATTAGGCGTATTAAGATGTTTAGGGAATGCCGCATTTCCCCTCCGCCCCACCCTACCCTACCAATTGATTCTCCTTTTCAAAAACATGACATTATTCAGCCTAGATATTGAATGTCACATTGAGATCCTGATCTTTTTACTCTAATGTAAATCAAACTGTCAGGTTCTCGGCCTGGGCCTTTTGTCCAGAGGCAATTCAGGTCAGAAATCCAGTGTGCACTGCATAGCCCACATTGTACGGCGTTTGTACTACAAATTAGACTGGGTTCAGAAGTTCACGGTGAAATTCAGGCCACACAATGATAAGATAGGGTTGCCAAGCTCAGTCAAAAAAGCTGGCAGAACAGAACGCAATTGAAGGCAACTGAAGAAAGATTGAGGCACTCTTTTTTGTAGAACGGTGGGGCTAGTTTGGAAAGATCCCTGCTGCCTTCAGCACAAATGTAATCCGCTTCTTTAACCCACGGCCATCAGATGCTGATATAAACAAACTCATTCTGTCAACTTGTCTTGTTATTTTTTTCATTTACTGGCCAAAATCCTATTGCACAATGGTGCACATGCTATGCAGTATTGCAAGTGCAATAGTTGTGCAAACACCAAGACTGACATGTTATCCCCAAAGCACTTCTACCCGTGCATTCAGCAATCAGTCATTGCCAGGGATGTGCAACTGATTGTGCAATTCCTTGTTGCCAGGCATAATGCTTGGCACATTTATATTGGCATCTCTTTTTCTTATACTAGCATGAACAAGATGCTCTCCTTGCTGGTGTATGAAAAGGTCTCTGGACATATTATAAAAATGAGTGGGAGCAAGCTACAACTGAAGGAATGCAAATATTAAGTGCACACACCAAATAAACAAAATGCTATGTGCAAAATCCGTGTATGGTAATAACTTGGTTTATGAGCATGATGAGTTATGGAAACATGCTTGTAAGCCACAGCACTCGTATAGCGGAGCAACTTTCCTCATAAGAAATAGTGGAGATGCAGATGATTCGTTCTGAGGGCCCATGGACCACATACTGTAAACACAAAATGCCAAAACTCACAAAGGAAGTTATCTAGAAGTCCACATCCACACCATGGTTTAGGAGCATGACTGTGAAATCAAATCAATAAATAATAAACATCTTGTCTGTGGTCTCTTGGCCATCTACAAACTGTGGTCTCTTGGCCCCCTGCCCAACTGTTTTCAGTCCCCATTCAAACCACTGGATTTAAGACGTCCATGGTTTTGGCTGAGGTTGCGTATAACTCCTCCAATTATTTATCTACCTGGACCTTAAGATCGTCATCTGAGGCCCTCTTCCCAGCGAGCTGGGTGCCTAAAAGAAAGCAATGGACTTTTCAGTGGTGACATTTGCTTGAGGAATGCTCCTTTCAGGGAGATTTGCTTGGCACCCCATATGCATCTTTCTGGAACTTAATGAGGGGCTTTAATCTTCCTGGGCAGCTTAAATGCTGCTTTAATACTCTTCATTTTTTGTGATGTTGCATCGCACTCTTAGAGTATAAAGCCTCTCCACTTTGGCACTTGGATAGGGTACATACTTTGCAGAGAGCACCATTTGGCATGGGGGGGAGGGGGGAAATACTTCATCCACTTGTGTTTCTTCTTAAAATGATCCATCGTTCCCCTTGAAGAGCTGGCCCGTATTCTCCTGGCACAGGGCGAGGGCATTCACTCTTTTTTGGGATGATTCATCGAGATGCAGAATAACTATTTGCAGATGGGAACTTGAATTAAAATATATTTCCCTGCCGATAAGGACCTTTTAAGCACCAGCCAGATCCCACCCAATTTCACAATGTGGACAGTCACAAATTCAGAAGTGTGCCGGTCACTCGATCTGTCACAGACACACACTTGCCTTCCTGAGCACACAAACACGCACACACACATTCAGAAGCTCCAAATTACAACTCAGCTACATTTGTGGGGAGAAGAAGGGATCCATGAGGAGGGAAGAGAGAAGCTCCCATTCAGAAATGCAGAGGCAATGACGGCTTCCAACTCTTTCCTAATATCTCCCCAGTTCTTCCATGCCATCTCCTTCCTCAGAGCCCAGAAAAGTCTCTCTCTCTCTCTCTCTCTCTTTCTCTCTCACCCAACTCTCTTTCTTTCTCCAGTTGTCCTGTTCTTTACAGCAAGCAGGTAAGGGAAATGGGGATTAGAACCTGGGGAGGAATGTGCAGGAGAAAGTGAGGCTGCCTCATGTGTGAGGAATCAGATTTCAAGATCTAACTCTTCTTATAGGCTTCTCACAGTCTATATTTCCTGAGTGATCCACAGGATGGGTGTATAACAGAGAGAGAGAGAGAGAGAGAAGCAAAGTTACAGAGGCAGCCTAAGGAATGAGTTGAAGGATGACTCCTTTTCTGGGTTTGAGTTGAGTTGGGTCCGCTGAGAAAAACAGGTGCAGGGAGCCACACAGCATCTGGAACAGCCTAATCTGGCTGGTACCACAAGTCAGCTCCCTCTGTGTTGGATAGAGCACAAGGCAAGGTAAGATTCAGCCCCAACCCAAAAGGTTTGGGTTTGAAGTAAAGGGGGAAACCTACATCTCTATTTCTCTATAAGATGCACAGGGGGGATGGGGGGGGGTGAGGAATTCAAAGGAAGAAACTGCCTGAAGAAACTTGAGCCAGTGGCTACCTGAGGGGAGGGAATTCTAGGAAGTGACCAAGAGGGTCCTGGATGCAAAAATAAAAAAGTCTCAACTTCGCCTTCTCTTGGAGTGGCATGACTACATCTCTGCTTTCTATTGTTCATGTGTTGCATTTCCCCCCACCTCTGTTGCTGTTTTGCCTTACGTTGTCTTATTTATTACTTTTGTTTTACTGCTCTCTGGCACTGGGTTTTTAATTGGGCAGGCATCACCCAGAGAATTTCAGTTGTTAGGCCTTTTGCAAGCATAAAGGGGAAAAGAAAAGAAATAACATTTGCAACCATTTGTAGTGTTGGAGTGGGTGATAGGACCTTAAGTCAAATTTTGGGATCCAAGGGCAGCTCTAATCATTATGTGGCAACAGTCTAAATCAGATTCCACTTATCATGATATACAGTTTGGAAATTACTGGCCCTGGGTTTCAGTTTCTGAGTGAGGAAAAACCCAGGATCTTACTGTGTGCACACACACACACACACACACACACACACAGAGAGAGAGAGAGAGAGAGAGAGAGAGAGAGAGAGACCACACCACACCACACCACACCACACCATGCCTCATTACAACGTAGCTGTCTTGAGTGAACAACCTAGAGCAGTGATGGCAAACCTATGGCACGGGTGCCAAAGGTGGCACCCTGAGCCCTTTCTGTGGGCACTCAACATTGCCCCTTCACAGCCACATGTATTCAGGTTTAACTGCTGTACTGGCATTTTGCGAAAAATTAGTGGGTTTTGAATTGGAGTTTGGGCACTCAGTCTCTAAAAGGTTCGCCATCACTGACCTAGAGACTCCACAAACATAAGGCAGCTACCTCTTCTGCAACTACACAGGTGTGTGTGTGGGGGGGTGATGATACCTTTTATCGGGCCACAAAAATCACAGAAATTGCAAGCTTTTGTGGAGAACATCCCACTTCTTCAGGCCGAGCACACACCCGTCAGGGACAGTGCAGAAAAGGGTCACACAAGCCATTGGTGGTGTCACATGTCTCTGGGGGCCTTGATGTCACTCCTCTGAGGCCCTGGTCCCAAGCTGCTCCGTAGCCAAGTTTGAGGGTTTTTTACACCCCTCTTCTGGGACCAAAGGGCTGCCAGTTACCCTGTGATTTGTCCCAAACCACACATGCTCACATTGCCTACTTTGAAACTCCAGTTTCTTGTTGGGTTTTGAAGGGGTGGGGAAACCAACACAAAGATTCTGCAGCCTTTAGTACAATTTAGGGGTTACCATGTGGTTTATTCAGCACGAAGAAATAGCCAAAGGAGAGATACCGTATGGTTGTTGAAATTCCCTCTGGCTGTCTCCCATTGGGCCCAGAGCTGTCCTCTTTGTCTCTCCTTTTTAAACTTTATTTTATTTTATTTTGGATTGTTTCCTGCCACGTTTCATATTGTGCCAAGAGAGCCACAGGGGGAAGTGTGTTTGTTTGTTTGTTTGTTTGTTTTGGTGGAGTGAAACACTTGCATTGAATTTGTGTTAGATTTCCACCTGAAAAGGCTCACAGCGTACACACTGCTGTGGGGAGTTCTCATTTCAGGTCTTTTTAATCCAGGACTCTGAGCTCTCCACCTCATCCTTCTGGTGAAATTGAGCAATCCACAGGCAAAAATTATCACAGTGGTGTGATTAAATTATATACATATCTTCACACATCCCAGGCTGAGAGAATGCCCCCTCCCCAAAACAGAGAAGTTGAGTCAATGTGGTAATGAATACAAACTGCAGAGAAAGAAAACAATCCATTTCCATTAGTAATACTTGTCACCAAGAATGCATTTTATGCCACGAGAATGATGATAAATTGCATTATTATTGTGGTGCTCACTGCAGAATGCTACGTTTTTTCAGCAGAGAACTTCAAAAGCAATCTTCCCAGTGTGTCACAATTAACACTACACGGCTGTCTCTTGGCTGCGTTGTTTTGGAAGGGGGTACTCATGTAAACTGTATGCCTTGGCAGTGCCATAAGTATTAATTTCTAAAATTGGGGACCCCCCCCCTTGGTCCTGTGTCATCTCCAACCCACCTACACCGTATACAGAGGATCTAGCATAGGAACTGCTTTAAAATATGGATGCTTTGAAGTACTGCAGCTTAAATTTTACATTCACCATGTTCCGATAGTCTGCTGCTTCCTGGGGTCTACTGTATAAGTATCCCAGGCCTCCTGCATCCTCCTGCTACAGAGCTCCTGTATTCTTCTCTCACACAAGCTGCATTCAGCAGCATGTTGGGTGGCTGCTAACACACCGCCCAAATAGAGTCAGTATGTGCTTTTATTTCTTAAATGGCAAAAGAAGATGTATATTTGCATAAAGTTTGCCTAATGTATGCCTATAGGTGATGCGCATTTGGAAATAATTATTGTCACTTAAATGGAAACGAAATACATTTCACCATAGTAACCGGAAAGTAGGACAGCAAGTTGCAATATTTAAAATGTTTGTAGTCATCTTTTCGCAGTTCAAAGCAGCTCACGGTGATTAATAAAACAGATAAAATATTATACAGTAAAACAAGCAGAGGTACTTGGGGGGTGGAGGCAGAATTCTGAACTAGCTAGATGAGTAAAACCCACGGTGAAATAGGTTAACACTTTACAATCCTTTCTAAAAGAGATACAGTAAGCAAGGTGTACCTCAAGGGAAATGACTCTACTGGCGTGGAGCAACTGAGGTAAAGACCTCTTTTAGCTATGAAAGTTGTTGCAGACAGAGTAGATCACAAGGCAGCAGATCCCACAGTCAAAAGAAGGCAACATGGCTTTAGGACCGACCTCTTGGGACAAGGTCCCTGGCCCAACTCAGTAGAGAGCACCCAGCTGATCACAAATTGACATCAGCAAAGCCAGAACTTTTTGTGTGTGTTCTGTGTAAAACCATCTATATATAGAAAGTGGGTTTGTTCTCTCCTGTGACTGAACATTCCGTGCTTCACTAGAGCATTTTCTTGGAGGGATGAATTGGAGTATGCCTGGCTTAGCCAGCAGTTGCTTTGCTCTGTGACATCACAATTGCCCATAACCCTGTGCGTACCAAGAGCACTGTGCTCTTCCTGGGTGCTAGCTCTAGGCACCCAAGTCAGCTCCTGGGGGTCCCTGGAGAGTGGAACAGTCAAAGGCTGGGCTCTTGAGACTGAAGTTCAACAGAAGTGGCAGGAGGATCCTCAGGGACGGCACAGCTAGTATACCAGGCTTTCGGGTGAGTGGAATAATATTTATTATTGACATATTAACAAAGGAGGATGGAATCAAAAACCTTTATACCTGGTGTCATTGGTTCCCAAATACCACCATCACCAGGGAGGGCCATTCTGAAAAATGTAGGATCAAAAGCAGTGATGACGAACCTTTTAGAAACCAAGTGCCCAAACTGTGATTCAAAACCCACTTATTTTTCTCAAATTGCCAATATGACAATTTAAGCTGGATACAGTGGTACACTGGATTACAAATGCTTCAGGTGCTACCCTTTGGGAAAAGAAGGATGGAAGAGTAGGCTTTTGAATTTCCCACAGCCGCAGGCACCCTCGCTGTGACCACAGGAAATTCAAAAACCTGCACTTCAATCCTCACTTTCCCAAAGGATGCTACCAAAAAAAATGAGGATCAAAGAGCAGGGTGCTACCCTTTGGGAAAGTGAGGACTGAGATGAAGTTTTTGAATTTCCCGCTGCCACAATACCCTTGCTGTAGCCATGGGAAATTCAAAAACCTCACTTTCCCAAAGAGTAGCACCCCATTTACCTCTCTGTCCTGGGCAGAGAGGCGGATGAGGTGCTACACTGTTGGGAAAGCCGGGGGGAGTGGTGTTGGCTTGTAGGCTCATTCGTAGCCTCAGTTTTCTCCAGCCACCCTGCTCTGGGCATCCCAAAAGGGGTGTGGCTGGAGAGTAAACTGGGGCTACGAATGAGCCCACCAGCCGCTGCCTCCTCTTTTCCCGGGTCTCTGCATGGAGCACAGTGGCATGCTCTGAGTGGAGGGGGAAGTGCCATGACTGTGAGGGGATGATGTCAGGTGCCCACAGAAAGGGCTCCGTGTGCCACCTTTGGCAGCCATACCATAGATTTGCCAACGCTGGTTGGCTATGCTGCCTGGGGTGTTTGGTACTTTCCTCTAGCAGTACCAGAAAGCACAGGAAGCATAGCCAACAGCCAATAGTGATGGGAGCTGTAGTCTAAAACCTGTGCTGGCTCAAAGGTCCCCAATATGAAGGGCTGTAACTAATAGCCTGATATCTTGATCCGAGGGTCTATGAATACCAGAAGCTGAACTTAACTTATCACTGTTCTTTGTGTTCATGTCTTCTTATATCTGGAACAAAAATTGTTCCAAAATGGAACTGGCCAGAGGGGTGGGATATAAATACAACCAACCAACCAACCAACCAACCAATGTGTGGTGGCTTTTTGTAATCCCCAAATCTTTCAATTTAAATTTTAAGACCTCTCAATAGGGTTGCATTTCTTTAGTCAAGGCAAAGGTGACTTTGCTTCAGACTTACACAAATGTAAGAGCAGGGTGATAACTTTTTATTGGACTATGGGGTGTGTGGGGCGGAGAGAGAAATCAAACAAATGGCAAGCTTTTGTGGGGAAAATTTCACTTCAAGCTGGGCATCACCAGATCACCCACCCCAGGCCCAAATTCAGGCAGGTGTCTGTGTAAATCAAACTATGTCAGGTCTGTTTGCATTCCGTGGAGTTCAGACTCAGATTGGCAAATGTCATCTGAGGAATGTGCTCTCAAGCACCATCCCTTGCAGCACAGTTGGGATTTTTTTTTTTTTTGCCCTAGTCTTCATCCCAAAGGTTTGCCAGTTGCTCCCAGACTAACTCCACCCCACCCCAGCCACTAACACTTCGTTTGCATCAAAAACAGCACCTATCTTTTTGGCTGGAAGGTTTCTGTGTTGGGTGGGAATAATGCAGAGAGCTCACTCGATTAGAGGGTTGGGGTTACAATTTGATTTATTCACCAGGTAGAAGAAGCCAATTACAGCCAAATTAAAGTCAAATTAATAGTTTTAACTTCAATTAACAATTTTTGCTTCAAGCTGTTATTCCATGTCCTTGTCCCGCTGTTGCTAACTACAAAGGCAAATGGAAACGTCTTGTCATTTCCTAAGCTGGCAATGACTTAAACTGTTTTGTTATTGGCATTTTATTTGTTTATGCTTTTTGTTATGCCTGCTGTGTTTGCTGAATATGAAACTGCTCCGACTTTTCAAGAAGAGTGTATGTCCAATTATCTTGCTTACTTCACTGGGAATCCCTCTGTGTATGGTGTTTATGGAAAGGCCAGGCAATATACACAATGATTATGAAAGCTTCTTCATTGTGTACATGCTTGGGAAACCCATCTGCGTGTCTACACAAAGGGCCACTTGAAGAACCACCTTTACAGCTAAGTAACTGGTTCTTGCTGTTAAGTCTCTGGCTCCTCACACCCAGTCGTGAAAAAATGTTTAATTATTCCACACTGAAAATGAAACATTAAGGATTTAGCAGCATTTTAATAAATGGCAATACATTGTGTTGTCTAGACTCATTGGGTTGCTCCTGTCCAGGCTGGGCCTCTGGTCTTCCTTCTCTGCTGCTGTTAACTCACAGCGGGAGGTCACTCCACTGAAAGGAAAAGCATCTTTATGACATTAGACTCCCCATGAGTTCACAAGTGACATCCCTTCCTCTCTAGGCTTGGAAACAGACCTTTATATGGCGTAATGAATCCCTACTGCTAGGAAAATCCACAAACTTTGCTAGGATAAGTGAACTGTAGGAATCCCCTTAAAATAGCTGTCACTCGTCTGGTGCTTCCTCTCAGTGGTGGAGTCCCACCAACCCCAGAGAATATGGCTAATACCAGAATTTTAGTATGACACATCTGATGATGCCAGGTTGAGGAAGACTACCTCAAACAATTAAATCCTCTATCACAGCTACGCAAAAGGCATACATTTTAGCTGTGGATTACTGCATGTTAAGGCATCTCTATAAGCATTATCTGTTGCTTACTGAGATGCGTGGCTTGGCATGCAGCAGACAATATGGATATTTTTAAAGCTAATTTTTCTCCTCAAATGTATGCCTTCCTCATAACTCTGCAGCAGGAATTGGGTCTGTATTTCCTGGAATTAATTAAAATGAATCTGAGATGCCCATTAAAAAGACTGGGGTGCTTTATTCCTTGGCATTGAAGAAGCTTAGTGAGCCAACATTTTCCAGGGTGTGAAAATGCTAAAAGGCAAAAGAATGCTAATAACAGTATCCTTCCCGACTGAAGGAATTAATTTGGCAAAGACATTACAGAATGTCTTTGTATTGGATCCTCCAAAGGTTTCTTAAACCTGAATCCTCTACTGAGGCAAATTTCAATGATGTTAGAAATTCAAGACATGAGCCCTACAGTTTATGATTAATGTCTGTGTAAATGGGTTGGAGAAACTTTAATTGCCTAGTGAAAATGTTGAATTTAAAATGAGTTTAAAATTAAATTTCAGCTAGGCTAGTCCCGCTGAGTTCTGCTGGACCCCAGAGACCCAATGAAGAATCCAATAGGAGAGAGATCCTGAAGAAAATACTGCGTTTATTAGGCCTAATAAAGGACAGCAGGTGGACACAAGCCGAAGACAGAGCTAAGATGTCCGACCCCGAGGACAAAGAAAACCACATTTTTATTAGTTCCCCCTCTTCCCTCCCCCAGGTGGTGCCACCCAGGGGTGGGCAAGGGGACAGTCTTCCAGGTGGTCCAATCGGTGTGGTCCAGGGGGCTGTCCGGAGGCATTCCTCGGCGGTCAGGGGTGTCCCTGGCAAGCTGGAACCGGATACCTGCCCAGGTGTCCCTTAAGCCAATCTGTCCTTTAATTGGGCCATCAGGGCGTGACAATGGGAAAGGGGAACCAATGTATTGTCCTTGAGTCCAGGTAAACTTGGGAAATTGGAAACTCAATAGAAGGTTGGGGAAGGTCAATACAGAAGTCAATGGGGGAGCCAGAAAGCTGATGAGATTAGCCGGAGGTAGTCAGAGAGTCCTTTGTGAATGCGGAGATGTGACAATGAAGAACCCCAGGCTGTGGCCTAATCCGGAGAGCATCTGTGGAAGACGTGCCAGGATCTTTGTGGAATATGGTTTCTGATTCTAGAAGATGTCCCTGCCTTGTGAAGCTGCCATGATGTCTTTCTTCTTGTGCCATAACCCTTTTGTCCCAGTTTGCAGGTATAGGAGCCATTAGGTAGAGTAGGAACATGTTCAAAGCACACCCAGGGAAGAAGGAGTGGGAGGAGAGAGAAGAGAGAGAGGGGGGGGAGAGGAAAGATGGGGAGAGCCACCTTGGGTCAAGGGTTTTGGGTCCATTTAGGCAGAGGCAGGAAAACCAAGTTTCTGAGGGTAAGGAGGTCCCTGGTTCTTAGGAATGATTGCTCAGAATCATTCCCTTGCAAGCCAAGAGCATGAAGGAAATAATTCATCAGTCCAGGAAGAATCTCCTGAGCTGTGTCTCTGACTAGCTTTGCAGGGTTGGGGGAATGATGGAAGAAGGAGCCAGGAAGGGGTTAACTAATATATTAGCAAGGGACAAATCCCTATTCCTTGGCGGGAACCCCTGGAACCGGGAAAACGGATTTCCAGGGGTTTCCGCAAGAAGGGGAAACCCTGTCCGGTTGACTCTGGAGCGAGGGCCAGTCTACCACCATAGACAAATACAGCAAGCGGGGGAAAAGTGGAAAGGGGACTGGGCTACCACCACTGGAATGAATGGCCGAGGGAAGGTGGAGTTTTCATGGAACTGCGGCTCGGGCAGAGACAGTGATTATGAGTCGCTGCCTTGTGGCTACCTTACCCGTGTCTCTGGAACTAAGAGTCAGGTAGGGGGTTGGATTTGTACCGCTGGTGCTGTTGGAGGCTTGGCCGCCTCTCTGGAACTCTGAACGGTTGGAGTTTTTGAATTTCCCCGGGAAGGGCTCTGGTTCTTTTTGGTTGGGGTGGTCTACTCAGCCAATTCAATGTAATCGGGTCCCCCGTTGCGCACACCTGTCCGGCCATAATTAATAAGACATTGATTGATGGCGGGGGCGCTGATTGGTTAAGACGCGCAGATGGGTTTATCTTTCTCACCCCTGCTGGTTTATGGAGTCTCTGCGGAAATTAACTGCCGCGGCTAACTAGATACAATGTAAACGGACAAATTAGGTGTGAATTGAAGCTTTCCGCCTGCCGAGCTCCTGCTCGCAAGGCCTCTTAGCCAGCAAAAGCAGCGGTTTTTGTATTCTTCCCGATATCTCGGGAACGGAGTGGAATTTTGGGACCGGGTAAAGAGTGTTGTGCTTGTGACAGTGTGGGGCGTATTTGGGTGGTTCTGATGGGTCTCGGAACCGCTCCAATTATTATTTATTAAAATTTATTTTTCCATTATAACTCTTCACAAATATATTCAAGAATGCTCCCCAGATTCCCCTTTCCTCCTCCTTTTTTCTTTTGCCTGAAATATTCCATTAGTGAATGTAATGGTCAAAGTTAGTAGATCTGGGGAAAGGAGGGTTGTGAAGGGGTACAGAGGAACACAAAAGAGAGATTTAGTTGACAAACATGTTTAAAAGAAACACTCTCTGCACTAAGGTGACTCTGTCTTCAAATGTAGAGATAGCAGGTGTTCACTCTCTCCACTTTTAGCCTTCCAGAATCTCTGCTGCCAGAAGCCTAGTGAACGCGCTGAGCCATTATGAATTCTGGGAATGGACATCCAAAACATCTGGATTGTCAAAGATGGACAACGACCGCTGTTCATATGTTTTCAATAGTCATGGTTTTTCATGCGTAGAATCAATCAATGTACATGAATCAAGCTGGTAGTAATAGACAAGTTGATGTTGCCTAGAATCATTTCAACAATGAAACTACTTGTATTACATTGATACCCAGATGAATTTTCAGATGCTTGGGAATGGTTCTCTCTTCTCATATTGGAATTACCCCCTTTTCAGGGACAAATGCGAGCTGTAGAAACACAAGCTTCTGATTTTGCATTCTTATGTGTTAAGTTGCCTCTGATTCATAGTGATCTTACACCCTCCAAAATGTCCAGTCCTCACCCACACTTCAGCTCTTACAGACTCAAGCCCATGGTCTCTTTAAGACAGTTAGTCCCTCTCATGTTTGGTCTTCCTCTTTTCCTGCTGCCTTCCACCTTTCCTAACATTATTGTCTTTTCCAGGGATCCTGTCTTCTCATGATATGCTCAAAGTAAGAGAGCCTTGATGTCAACATTTTTGCCTCCAGAGATAGTTCAGGTTTGATTTGATCTAGGACCCACTTGTTTGTCTTTCTGGCAGTCCAGGGTATCTGCAAAGGTCTCCCCGCAGCACCTTATAACCTGTTTTGTGCCACCTGAATGAACATGATGGCTAGCAGTGCAGTGAACGATACTGTCTGACTGAAGAAAACTCAGCTGCACCTCCAGTTAGCTTTTGTACAGAGAATGAGGTGGACACCATTTTGTTCTTCTCTTCAAGCAGCAAAATATCTTGGGCCAGTCTTCAGGCTGTATCCTACTGCCCTCAGCTCTGCCTGTGACAAGCTTCTGGGCAAGTATGGCCTACGTTTCATAGCAAGTTCACTGATCTTATGGTGGTTAACTTAACATAAAATACCATAACCATCGGTGGATTAGAAACCTCTGGTCTACAATGGCAGAACCAAGTGAAGGAAAATGTATGCTCTTAATACACACAGTCCTAGTATACAAAGGAGCAAGCTGAGGACACTGAGAGAATTTTATGTTGGATTTATAGAGGGAGAACCTCATAAATGCAATGGGAAAATTCCTACCTTTCACCTGAGATTATGCTCTCTGGGAGTTCTGTCCAAGCGCCATATCTGCTCTACGTTTGGCACATGTCACGTGAATTACCTCTGCCATGCTTCAGTTGGCTTTCTAACACTGCCTATGCTTACCCTAACATGGTGCCCTACTACGCCTATCACCCTAGAGGAGGGTGGCTGTGGTGGATTATAGAGCAGCAAATCTGGAACACACCAGGCCACAAAAGGCTGTGATGTTGGCCACTCCTCTGAAAGAGTTAAATCCTGCAGTGGAATAAACAGAACCAGTGGACACAATTTATTTCACCTTTCGATAAAGCTCCTTGCACAGGGCCATTAAGGAAATGAAGTAATTCTGGAGTGGGAGTTTAAAAGTCCTCAGAGGGATGAAGAGGCCAGTTAAGAGATTGGAAGGAAAGGCTGGGAATAACTGGCTGCCAGCATGTTCTTCAGATAGGAAGGAGACTCATAATGAGCTACACGGCCTATGGGATCAAATTGAGGAATGCTGATGCCCAGAAACAGTAATAACCTGTTCGACTGAATGAGGAGTGAGCTGGCAAATTTTTGCTGATGATGTGGAATTATCTAGGTTACCTTTAAACGGAGGAAATTTTTGAGGAAATCCCAGGAGGAACCAACAAATACCACAAAGCAAGTTCGACAACACGGGGGGGGGGGGGGAAACCCTCAGTGACAGGAAAGGCATGCTGGTTCTCTCTCTTGGCAGGACACACAATTATTTTCCCAGGAGCGGAGAGAAGATATTGCCAATATTGTCTGTGCAAGGCAAGGCTGAGCCGCAACCATTCCATCTGTTTTGGACAGCGCTGACGAAAAACTCTTTCCTCACTACTATTCAACCCCGGACCAAACACAATGTTTTCCGAGGATGTATAGAGGGAGGCTGGAAAAGCAATTTGGTCCCTGCCGATCCGTTCCATCTTTTTAGGCACCCCTAGTGCTAATTTGTCAGGATACGGGCCTTTGAGACAGAAGACTACAACAGGGTATTGAGCCAGTAGGGTACCGGAGGTGAAAGGAGAGTGTCTATCCTGAATCTATTTGCTATGGGAGCGTGACATTGGAAAGACAAAAACAATACCAGACCGGGGGCAGGGGGGGGAGTGGAATGCACAATCTATGCATATCTATGTATAGATCATCTAAAGAAGCACATGTAAATAATAGGTTTAACTGAAACTGGAGAAAGTTTATTGATTCTTAGAATAATCATTACCAGTCCTGCCAGGTGATATATTTAGGCTTTCTCAGTACCCTACTTTGAATCATCCCCTTCTTGAGTGCATGCCTTAAACTGGTGTGGGGGGGGGGTTGAGTGTGTCTGAGAAACCAAGAGGAATGCCCCCTTTTTCTGCAATCCTTTCCATGTTTCCTTCTTGCTGTAAATGTAAAGGCTCCATTAAGGACAGTAAAGCTGGCATCACTGGACCATGCATTGGGTTTGGCAGCACAAGGAATTGTCCACTTGGCGACATTTTTAGTCTCAGTAACTGATAGCAAAAGGAGACCCAGTTGAGTGGCCAACTTGTTCTTCTTCCCGGAGACTTCTGGATTCTCCAATCTGTCTTGAACTTGGCCAGTGTTCAGGCCCAAATGCCATGCCTTTGCTTTGTTGCAAATTCATATTCAGATGGCATAGCGTCTGTTCATTCTGGCAGCGTGCAGACATGAAAGGAGCAAGGGACACTTAACATAATGCCTGAGAAGATCATAAAACAAAATTTGGCTTGATATTTGTTGAATGAGCTATTTCCTTCCCTCTTTTTAAAATCCCCCTGTAGTATTTTCTGGATTGGCTTCAGAAGAGGACACTCTTTGGCTGGGCTCCTCCTGGCCCAGATTTGGAAATTTTGCAAAGGCTTAAAATGAAAGAGTGTCTAAAAGCATGGCGTCAATTCACTTAGGCAAAAACAGAAATCCAAGAAAGAAATCTACCTGTTAATAGTGGAGGGATTAGACCCACTGAAGGGACTAGAGCTTTTAAATCCAATTTATAGAAATCCCATTGAGTCAATTGTTTGAGTTTGCCTCCTCCCAGTCCCTAAGAAAGGCTACAAATTCACTTGCAACATTAGTTTTGAAATCATCTGAATGGAAAAATGGAGGTTGCCTGCTTATATATTTCCCTTCCCATCCACACGGCTTCCTCAACTGTGCACCTTAAACAGGGACATGGCATTCAGAGTTCAAGGCAATAATACACCAGTGTGGTGGTATTGCTGGGAAGTAAATGGCTGCGGCTAATTAGCAGGTTGTGCTGTAATTGGTGTGGCGTAGCTTCGAGCAGTCACTGCAATACAAAAACGTGTAATTATACATTATCAAATGTCATTTGCTTATACAGTAATCTCACAGGCAGATAGCAGCTCCCTGTGTTATACGTTGCTAATGATGGAATGATTCACAACCCTTGGCCACCCTGGCATTCACCATCTTCAGAGTGTTACCGAAGTTGAGGAACCCAGGCTGTTTTCAATTTTTAGCAGGGATGACCCATCATAATCTAAATGTTGTGCACAGATGCTCACATCTATAAGATGTGGCAGATGCCCTCCCTCTCTCACCTCTGTTTGGTCCATGTTGTTTGTTTGTTTGCCTGCTTGCAATTCACCTCTTTCTATTGTTTACCTGGCTTGTGCATACTCCCCCACTGACTAAACAGAGTTTAAGCAGTATTTTGCATGCATTTGAAATATGCATATTTTCTATGCACACATTTCAAGTGTGCCTATTCCCCACACACCTTGGACACATCTACAGCCTCTCTCTCTCTCTCTCTCTCTCTCTCTCTCTCTCTCTCTCTCTGTGTGTGTGTGTGTGTGTGTGTGTGTGTGTGTGTGTGTGTGTATGCTTGCATGTGTGTGTTACACCCATCCTGCGGATCACTCAGGAAATATAGACTGTGAGAAGCCTGTAAGAAGACTTAGATTTTGAAATCTGATTCCTTACACATGATGCAGCCTCACTTTCTCCTGCCCATTCCTCCCCAGGTTCTAATCCCCACTTTCGTTTCCTGCTTGCTGTAAAGAACAGGACAACTGGAGAATGAAAGAGAGGTGAGTGACAGAGAGAAGGGGGGGAGAGAGAGAGGACGACCAGGCAGGCTAAAAAAGAGACAGGTAGATTTGTGGATCATCTCATTTTCAAACTCACCCAGGAAATTTAAAGAAAATGTTTATATTATTCAGGCAAACATCTAGCAAATTTAAGACTCTATTGATGCTGTTAATACAGTGCACCCACATATTCAAGAGCCTCAAAATATGCAACCTACTCTTAAAACACCCCTCCCCCCAAAAAAAGAAACCGTAGCCTCCAAGTAGTTTCAACTTCTTGACCCATCATGTATTCCTGATTTGTGTTTCAAAGGCTATGAGGATTGCAGGTAGTGTATTCAAACCATCTGTCCAGATGTTCGGGCTAAACATGCCTTCTTGAGTTACATTTTAATCCTTGACCCTAAATTTGTTGTTTTGTGTCTTCAGGTGACCCTATGGACGAGCAGTCTCCCAAATGTCTTGTCCTCAGCTACCCACTCAGCTGCTGTAAACTCAAACCTGTAGCTTCCTTTATGAAGTCAATCCATCTTTAGTTTGGTCTTCCTCTTTTCCTTTTGGTCTTCTCCCTTTCCCAGTATTATCGGGTTCCACCCGCCACCCCCCCCACCCCACCGCTGAGAAAATCCTGCCTTCTTATGATGTGCCCAAAGTAGGAGAGCATCAGTTCCAACACATATATATATATATATTTGCCTCCAGAGATAGTTCAGGCTTAATTTGATCTAGGATCTAGGATACCCTTAGATCCTAGGATACCCTTAGATCCTAGATCTAGGATCTAGGATACCCTTATTTGTCTTTCTTGCAATCCAGGGAATCCACAGAGCTCTCCTGCAGCACCACATTTCAAATGAGTACAGTGGACCCTCGTATAACAAACAGTTTGTATAACATAAAATCTGTACAACATAAAAATTCCAGAGATAGGGGAAATTTGCTTAACAGAATTGCCTATGGGGTGAATCCGTACAACATAAAAATGGTCACAATTAGGGATTACTCTGTTTTCAATGCATTCCTATGGGAAATTTGTACAAAGGAAAATTTGCTTAACATAATTTCATTTGGAACAAATTAATTCCTTTATAAAAGGTATCACCGTAGCCCCCCCCCCCCCCGGTCACCTTTCTTTTTCACACCCATGCATGGTGATCAGAAATACAAGAGTATGGATGATTTTGGTCTCCAATGGCACATCCTTCCACATGATAATATTTTCTAATTCCTTCATTGCTGCCTTCCCTAGTCCAAGTCTTCTTCTGCTTTCTTGTCTGCAGTCTCCCTAAATATAGACACGGAGAGCAAGCAGCATTCATGGACTACTGCAGATCTCCCCAAGTCTTAGGCAGCCCTGCCGATGGAGGGTCTCATTACAGCAGTGGGCCTCTTGGCAGTGAGTCTGAGTGGCAGAACCTCCCTTGGTGGCTTGTGCACATTTCCCTTCCTGTAATAAAAGGGGCTCAGCTTTCCCTATTTACGGCTTATGGCACTGAAGTGCTATTAAGAGTGTGAGGTGGGAAGGCCCTTCAAATCACACCTTCCTCAGGAACTCTTTGGGTACCCTCACTTTCATTCTCTCAACTTCAGTCTCTCCAGGAGGCCTGGTCAGTTTATTTTACTTCCTATGCAAACAACGGCCTAGCAACCTGAGGTGGCCACAGTCCACAGTACTCAACCTGTGGGTCCCCAGATGTTTATTTATTTTATTTATTTATTTTTACAACTTATATGCCGCCCACTACCCAAAGGTCTCTGGGCGGCTTACAATCAAGATGTAGTTGTAGTCCAGATGTTCCTGGACTACAACTCACGGAAACCCCTTCCAGCACAGCGAGTGGTGGAGGCTTCTGGGAGTTGCAGTCCAAGAACATCTGGAGACCCACAGGTTAAGAACCACTAGTCTAGAGGTAGAGTCGGCCCAACATTCTCATAATCAGTAGAGGCAGGATGGCGATGAACTGGCCATGGATCTTCCTGGAACTCCTGAAACTATGTCTGTGAAAAACGTATTGTTTTATACCTATTTATTAGCTATACTGTATCATTATCTATATGTATTGTTTCATAAAAACAAGTGCTGGTTTATGTCAGTGTTTCTCTCCTAAGAAAAAGGCATGGTTTCCTTCTTCTGTCCGTAGAAGCGAATTAAGATCAGCTTCTGAAGGGAGAGGAATGCCCTCCTCCCAGCTAGGCTTAACAAACAAAGGCCTACTGGAAAGTCTTGTGCTAGAGATCCAAAACCCGTGTTCAAGAGCAATCTAAGGCTGTGCCAGTCCGGCAATAACTGGAACCAACAGTTCAATGAGAAACACAAAACTAAAGACGTGGCACCTTAAGGACGAACTGCTATATTTTAACATGAAACACAAAACGGACTAAGGCCAGTCCACAGTGCCATACAAAGACAGAGTCAGCAACAGGGCCGGTGCTAGGTTTTTTTTCACCCTAGGCCAGGGGTGGGGGGTGGGGTTGGCCGGCGGGCGGGCAGGGCAGGGGGCGGGGGGGCAGCAGATGGCAGGGGCGGGGGCGGGGGAGGGGGCAGGCTGGCCAGCGCCCTCTCTCCATTTTGGCGCCCTAGGCAACTGCCTAGTTCGCCTTAATGGACGCGCCGGCTCTGGTCAGCAACACAGGATTAAGCCACACAAGAGAGCAAGAGGGCCAGAAGAGACGTTGCCATCAACAAAACTTCCAGTCCACTCTTAAAGGTGGAAGGGATGGCTTACAGATACAGGGCCTTCTCGGCAGCTGCCCCCAGGCTATGGAATGCCCTCCCAAGTGAGATCCGCCTGGCACCAATATTGATGACATTTTGGTGCCAGGTAAAAACCTTCCTGTTCTAGAAGTTTTTTAATTGACATAATATAGATTGATGGCAATTTTAGTGTAATGTTTTTATTATTGTTTTAATTATTTACTGACATTTTGATGTTTTAACTATTTTAATTCTTTTGATTCTAAGCTGCCCAGAGACCTTTGGGTAGTGTGCGGCACATAAGCTGTATAAATAAATAAATAAATAAATAAAGGACCTGAGCTCCTGATGTCCCACCACCAGCACCACCAGAGCTCACCTGGAATCATTTAACCTAGCTGAGGAAGGATCTCAGCTGTAGGATTTGGCAGGGGTATTTCTAGGAACAAAAACCCATTCCTCAATGAGGTCCTTTACTCTCGAGGAGGCCTCTTCTCCTACAGCCAAACATTTCCCCTGGAGGCTTCAAGGAAAGCTGATGCACTCCTCCTGTTATGTTCCTGGGGAATAAGAGGCGATCTAACCTCCTCTGATTGCTTCCCATTCGGCCTTGCTAGAGGACTCATCCATGCTAAGAGCAAGGCGATACCTGCCCCCTTTCCCTGCCCAACCGCTCCCAGTCCCTAGTGCCATTCCCCATTGAAATGTCTCCTGTCCTGCCTTCCTTAGCAGCATGCCAGAGAGCTGAAAGAGCTGCAAGTAGTGAGGGTGGAGAGATTGTCAAAAACGTATGTCATCTTCGCCCCCCTCCAGCAGCTGTGCTCAAAGTAGTTGAGTTCAGCTCATGGGACCTCAGGGTTCTAAACCAATAAGTTTCAAAGCACCCACATGTACAAGTGGTGTCTGATTCATTTATTGTGGATTATTTTTCTTGCTGGTTTCCCACCAATCATGGAGAAAGGCATTTGCTCCCTGCATGCATGGGAACATCCAAACTGTAGCCCTGAATTGGGGGGGGGGTGACATAGGGCATTTATACACGACCCCTAAACTCCGGGGCAAATGGCTCCCAGCTCCGGAGCTTAAAAATGTTTCCCCACCAGCTCCGGAGTTTACAGGAAATTAAGTGCGACCATGCCCACTTTAGCTCGTCCCAGCACACCTTTGAAGTACCTGCTCTCTGGAGGTGACAATTCCTTGATGCGGTGTAACAATAGTGAGTGCCGGGCTCTCCTCGCTTCTGTTTGGTGTTGTTTTGGCTCCCGCCCCTTTAAGAGCTACTTAAGAGACTGGAATGTTGCTGCAGCAAGAGCAAGAGGCAGAACGGAGGTGAGCCACGTTTTCTTCCTGTTTTTTCTCCCTCCCCTCACGCAGACAGGAGCAAGGAAGTGCGGAGGGGTGGGGACACAGGAAGAGCAACAAGCCCCTAAGATCTCTGGTCCGAATTTAAGTGGCCAGCGGATCTTAGGGGTTGTGTGAAAAGGCTTATAATGCAAAACTACCCCACAGTTTTTTTAAAATCTGATATTTTTTTTTTTACATAAGACTGCCACCGGCTGTGTGCAAACCCAAGCAGCGTGCTGTTTTGAAGGATGAAGTCAAAGTATTTGGACATGCTGTCTTGGTGCACATAATTAGTCATTCTAAATTCTTCCTGCATCCTTTCTTGTTGGAAGGTATAGATGGGGCTCCAATTGATTAACCTTGACTGCAGACTGTAAACATAGTTCCTTATTTCATCTATTTCGTCAGTTTTGCATTGAAGATTGAGATAGACAAACCATCCTCAGGCTTTTCCTCTTTCTTCTCCCATCCCCAGTGCTAGCAATGAACTGGGAACATGAAAGAGCACAGTAAAAACGCAGCAAGTGCATTCAAGAACAGGTTGCCACAATTAGGGGAAAGGGCATACTACTTTTACACTAAAGTAAGCATGCAAAATGTCCGTGAAGATTCTCAGTCATCCAGGATAGGTTACCCAGAAGTTGAGTCATGGCAACTGGACTTCTTTTCTTCTTAGGTCAAAACATTTCACTACTCATTCAAGTAGTTTCCTCAGTTTGAGGAAGGTTGATTTTCATACACCCCTGGCCATCATTCATCTAACGAGCCTAATTAGATGAGGGTGAAGTGAAACCAATGTGGAGGATAATTTGGGGGTCTCCTACCAGCCTTCCTCAGACTGGTTGAGTAGCATAACATTTCAACCTGACAAGAAGTCCAGTTGCCATGACTCAAATTCTGGATAAGTATGAAAAAGCATCATCTGAATTGGAACTATTATAAATGTGTGGGTAAGAATTTAACTCCCTAGCTACCTTGTTAAACATCACATTTACCTCCTATGCAGAACCAAAAGCTTGGGTGGGATCTGTTAATTTGAGCAAAGGTGGAGATAAGGTGGGACTGCCAACTCCACAGTTTGGGAAAGTTTGCATTTTGGGCCAACAGGCAATTTCCTGAAAAATGTAGCCCCAAAATGCATCCCCCATAAGGCCTGAGCCATCAGTAAAATAAAAGAAAATAGTGAAAATAGGCAAAGATAGACTTGGATTTAATGGTGATAGATATAGGAATAAATGCCATTAGCTTCATGCTTTACATCAGGGTTTCCTCAATTTGAGTGTTTTCTTGTTTGTTGTTCTTCAGATGTCCATGGACTATATCTCCCACTGGCTGTGCAGGGCAGGATTTCTGGGAATTGCAGGCCAAGAACATGTAGGGAGGGACCAAGGTTGGGAACCACTGCTTTATGGAGAAAGGAGGAATTTGGGAGCCTCGTGGCACAGTGGTTAAATGCCTGTCCTGCAGCTAAAACTGTGCTCACAACCAGGGTGGGGTTCAATCCCAGGTAGCCGGCTCATGGTTGACTCAGCCTTCCATCCTTCAGAGATTGGTAATATGAGTACCCAGCTTGCTTGGGGGTGGGGGTGCAATGTGTAGCCTGCATAATTAAAAATGGTAAACCACCCAGAGGCTGCTTGAAGTGGTATCTAAGCAGAACACACTTTTTGTGTATGTGTGTGTGTGTGGGGGGGGAGAAGCTTTGTCAAATAATGCTGTCCTCATGTGCTTAATTAATTTCTTAAAAGGAAAGTGCCTGGACCCAGCCCAAATTTAGAATGTCTTTTTTAAAAAAATGTAATTCATTTGCATCACCTGTTACAGTGCCAGAAAAAATGTAGTTTGTTGGCAATACTTGTTACAATTGTATTTTAAAAGAAGCTCATTAAATTGCTTGTTGTTCTTTTGCCCCATTCCATGGCTTCCTTTTTTGGGAGAAATTTCTTAGGACTGATAAGTGAATGGCTTAAAACTGTAACAACAGCACTCAAAGGTAACAACATTCCTTGTTATGCAGTGGGTGGGTGGGTGGAGCGTGTAGTGATGCTTGCGCTCTATGGCTAGGATCCTGTGGGTGTTTGCATAAGGACTGCATAACTGGCTGTGGCTGATTGACAAGGTGTCAGGATGCCTCTTGAATCTCCACTGACTCAATGGGCCTGCTCTAGGGTGGTTTGCTACACTAATAAGCCCCAGGAGATCAGCCAATAAGGTTCGATTGCTCCATTCTTTTCCAAAGTAAGCCAGGTGATGCAGTATGGGGAGAGAGGTTTTAAAGAAGAAGGCCAAGACAGAACAGCAAGACAAGCCCCGCCTGCAGAAGATTTATTTCTGTTTACACCATAGAAGGACAAGAGAGCAGAGGATGAGAATGGTAAGCCTTTTGGAAGAGCTGTGAGCTTCCCGCTAGTGCCTGTTGAACCAGCCCAGCCCTGGATTGCACAAATTTGCTCTTGCGTACCCAACGCTGGCAAGAAGTCCATGCTACCATATAATTACGTGACTATCGTGCTCAGCCTAATTTTTGGTTGGTACAGACAAGATTAGCAGGAGGGGAAGGGAGGGTAGGTTTTGCAAACAAGAATCCAATGTAAGTCATCTGTGTGCTCAGGCATAGTTAAAGCCAATCTTCTCATCTCAAAAATGAAAACAAAATAAGGGGTGGCTGAAAATATTTCTTATAATTGAGTGAGTTCAGGTCACCCAATAACTGCTGAAAGCAGAGGCACATAGAATTGTGGAGAGAGAACGGACACCAAGGATCATCATCACCTCCATGAGACACTTTGTCAAAAGCTTGGCTCAAGTCAAAATATACTATGTCTACTGCATGCCCTGTGTCTATCAGGGAAGTTACTGAATTTAAAAAGAGATCAGATTATTTTGGCAGGATTTGTTCTTGACAAATCCATGATGGCTCAGTTATTAAAGCTTTTTTTTCTAGGTGCTTGCAAAGTGACTGCTTTATAACCTGTCCCAAAATTTCCCCTGTAATTGATGTCAGGCTGACTGGTCTATAATTCCCATGTTCCTCCTTTTGACCTTCTTTGAAGACAGGGGCAGCAGTAGCCCTTCTCCAGTCATCTGATACTTCACCTATTTCCCCTGATTTCAAGAAAACAATGGACAGTGGTTCTGAGAGTTCTTTAGCCAGTTCCTACATCCACCCTGGATATTTGAATGTGTATGTTTGTTTGCTTGCTTGATGCTCTGGCTTTTTAAAGGATTGATGGCTTGTCTTTTAGCCAAAAAAGGCTTCCTACATGGCTTACTGTGTTACTGCAGTTACACTTACAATCTAACACAGTAACTGTCTTACAATCTAAACTTAGGATAGGTTAAGGTTAAGTTCCCGTCCCCCCCGCACATGCGTGCTAGTCGTGTCCGACTCTAGGAGTGGTGCTCATCTCCGTATTCAAGCTGAAGAGTCAGTGTTCTGGCGTGGCTGTAAGGAAACACTGTTTTATCTTCCCGCTTTTTACTGTGGTACCTATTTATCTACTTGCTATACTGTAATAAATAGAAGGAAGAAGGAATGGGGAGGGAGGAGGAAGACAGCAAGTTCAAATTAGTTCTTATATAGAATACCTGGTAACTGGGCAAAAAAAGTGCAGGAACTTACAGAGCAGAATTAGCTCCAAAGCTCCTCAGAGTAGACCACCCCTTCTTGTCTCCTCAACTGACAGTCTCAAAGTTGAAGAGATTGAAACCGCCTCAAGAGCCACATCACTGTACTAAACACTAATTGACCACAGACTAAAAAGGAGGGTGAAAGACACTTGAGATGTACAGCCCTATTTGAAACGAGAAGCAGGGAAGGAACAACTGATTACTGCTGGAATGATTGATGCCCCCCACCCCATAAATATCCCTCTCACAGCCAAACCTCCCAAAGACAGCATACGAAGTTGAAATAAATACAACGTGAAGTATGTTGAACTGTGTGCAGACTCTGGAACTCCCTCCCACTAGAGGCCAGGACTTTGCTGTCTTTCTGGAAACAGGCAAAGACATTTCTCGTCAGGCAAGCTTTCCCTGAATGAGGGACTACATATTATGTGTCTTTTAAATGAATCTACCATACATGATCAAATAGATATTGTGTTTATATCCACTTATAACTTTGTGTGATTGCATTGACACTATGTTTTCAATGTTAATTTCCATCACTCATAACTTTTACATGGGATTTTTACTCTCTCTTTAACTGCTCGTGTTCTCTTGCAGCTTTAATGTTGTCCCTCAATTCCCTGTTCTCATACTTGAATATGTCTCAATTTTACTGGACTGTATATTGTCCCTCATGACTGTAAGCCACCTTGGGTCCTTTGCTAAACAAACAAACAAACAAACAAACAAAATAAGAGGTGGTGTCTAGCCCTAACTAAACCTCATGACTGAGTCAGGTTTTGAACCTGGCTATTTCAAGTCCTCTTCCATAGGTCTAACTGCGTGACATAAGCCAAAGGCATCTGTCCAACTGGATGTAGGAAACACAGTGGTGCAGGTGACCGGATCAGCTCCCCCAGCAGGTGAGAAGGAGCACGTGAGACGAGCAACAGGAGGGAGAAGCTTGGGAATTGCTAGCCCCTTGGGTGGAGAGTTGTCTGAGGCACAAAGTAGCACATACCAAGATATTTAAGAGTTCTTCCTGGGACCTATGCTAGCAACTCTCCCCTTTAAATGGGCCTTTATAACACATGAAAGATCAAAAGAGCTGTGTCTCATCTAAAACCTTCTGCAGTGTGAAATAAAATGATTAAGGAAAAATGACTTTCACATTAATCTTCATTTTTGCTAACATGATTACTGCTTCTGCTCTGCAATAACTCATGGCACTCGACTTCACTGGGAGATAGGGTTCCCCTGCCTGTGCACTGATGCACAGCTTTCTGGCAAATGGAAGAAGAGAGGTGGGAAGTATTTGCAACTGGTAGGGCTTAAAACGTGGAGCCCTCTGGTTGTAAAGGACAGGCGGTGCTCTTCAGAAGCCCAGTGAGATGCAGCTTGTCGTGGTTGCACAACTTCCAACAAAAACCTCTTTTATATTCTCTAGGTTCCCCCAGGGAAGGTGTGGTGAGAGGTGATACTTAAGTCTAACACAAAACAATGCCACTCATAATTAGCCTTTAAAAACATTCAAAAGCACAGAGAAAGAAAGGATATAATGTGTCAGAGACAACATTTTGATAGAGTTGCAGGATCTTGTATGGAGCATCAAGTCAAACAGAAACTTCTCACAGTGGTGGCTTCTTAGGAGCAATGTTTCACCTCTGGCATATGTGCCTAGGACAATGATGGCAAACCTTATAGAGACCGAGTGCACAAACTGCAATTCAAAACCCACCAATTTTTTCGCAAAGTGCCAATACTGCCATTTAACCTGAATCCAGGTGACTGTGAAGGGGCGATGTCGGGTGCCCATAGAAAGGGCTCCAAGTGCCACCTTTGGCACCCATACATAGGTTTGCCAACACCGGCCTAAGATTAGCAAAGGAGGGGGTGAGGTCAAATACTGTCAAACATCTGGGATACCATAATATTGGTGGCGGTCTACAGTGGTCCTAGTGACGTTGTAGCAGTAGTTCAGTGGCTTAGGTATCTGTCTGTGAAACCAGAGGTTAGGAGTGTGATTTTATACTGTGCCTCCTTGGCAGGGGCTGGTCCCTTTCAGCTCTGGAGTTCTAACATTCGAAGATCAAGAGTAACCCATGATGGACAACTGGTATGCTGTTCCTGTTGTATATGTACAGTACATAGGGGTAATCCTGCAGCTGAAGCAAGAAGCCCTTGGCTCATAAACTTAGTGGTGGAAACAAATGAGACAGTATTAACAAACGGCATCAGCAGTTGCGCACGGAAAGGTGCTGTGGTACCTCCAAAGTCTACACACCATTCATGAGAAGAGCTACAAAGGCCCAGAAAGGCCTTTGACTGCATCTCTTTCCCTCATCTTCAGAAAGAACTAGATAGCAACGTCTGGGTCTTTTGGGCACTGTGGGAAATTTAAATGGCCATGGCTTTTAGGCCGAGCTAGCCACAGGCCATTGGCACACAACTGGGGCTAGCACAAAGTAAGCCCCAAAGTGGATGCCACTCTGTCCCGGGGGGGGGCTATGACCAATGGACTCTCCCCGCTCCCACCCCCAACAAGACCTGGAGCCACCACTGACTAAGGTGGCACTTCAAGGGGTTAAGTCTGCTAAATGAAATGCTTTCAAGAGCTGAAATGTGATGTGTAAGTATATTACAGTATGGGTGGACAATGAGGAAAAGCCCCAGAGGAAGCTGAATCAACAGCCATATGTAATTGTTTTTTCCTTTCATCTGGGAAAGAAACCATCAGGGAGAATCCCTCCATTTCTCCTTTAACATGCAAAAGAGCTTAACTCTCCTTTTATTTGGGTGTAATCAAACCAGAGGTAAGCATTAATGAGAAAATGAGGCATGTTTCTAAATCTCTCCCATTGTAACCTAAGAGATTTTAAAATGTTTGCCTGGATGGCACTCTTTGTGACTCACCAGTTTTTAAAAATTAATTAATTAATTAATGGTTACTATTATCCCCAGAAGTTTCAGTGGAAAGGCATGCATCCCTGTTCTGCCCTGGCAGAAAGTACTCCTCCACTGGCTGCTCTTGTAACTTTAATTGAAATGCAGCTTGTGTTGAATGGGGATTACGGGTGGAAACAAACAACAAAAAAAGAATGGCGTCCCTTTGGTGCTGCAGCAATTGTTTGATGTTCACACTTTGACACTTCAGCAAATGTTTGGATTAAGTGCTCTATTCCTGTTTAACACCCTAGCTGAAAACGGGGAGGAGCCAGCCATTCTTTAGAGAGGCTGGCTTTTCTTAGTTCTCACCTTGTTAGGCATTCAAAGGAATAGTCCCTCTCCTGCAGCAAAGAGAGCCCAGAGGTATTTAAGGACTAGCAATTATTGTAGGATAAGCTTTCATAAACTCAACCCCATTTAATCGGAAGCCTATTAACTTTCTTTATCTTCCGTTTTACCTAAACACTTTGTCTCTATATAACTATAAATACTCCCCCTTTCATAGTTGATCTACCTGCTTAAGTACAAGACAGTTCTGTGGGCATCTACTCATAATTAAGCCCGTGGCATTCAACAGATCTGAACCACTGCTCTGAAGAGTTGGAGTATAAGAACCTGCATGGCCAGTGCCGTAGTAACTGGGAGTCCACAACAGAAATTATTCATAGCTCCAAGATATCTTCTGATCTGTAATGGGTTGGAAATTATTCCAGGGAAATGGATATTCAATTCCAGATGAATGTCCTGACCTATTAATAACCAAGAGGAGCCCAGCTGCAAAATTCCAAAATCAGTATTAGGAAAATACTTTTATTACATCAATAGTTTTTTTTTTTAATTTAATAGCCAAAATCCTACTGGTGATTCACATTTGCATACAGGATATCACCTAGGTCATGATGACAAGAGGGTGCTGGTGGTATTTCCCGAGTCTGTGTCCAGTTGCATAATTGGTTGCATGCTGAGAAATGCATTAGCTTTGTTAATGAGTAGCAATTTGCTGTCAAGACATATGCCGTCTTCTTTGCATAAGCGAATATGATTAATCCGATTCTGACCATGAACAATAACTATGTGACATCAAGTTAATTCTGACTTATGGTGACCTTCTTAAGGTGTTTTGAGTCTTTTTTTTTTTTAAAAAAAGGCCATGAAGTGAAAGCCGTTCAAAAGTAAACATGACAAAATGAGAATGTGACTCAAGAGCCAGTGAATCATAGAACTGACAACAAAATGTTTCTCAAAAGTCCTGTGAAATACCTCTGGCAAGTATCACCCAAGGTAGAAGTCCAGGAAGAGAGGTAGCCATACAAAAAAGCAATTCACTACAAAGCCCATGATACCCTGGGACCTGCAAGAGGGTTTCATTTCTTCAGCTCATCTCACTGTGGGGAAGAGGAGGCAACACATAGGAGAAATCCTTCTCCCCTTTGAAGTGCTTTTTGATATTCCTGGATCTGGTGGGTCAGAATATGTTTTACACCTCCATAAACTACAGCTAAATCCACCAGAAGAGTAGTTACAGTATATTCAAGCACCATGAGGCCTATTCACACTAGCATTCTGAAGTGGTATGCCTGGGGCTGTATGCTGTACCACCTCAGTGTCAGCAGCTCTCCCAACACCTGGGCAACATGCCACCGCAGGTGGACTTATGCGCTGTGAGGGAATGCACAGTATGTGCTGTGACCGAACAGCCTGTGATTGATGAGAATCAAACTAGAGGTACTTACCTGGGAGGCTGCTTGTTATACCACTGCAAGATCCATGACAGTAGCCTTGCCTGCTTCCAATCGTCTTCAGGGATGGAGATGATTTCTGTGCTGGTAGCATCATTTGCCAAATACTATTGGATCTCTGCTTCACCAATTCAGCTCTGACTATTCTGCTAATGCTTGAACTGAGAGAGACATTGTCATTTGGCAAATAGGTTGACTAATGGAAGAAAACAAAAACTCAGTTACTCCTAAACTTCATGTTGTCATATACATTAGGAAGACCAGAATTACCTTCCGTTGGTGTGACCTCACTCTTTATCCCCCACCCTCACCCCTTGGGAAGTGTCTCCTTTTGCAGGGGAAAGAATATGAGGCAGCTGCATAGCTACCAAGCATCTAGGGCTGATGAGGGAGCACACATAAGGACAGTGCAATCAATCACGCAGAGACACAGCGGGCAGACTCCCTGATGGGCAATGACTTCATCCTCACAAGAGCCTTTGATCACTTAACCGATCTGTATCTTATAGCATCTAAAATTCTTCTCTTAGGGTGCACTAATATGCTTTGACACACGGTATAGTAATCAAATGCAGAAGTAGATTTATTAGAAATTATATCTGGCTATATAGTGCTCTCCATCCAGGTCTAATGTTAAAAGCAGCAAGAACATACAGTGAGTAATTAAATTGCATAAAGCACATTCCATTTTTCCTGAAGGGAGAGAGACAAATATACAGTGACAAAGGCCAAAATGTGTTCTAGATACAAGCATGTAGGGGACATTGAACTGTTTGCCTCAGCCATTCTTTCCTTTAAAATGCTTTTTAAAAGATTTTGGAAAAGAATTTTAAAAAATCTGTCTTCTATTACAACGCTTGGGTAGAACATGGCAAGATCCGGCAACAGGTTTAGTCATCTGTAACTAGAGTTATACTGCTTCTGAGGCAGTGCTGTTTTCAAGTTCAAAAAGAAAAGGCTCTAAATTGCTTTAATGAACTAATGTTTGGTGTACCTAATGTATGGTGGTGGAACATTGGTGTATTTCAGATATGGATTTCAATTTAGATGAATGCTACAGTTATTACATGATGTATTGTGTTAGTGGATCAAATTACATATGCAAACAAAATGGGAGTGTGTTTTTCTTTCCAGTTAAAATCTTTTGGGCATATAAAGTAAACTCATATGTGCAAACCTTAAAGGCCTAAAGTAGAGCAAAACAAAATTTCAAGAAGACTTGGGCTTGCAGACCTATACCCTTATACTCTATCTGTAGCCACAGAAACTTACTTCTGAGCAGGCATGACTGGGATTCCACCATCAGCTGTCCTATTCGTTTCTTTTTCAGTCATTCTGGAACATGAAAATGAGCAAAACAGATTTGCTGTACTGCCCACTCTATAGCTGACAGAAAATTAATATACAGTAATTAACAACATCTTTTCCAGGGCTGTAGATGAAATTAAAACATTGGGGTTGATAGTGTTCCATTTTAAGCAAACAGCTCTCCCTAGGTCTTTAGCAGAGCATGATTTGCTTTTATCTGCAGTTGTATATTATTTAATTGGGGCAGAAGGAGAAGATTTCAGGAATCCCCAGTCACGATCTGAATGAAGCAGTTAAGAGGTTTATATTATTTATTTATTTTATTTATTTATTAAGCTTTTATACTGCCTATTTCCCAATGGGACTCTAGGCGGTTTAGAGAGAGCATCAATAAAACATCTATAAAAAACCATCGATGAGGGGCAGCAAGAAATAGCTGGGCAGAGGGAAACCCCTTGACATGTAGCAGCAGGCGGAAAAAAAATTAACCAGAAATAAGGTCGCCATAGGCCTCCCTATACAGGATTGTTTTTAAAGGCTTTTTAAAGGCCGGCAGGGACGATGCAAGGCGCAGCTCATTGGGTAAGTTGTTCCATAATGAAGGGCCAACAACCGAGAAGGCGCAGCTACGCATCATCGATTTCTGCGCCTCCCTCGGCGTGGCCACCCTAAGTGAGCACACCCACGACATCCGCGTGGGTCTGGCCTCTGTTGACCTCTGGGAGATATGCTCCAACAGGTATTCAGGTCCCAAGCCGTGGAGGGTTTTGAAAACCAAAACCAGGACCTTGAACCTAATCCGGAGAGCCATGGGCAACTAGTGCAGGCAGGCCAGAACTGGGGTGATGTGGTCATATTTATGAGCACCCACCACCAGTCTGGTCGCCGCATTTTGTACCCGTTGGAGCCTCCGGACAAGGGTCAAGGGCAACCCCATGTAGAGTGTGTTGCAGTAGTCAATCCTCGAAATCACAAGGGCCTGCACAACTGTCCTCAGGAAGGACTCATCGAGATACAGTCAGATCTGGGCGATCCTGCGGAGCTGGAAAAAAGCGGCCCTGGAGACCGCCGTCACCTGGGCTTCCAGGGAGAGGGCTGAGTCCAGGACCATGCCCAGATTCCTAGCCCTGTCCGTAGGCTGGAGGGAAATTCCCCCCAGGCTAGGGAGGAGGCCATTGTACCTAGATGAGGGTGCCCCGAAGAACAGAACCTCGGTCTTCTCTGGATTAAGTTTGAGCCTGTTATCCCTAGTCCATTCCAAGACCGCCTCCAGGCACAGATCGAGGGAGTGAACCGCCTCCACTGCAGAAGAAGAAAAGGAGAGATAGAGCTGCGTGTCATCAGCGTACGTACTATTATGTGATATCAAGTCAGAACTGACTTGTAGTGAGCCTAATGGGGGGTTTTCAAGGTAAGTGAGATATTTCAGGAATGGTTTTACCAGTCCCACTTGCCCCGTGAGTTTCCATGGCTGAACAATAGATTCAGACCCAGGACTCCTGAGTTCTGATCTGTTCATCTATCTGCTACACCACACTGAGTATCCCTGTTCAGAGGTAGAGGAAGAGTAATCATCTCTTAACCTTGGATTACTACCTTGACCTGTGAGGTTAATCCTGAAGGGAAAGGCACTGTAGAAAACTGGAAGGAAAGTTGGAAATTTCAGCTACTGCAGATATTACTCCAATATGACTTATTTACAGACAGGAAACAAAATGCATTCTCCCCACCATCTTGGTAAAGTCCAATATATTTTTCCTCCCATTCCAGCAGTCCCTATATGCACACTTCATGGCAGAAATGGCTGTGCGAGAATTTTCTAATTTACAGTGGTTCCAAAATGAAACCAAAATGGTATTTTAAAGTCCAAATTAGGACATTCAAATTTGTGATCTTCAATAACATGGGAAGACTACTATTTGTATGTGCAGATAGGTAATTTTATGTGCAATGGGTAATCAGAATCATAGGTTAGTGAAGTTGGGAGGGGCCTATAATTTATTTATTTTTTAGAGTATTTTTACCCCGCCTTTCTCCTATAAGGCCATCAATGATTGAGAACAGATTCTGCCCCTTCTCTATATGACAGCCCTTCAAATATCTGAAAAGTGCTATCATATCACCCCTTGCAGTCTTCTTTTCTCTAGGCTCAACATGCCCAACTCTTTCAGTCTTTCTGCTTCACCTTTTGAGCCAACAGTTTGCATCTGGATCCACCCTTACTGCTGTATTTTGTGCTTGGCTCTTGTTGGTAGATCTTGACATTCCAGTAGGGGAAAAACTAGATATCATTAATCCAAATGTTTTCCTTCCTCACTTTATGTAATGTCTTGTCCAGAATTGGCCTGATCATCTTGCAGCAAAATGCTTTGCTCCTTACTAAGGAGTAATGTTAGCTAGGATCTGGAGCAGGCTCTTCTCTCTGTTATTTGGACCACTGCATTTCAGGAGGTACACCAAGCTTAACAGAATTACACCTGTTAAGGACTTTTTTTTTGTTTTTGTACAGGGCATAGTGATTGGTTTCTTGATTAACTGACTGGAGTAAGGTGATTTATCTATTTCTTTTATCAGGGCACATATAACAAAATAACAGCTAAATGAGTATGTACTCCCTCTTTCTTTAAAAAAAAAGGCACAAACCATGTATTCTAGAGCTAAACTACCCTTTCTGCCGCCGCCGCCACCACCACCACCCCACCCCACCCCGAAATCCAGGACCTCCATTATTGCAGATGCAAGATCAGGCTTCTCTTCAAACTCCTCCTAGTGGTGAAAGCAAGCATGAATGTGATTGCAGCATATAAGAACATAAGAAAAGCCATGCTGGATCAGGCCAAAGGCCCTCTAGTCTAGCTTCCTGTATCTCACAGTGGCCCCGCCAAATGCCTATGGGAGCACATGAGACTAGATATCTGTCTCCTGATACCACTCCCCTGCATCTGGCCCTTGAAGTACCCCGGTTTAAAGCCTGGAGGTTACAGATCTCCATCATGGTTTGTAACCTGTGATGGACTTTTCCTCCAGGAATCTGTCCAATCCCCTTTTGAAGGCATCCAGGCCAGATGCCATCACCACATCCTGTGGCAGGGAGTTCCACAGACTAACAATGTGCTGGGTGAAAACATATTTTCTTTTGTCTGTTCTCACTCTCCCAGCCCTCAATTTGAGTGTATATCCCCTAGTTCTGGTATTTTGTGAGAGGGAGAAGAGCCTCCCTCTGTCCACTTTACTCATTCCCTGCATTATTTTGTACGTTTCAATCATATCCCAACCTTTCCCACAACTGGAATGTGCCGCAAACCCACAGATGAGAAGGGTTAGGTTTTGGGGTCACAATTTATAAAACTTCATGGGATTCTGAGAGGACTGGTCCAAAAATCAACTTTTCCCATCCTTGGGCAAGCTATTTCCCCCGCAGCAGGGGAAACGGCTTGATTTATTCCAAGCGTACTCATTAGGTCCAACTGGATCCCACTTAACTTATTGAAACTCAACAGCATCTGATCAGAAACTGACATAATTCACATCCAAATCCTCCACAAAGTATTCAAGTGCCCTTCCAACCAATCGCCTGCAAGTCAGCTTCCAACACCAAGCCATGCAGGGGGGAGGGAATACGTTCCCCAGAACCACCTCTGATGATGCTCCCTTATTGAAGCAGAAGCCCAGTAAAGAGATAGGGTAGGAGGAAGCCCCATGGCATGAGAACATAGACCAGACATGATCAAAGCACCATGGCAGACTTAGTTGACATCATTACTCTTAGGTTGTGTTCCCCCCCCCCAAAAAAAAAATCATGAAGCTACCAAACTGCTTTGCCCATAATGAGAGCCAGGAACCTCTGGGTCTTGGTGATTTGAGGGATAGCAAACAGGTGTTCTGTCTTTGCCCTACCAGATAACTTTGACGGAAGACAGAGAATAAGTTGTTTGAATTATTAAGAGGTTTCCTCTTGTTGTCACCAACCTTGGCCTATGTTTAGCTGTTCAAAGACCAGGTCCATCACTGGGTGCGGCCGCAAAAATGACACCCTTGCAGCAACTTGCTGCCCATCTTAATGCTTAGGAACAGTTCCCCTGCCGTGCAAAATTTGGTATAATTGTTAATCTTCCTGCTTCAGGTCTGCATTTTTGGCTGCTGCCAGTTGGGACATGGAAACACACCAAGTCCTGACCTCAAGACAGAAAGCAGTATTCCTAAAAAAAACTTTACATGGGGTGGTTTGGGGAGTTATTTTCTCTGCCATTCTTGTGGTGCATAGATGGTGTATTTTAGCTCCAGCCAGGCACAATCCTACATCAATCATCTAGAAACTATTACTGACTACAGTCCTGCAGTGCATTGTAGATTTTGTACTCCCACAAAACTGTTTTTGTTCTTTGTATTAAAATCATTATTTTGACGCGACTTGGTTGTGTTTTCTTGCTTACAAGAAAGCAAGCTGTAGTGGCATTTGAAGGACTGGCCAATTTTATTATGGTGTCATGATGCCGATGATGAAGCAGGTTTCCCTCTACAGAAGCTTATGCTTTAATAAAACCCGTTGGCCTTTCTCAAGACCATTAAAGCTGCTGTGCTGTTATCCCAGCACCACCCATAGAGCCCTCTGCATATGTGCTGCATTGCCTGGGACCTATGCCCAGTGCAGATGGCCAGTGAACATAAAACCTATAGCCAAAAGCTATTTGTATAGACTTGTGCCAAGTAAGGCAAAAGACATCCATGCCCAGCAGCATGATCCAAAATCCCATTGGGAAAGTTTTTCATTAGTGGCTGGTAATCGGTCCACGATGTGATCTCTTATTGCAAATTCTTAATACTCTCTTTACATGGTGGGCCTCTGTGTATACACTTCCTGGGCGGAATCTGTGCCCTCTGTTTCTGCAGGGACTAAATGTAAGGAAGCTAGGCATGCTTGGATCTTAAGAGTCAACAGAACACAAACTCCTGTGCAAACAAGACTTTGGAGGAAAGCAGGTTGAAACGCCATGGCTGCAGCTGTAGTTCTAAGGCTGCTTTTACACAGCCCCTAAAATCTGAGGCAAAGGGCTCCCAAATGTAGAGCTTAAAATTGTTTGCCCACCAGCTGCGGACTTTAAACAAAATAAAGTACGACCACACTGACCTAAGCGTGCCCCAGCACACTTTAGAAGTACCTGATCTCCGGAGGTAAAAAAAAATTTCCGATGCGGATTGTAAAGCTGTGGACGCTGGGCCCTCCTCGCCTTCTGTTTGTTTGTTTTGTCCCCTCCGCCCCTTTAAGAGACAGGAATCCCTACGGGGCTGCTTCTTGGAAGACGGAAGTGCGCGGAGGTGAGCCTGCAATTTTTTCTCTCCCTTTTTTTCTCCCTCCCCTCACCGCCCACAGGAGCAATGGAGTGCGGAAGAGTGGGAACACAGGAAGAGGAACAAACCCCAGGATCTCTGGTCCGATTTTAAGTTCCCAGCGGATTTTAGAGGTCCTGTAAAAGCGCCCTTATTTGCTGCTCAAGGCCAGGATCCTGTTGGGAAAAGCATCACATGGGAGGTGGTCATGCAAGGGGTTTGCTGTCTTGGGTGGGGTATCAGTGTGTGATTGGTTATGCAACTGATTTCACAATCAACCAATGCTCAGTTAGTCCTGTGCTGGAACTCAGCCAAAGGAAGGAACTACAGTGCTTACATGATTGCCTTTGCATGCATGATTCTCCCAAAAGGATTCCGGCCCAAGCATTTGAAATAGGAGTGTGGCACAGTTCACAACTTTTCCCCAGACTCACTTTGCATCTATACTGGGTTCCCACTTGTTTTATAGCTGTGCTGCTTTCACTTTGACTTTAAATATTGTATGTCTTTGCCTTGGTACATAATGGAAGACTATTTTCTCAGCGGTCTTAGGAAAGAGAGGGGGGGAGGGAGAGAGAGAGAGAGAGTGAAAGAGAGAGGGGTGGTGGTGGAAATAATCTGAAAAGCTGCATGGCAGAGGGTTCATAAAAAGCCAGCCCAGATGGAATTGCCACTGAGCAAAATTCAGTATGCTTTTCAAGGTATCAGCCAGAACCAGAATGCAAAAGAAAAGTGGGAAATGAACAGGGAGGTTTCTATTAGGATCCAACAAAGCTGAAGCAGGCCCACAAGCATTCTTGAAAAGTGGAGAGGAGAAAAGTGAGAAGTCGCATCTGGAAATTCATTTAAGTGTCTTGCTTGTCGGCATGTTATTATCCCACTTCTGGGACTGTTTTTGACAACTGTTCATCGATTCCTTCATTCTCGTCTTCCCTCCCACCTATTTTGTTTTCTATCAGCGGCACATAAGGGGAGTTTCTTTTAAGCCTGCCCAGCTGAAATCTTCTCTCTCCCATCGGAATCCATCCCTGAAAGGCTCTGCGGGCCCTTTTGCTGCTCTGTTTCTTCCCCTGGCTCAATGGCCATTGCAGATGGAACCGTCACTTTCCAGCCAAATTTGATTTGCTGTCATTCCTTCAGGAGTGCCACTCTGAGGAATGATTAATGCCATCTGCCAGATGTATGAGAGTGGGTCCTGCTGAACATGAAGTGTGAAAAGGAGATAATATATCTCTGAAACTGGGGTGGGGGGGTGGGGGGAGAGAGAAGGCACTGGAGAACAGCATTTGGACAGGTGTGCTGTGTGTTTACAGAGCTCCTTGCTGCTTCTCTCTGTGAATGCCGAAAAACACCAATGTCAGCACAGCGGGCATGCCTGTAAAAGGCTTGTGCTTCTGTCTGTTTTAGCTATCCCAGGCAAATTAGCATGGGAAGAGTCACAGCTCAGCGGCAGGGTATGTGCTTTGCATGTAGAAATTCCCGTGTTTAATCTTGGGCATCTCCCATTACATTTGGGAGAACTGCTCTCAGAGGACCTTGGAGCCTAAAAGAGCAACCCTGAGGATAACCGGACCAAGAACCTGGCTCGATACAAGCCCTGTTCCCATGTTCTAAAATGTTTGGAGGGTGCAATCGCTAGGGTTTGTATTATTTTTCCTTGTCTTGTGGTTTGTACCCATCATAAGTTGTCCTACGCCTCTTGCCTATCATTTAATTGTTGTGGGGTATTTTCCCCTTTATTTTATTATTATTGCCATTTTATTCACTATTACTATTTTGTGGACTTTTTGTGTTTTTTATGTGAAACTGCCCAGAGTTCCCTTTTTGGGAAACTCGTGCGGTAAATAAATAAATAAATAAATAAATAAGTGAGCATAAGAAGCTCATACTGAAGACCAAGCAAGCTCTGGAATGCAGATCATTGATTGTTTATATTCTAAATAAACCAGCTATTATCTCTTTCCTTACACTACAGCTATGCCAGTGGCTTGTAGGAAGAGAAGGGTAGTGGGTCCTCCACATGGGATGGGGCATCCATTCATAATAAGCAGCATAGTAACCTTTCAACCATGGCCTGGAGTCAGCCTGGGGTCTAATGTTGGAAGGGTGAATGCCATGCCACTTTACACAGAGCAAATGGCCAGCCATTGTTTTGTTTTAAAAACAACCTTGTGAAGAAGCACACAACTTTACAGAGAGAGGAGTGGGCCAAAGACTGAGGGGGGGGGGGGTTGCCCAAGGTGATGGGGGGACCATTTGGCACTAACTCTTCCCTCCAAACCCAGGCTTTGTTCTCTTTCTGTTGGCTTCATTGGAATCCAAAAGGGGCAAGAAAATGAAAACAAATACTGTAAGCTCTGCAACAGTTCCCCACTCTTGCAAAAAAAAAAAAAAAAAGAGGGGGGGGGAGAAGGAATTGCCTCAAGGAGCCAAGCAGGCACCTGTAAGCTGCTGCCCAAGTGGCACTTCCAGACCCTCGGTGTTTGCTTCTTAGGAAAGGGCGCACAAGAAGGGGAAGGTTTAAACCTGTCCTGTAGATCGATCGCCTTTTCTGACTGGTGGCAGGAACCAAAAGTCGCAGGGCGTTTTAACAGGTGCGGCGGTGCGGCATCCCCGCTTCCCGCGGGGCCGTCCACTACGTTGTGTGCGTTGTGTCGTTACAGTTAAGCGCCCCAAAAAACGCGTGGATGGAAAATGGCACGCCTGCCTTTCACACGTACACATCAGGAGCGGCAGAAGGACTCCTGCGAACGTGGGAGGGTGGGGAGGACGACACAAGTGTGTGTGTGTGTGTGTGTGTGTGTGTGTGAGAGAGAGAGAGAGAGAGAGAGAGAGAGAGAGAGAGAGAACAGCACTGGAAACAGCATCTTGTTGCGAGTTCGAGGACGGAGAACCCCCCCACACACACACAGAGACGGAGAGGGCGCTTGTCCTCACCCCCCGCGCGCTTTTTTTCGGGGGGGGGGGGCTCCGCTGGAACCCCCTCTCTCCCAATGGCGAAGGAGCCAAACGGCGGCCAGGAGGCAAAGCGCCCCCGCCGCGCCGCTCATTGGCCGGGCCTCTTCCCATCCCCGCCGCCGTGAGAGGAGGGCGGAGGGGCGGTCGGTGCCGAGAGAGGCGCCTCCCCGCCGGTGCGTGGCCAGCTCGGGCCGGGCTGAGTGCCCACAGCTCGCCAGCCCTCGCTGTAGAGGAGGCGCATGTGACGAGGCATCGGTGGCGGCGGCGGCGGCGGCGGCTCGTCTCGTTGGAAGCCGCCGAGGGCAGCCCGGGCACGAGCGCGGAGGGGAGGGGAGGGCCGGGCAAAGGCGCCAGGGAGGAGCCGAGCGCGCGGAGGAGGAGGAGGAGCTGCCGCAGCCCCAGCCTGCGTGCAGCGTCAGGTCCTGCTGGCAACTCGGCAAAGTTCAGGGGAGGCAGGGAAGCGGCGCCTGGGCGGCGAGCGGAGGCGAGGCGACGCACCCCTGCCGGGAGCCCGGAGTCGGGGTCGGGTCGGCGGCGGCGGCGGGGGGGAGGAGGAGGCGCGGGAAGGGCCTTTCCCGGCGGGCGGGCGCGCGCGCCGAGGCGCCTCCGGAGGAAAAGTTTGCGGCGGGCTAGGAGGGCGGGCGCTCGAGCCGGGGCGCCCGGTCCCATGGAGGGGCTGGAGCGGCCGTGGCAGCAGCAGCCCGCGCCGGAGGAGAGCCCGCGGCTCTCCATGGGCGCCGGCGGAGGAGCGCCTTAGGGAGGCCGGCGAGCGCCTCGGTCGGTGCCGTCATGGCCAAATGGCTGAACAAGTACTTCAGCCTGGGCAATAACAAGACCAAGAGCCCCCCGCAGCCGCCCCGGCCGGACTATCGGGACAAGCGCAACGGGACGGCGGGGGCGGGAGGCGGAGGACAACACCACAGCAGCCACGGCCACCACCACCATCATCACCACCACCACCACCACACGTCGCCCTGCTTCCCGCGCCACGACACCAGCGACCTGCTCCGCGCCTACCGCGCGCAAAAGGAGCGCGACTTCGAGGACCCCTACAGCGGGCCCGGCTCGTCGCTGCGCAAGCTCCGCGCCCTCTGCCGGACCGAGTACTGCGCGCCCGAGGAGCTCCTGGTGGAGCCCGGCGGCGGCGGCGGCGGCGCCCCCCCCCCCCCCCCCGCCTCCCCCTCCTGCTGCGGCGGCGGCGGCAGCGGGAGCAGCAACAGCAACAGCGCCGCCGCCGCCGCTCCTTCTTCTTCCTCGGCCGCCGCCGCCGCCTCTCCGCAGCTCTTCCGCAGCCAGAGCGAACGGCGAGCGGCCACCCCGCCGGAGGGGGCCGCCGTCAAGTACATCTCCCCCAAGCATCGGCTCATCAAAATCGAAAGCAACGACGCCGGCAAGGGGGGCGGTGGGGGCGGCGGCAGCGGCGGCGGCCCCCTCACCTGGAGCCCTCCGGGAAGCGCCGGGCCCGGCCCGAAGAAGCTCAACAAGTGCACCGAGCAGGCGGAGGGCGGCGGCGGCAGCGGCAGCAGCAACAACAGCACCAGCAGCTCCTCCTGCGCCAAGAAGGAGAAAGTAAGTCACCTTTCCGGGACCTTAGCGCGCCGAAGGTTGAGCAGCCCCGCGCTCTGGGTCTAACAGCCCCCCCCCAGCACGTGTCAGCACTTGCCTTGGGCCACCCTGGGCACAGGTTCACACGTGCCGGCGAGGGCATGGCTTCCTGTGCGCTCCCTTGGCGGGCGGTTGTGGGACCGACTTCGCGGGGTTTGAAGGGGCTGGGAGCGGACTCCTGCGGTGTGGTGGGCGACGGTTCATTCCCACGTGCGGGGTTAAGTGTCGGCTCCTTAGCTGCGTGCATGCGTGTCTGTCGAGGGCTCTAAGCGAGATATGGCACCTCTATCTGTGATATTAAATCAGGGCAGACCAGTTATCTGTAGATCTCCCCATGTTAATCTCCCTTCCCTTATGGGCGTGCTTGTGCGAATGAATGAGGTGTGTCTGGTAGGTGGGCATAGTGGCACCCACAGTTCAGTGACTCTCTTATTGCAACAAGGCCGTTCTCCTGCAAATAGGAGTATGCCTTCCTGGGAGCCCTGGCAGGAGGCCCCCTTTCCTTCCTAGTTCAACCTCTCTTTAGCTCTTAGATCTGAAACCATCCTTCTTTGCAAAATCGTCCTTTGAGGTTCACCATGTATTTTGTTCTCACAGCCATTTGGGGGCAGGGGCAGCTTGTGCTGGGAGAATGTTCTCCCAGTCAACATTTGAACACAGGGTTTCCCCTTCTAGTGTATCACACTTTCTGCTAATCGCCTCCATCAGGATGAGGATGCTCCCTGAAACTGCATGGCTTAGGCATGTTAATGGATCTGAAATGAACGTTTTCTTAATGTGGGTGCATGTGCCCACCGCTGCCAGTATGCGTTACACGACTTCACTGACTCCAAACTGTTTGTGCATTGTGTGTTGGAGCCTGAAAGGGAATTATTCAGTAATACCCCTTCTGGCTAAGCTACTGCCCTACTCATATCAGCCTTTTTTGTTTCTTTTGGCTGGGGGAACTAAGCCACAAAGCAGAGCTGTGAGGCTTTTCTTCAGGGAGGTACAACCCCTGAGCTTGGGAACCATAGCTAGACACTGCAGGTGTTGTCAACGCTTTCCTTTGGTCTGAACCTCACTTTTTTAATTTTGTGGCTGACAAAGTATAGTATACGGGTGTTGCTAATTGTTGGCTGAGTTAGAACTGAATTCAAGATTTTTTTCAGCCACACTTTTGAGAGATCCTTGGTAAGGCTCCCTCTTAAGGCAGCCTTGTGTGGGGCAATGGAATAAAAAAAGAGGGGAGAGGTCGCAGTGTGATGTTTTCGGCTTCTTTTTCTGTGTAGCAGAACAAATCCCGGGTGACTCAGCCGCTTTAAAACAGGCCTGCTGAAAGCCAGCATGACTTGTTGCAATTGTGTCAGGACTAGGCAACAGATAGTGATTGTGTTTTCAGATCTATAAAAGAGAGAAGATATTTTAATCCCTCAGATAAAGCACTCGGGGTTTGTTTGTGCTGCCTTTGAGCCTGAGTCATATGCAAAGTGGTCCTTGAGCCAGAACTGACAACTGCATTGAGGGTTTGTTTTTTTTAAAAGGTGGGAACATCCAGACATTTTAAGGATAGACCTGCTTGTCCCATTGTTGTGTGTAAATTTTGTGTCAGCACTCAGAGACTCGTCATCAGTTCAGATTTTATATTACAGCGGTAGGCACAATCTTTTTTAATGGCAAAAAACATCTTTGAATTGGAGAACATCTTTGGAGTAGCAGGTTCCTAATTCCAGCGCACAGTTCTTGAGGTTCTACAGATCTGAAGTTCTTAAAGCAATTTTATATTAGAAGAAAAGATGCTTTCAGGGTATAGTTGGTGGAGGTGATCATGAAATGGATAGCTGTCACAATCTGGAAGGTGTCATGACTGCAGGACCCAGAAAGCAGTCTTATGCAAAAGCTCTGCATTAGTTCTGTAAATCTACCCCCTTTTAAACTGGTTAAACCCTGTCCTTTCCGCAGAGAGGTAGGCTGCTGAAAAACTGTGGTATGTTTGTCTTGGAACTCCAACACGTTGCACTAGGGGTTCGTTTTGGTGTGTTTCGGGATATGGAGGAGGTACTTCTGCATTCTCTGCTGTGTCTGTGTGATATGATGGCTAAGCCAGTTGTACAAGAGACCCTCTTTATGAGCAGTTCTTACAAGTCTTCCATGGGGCGGAGGTGGGGCAGGGCAGGAAACACATAAAATCTAAGTAATGCCAATAAGGCAGTTGGACAAACTCATATCTGAAAAAAATAGAATTGTTGCATATAGTGTTTCAACATTTGTTTTCATAGAATATAGCTGTTTTAAAAATACTGAAGGTTTTGAACTCGTGATTTAGAATTATTCAATGGGTTGTTTTTAATTTGACTTTGAGCGTAACCCTGAAGAAGAATCATAAACCTCAACATGAAACAGCCTTACTGGGAAAGATAACATTTCCAGTATAACTCCGAGGTCCCTCTCCTTATCATTCTCAGTTTCCTTGTTCCTGTGTGGATGTGCTGTCTCTCCTTTCTTTAGGCCTGTCGAATCTCACCACCTGTTTCACGTGTACTGAAAATGTGACATCTGTAGTTGGCTTACCACTCCCTAGGGACTCCGTGCAGCCCGAGTGTTGCAGGGATTACTTGACAGTGAGCAAACAAGGTGTCCTTCACCTAAGCAGGCTCTTCTTTTCTGATCTTCTCGTTGTGAAATCTCTGATAAGCTTCCATGGAACATGATGAGTCTCTAGAATACCACTGGGGGGAAATGCTGCCCTATTACACCACTGCCCGTTGAATGCTCCCTTTTGATTTCAAAGACAGTTTGCTTTGTGGCAAGATACCAGACTTGTCAAGTGTCATGTTTTGGGTGGGACATTCACTGATTAATCACTCTTTCCTGCCATCTTCCTGAAAAATTATTTTTCCCTGAAATGTCCCGCATTTCCGGTGGTGGGCGGATGAACTCCGGATGCTGCACCCCCGAGCCGAAGGGCCCAGCTGCCAGTGCCCCGCCTCCCTGGAGCTCCTTGTGGCCCCACCTCTCTCCTCCCATCCCTGGTGGCCATGGGGAACACTTGACAGCTATGCAAGATACAGGAGGTCCCAGTGCTTCCTTAATTAAAATAACTACTGTAACTTGTGTAGCACTTCCAGGCTCTCTGTCCAGATCGGACATGGCTGCCAGACCACTGCGAAATTTCTTGACTGTGCTTTTAGTTCTGGTAAAGCTTTGTTTAGGTGCCACCTGAGCATAGGGTGCCTGCCCATGTGTGTTGTAGTTCCCATTCCCCTCCGTCGCTGTGAAGAGGGAGAATCTGCTCTGTGAGTGTAGGATCTCCATATCAGCTAGGAACTGAAAATAGCTGGACCCCATAGCTCATGTGAATAGCCTCCTTACATGGAGCAGTATCCCCATGCACACCGTGTTCATATGAAGATTGGCCCGGGGGGGGGGGGGGCAGGGCTAGAACTCTCCCCTCAACACGTGGGAGCTCCACATACCTAGACAACACCAGAACAAAGCTATATAGACAATCCCTGAATTGGTTGTGCTAAACTGGGCACATAAAACTGCATTATGCCTAGTTCACCATGCTGTAGGATACTGAGATAGGTAGGCTTACCAACTCATCCAGTGTTGGCTGTTGAGATACTTTCTAGAGTGAGAAGTGAATGTTTTCTTCCAGATTTGCTACCTGGAAACCTTTCAGACAAAGTTGAATGGTGTTCCCCATGGGTCAGGCAATCTGATGGGCTTTAGATGTTTTCAGTTTTGAAACTCTCTGGAGGCCCAAAGATCATGAGACTGTGAAAACTGTAGAAACATCTACAGAGCACTAGGTTCTCTGCCCCCTTACTCTTCACCGAGCTGTGATTCATTCCTTGTTGCTTGACTCCTCAGTCATCTCCCCATACTCTGTTGGTACCTCTGCACAGATGTTTTCAGCTCAGTTCAAGTAGATGTAAACATGTGGTCCCCATGCACAGCCACTTAACGGTACCCAGCGGCCACAGAAGCTTGAGGGTTAGTGTAGATAAAGCACAGAGAAGCAGATGGCAACGAATCCCATAGAAATATGTGTAAATAGAAAAGGCACACATTCAGTTGCAAAGGTAAGGCAGAGATCAAAGTTGAAAGAACTCTTGTCAGTTGCAACATATTTATTTTGCAGTGGGAAGGCACCATTTCAAAGCAAGCAAATGCCAGAGGCATAATAAGTAAAAAGCATTGCTACATGCCTAACCAAATGTTGCAATCATCTTTGGGTCTGTGGGGCAGATGTCCTCTCTGTAGCCTGGAGGGATAATGTCCAGGCTTGAGCTGTGAATTTTGCTTGTGTTTCCAGAATGGGAAAGCCAGATAATTTTATTATTGGGGATTTTTACCTGGGGAAAAAAATCTATATTCAGTGGTTTCTGAGCCTTGGAAAATCTAGGCTTGCTGAGGTAGGTAGGTAGGTAGGTAGGTATTTCTTACATTTCTTAAATTTGTATACAGTCCCATTTGTGTGATACACTACACTCAGGCTAAAAACACAATAAAGATAAGTAAAACAAATGAACGAACAAAAAAACCCAACACAGAAACAACATAATGCAGAATGCCAATCAGTGAGAATGTTAGTACAGTACTTATTAATTGGGTACAGTAGTTTATCTTCTTAGACTGTAACTCCCATAAATCTTGGCCAGCACAGCTAGTGGTAAAGACTTCTGGAAATTTTAGCTCAATAACATCTAGAGCAGTGATGGCGAACCTATGGCACGGGGGTGCCAAAGGTGGCACTCGGAGACCTTTCTGTGGGCATCTGACATCGCCCCTTCAAAGCCACCTGTATACAGGTTAAATTAATGTACTGGCACTTTGCAAAAAAATAGTGGGCTTTGAATTGCAGTTTGGGCACTCGGTCTCTAAAAGGTTCGCCATCCCTGATCTAGGGACTCAAGTTTGGGAACCACTAGCTGAGATGTTAAGGGGGACAGGACCTGTCCATAATTTTCATAGGACTCTGTGCTTTTCTTCCCTGTGCTTCAGATATCCAGGAATTTCTGCAGAGTTTCTTGGGTAGTCTTTGTTTTGGAAAGTGAAAGTGGAAATAGGATGTGCATCTGAATGCAGCCGTTATTGTTTCACTGGTGCATCATCCCTTCTCAAATCTCTACCTTTCTGGCTTAATGGTTATGCATCCAAGTGCTGGTCACTATTAGTTTGCTGGCTGGGAAATTTAATTAATTAGGTAGGTATCACACAGGAGTTGGGTTTCAGGTAGTCATCCATGCCAAAAAGAGCTTAATAATAAGTACATGATGTCAAATTGATTCCCACTAAGGAGAACCTTTTCCAGTGTTTTCTAGGTAGAGAATACTCTAGGGAATTGAACCAGCTGGTTCTGCAGCCAGATATCTAAACTGCTGAGCTATCCAGCTAGCTTACCAAAAAAAGCTACGAAATCCAAGTTGGAACTGTTACATGGATCACTGCAGCATTCCACTGCAAAAGCTCTTTAAGTAAATTATAGTTTAGAGGACTTTCATAATAAAACATACAGCTCCACTCAAAACCAGCAAATGTACCCAGAAACCACAGCTTGTTTTAGAAAACATAGAAGCACAGAGTGCACAAGCCCATAGATCCTCAGAATTCGGGAGCACTTCTTTCAGAAAACTTCAGCACAACAGGCTTGGCAGATGTCTACTTAAGTTATGTTCTATCTACAAGGAGGGTGCCATCACAGACAAGTTCTGGCTTTTAATAAATTGTGGTCTTTAGGGGTGTATTCTTCTTCCTATTTTTAATTTAGCTTCAATTCTATCTCTTAGAATTCTCCAACTATTCCCCACACAGAATTTTGGGAGTTCCAGCTCACTAATACACACCTGCAGATGCCTCCATTTCATGCAACTGGAGAAGAGCCTCTCTCTAAGTCTGCAAAGGTTTCTCAGTCCTTCACTTCCAATTCTTACTTGTAAAAAAGGAAGAGAGAACACTGTCATGGTGCTTCCTGGGAGTTTTACGGGAGGTGCTGAGGAGTCTTGACCTTGCTTTGCATGTGTATTGCACACACACACACATCAAGTTCCTATGGCTTCATTGCTTTTTATGCATCATTTGCAGAAGGCAGGATTCTCTGGAAAAGACATTAATGCTGGGAAAGGTAGAAGACAGCAGAAAGGGGCGGGGGGGAGACAAAATATGAGATCCACTGGCTCCCTAAAGGAAGCCAGAGCCTTGGGTTTGCAAGAGCTGAGCAGGACAGTGGACACAGGACATTTTGGAGACTATTTATTTATTTATTTATTTATTTATTTTTGAATTTATACCCCACCCATCTTCCCACGGGATTCATAGGGTCACCGTAAGTCACGGGCAATTGAACAGCACATCACAACCATCAGAACCACTGCCAGAACAAGCATCTCTGTAAAACAAACTTCTGTCTTCAAACAGGGCACATTTTCTCGAATTCGCAACATCTGCCAATAATATGGGAAATGATGGGTCACTTTGCATTAGATGTCTGTGGTCACTCTACCCAATAAAGTGTTGAAAATGTCTGTCAAACTGACCATCAGTTATTCTCGAAGGCTTTCATGGCCAGGATCTAATAGCTGTTGTGAATTTTTCAGGCTGTTTGGCTGTGTTCTGGAAGTTTTTCTTCCTGATGTTTCACCAGAATCTGTGGCTGGCATCTTCAGAGGGTAAGGAGCTCAGGGAACTCACCTTGCCCTGTTTCTCTGGCACTGATGTGTGAAAGGACAAGGCAGGCGAATGGGCAGCAATCATAGTGCTGATGACAGTGACTAGGTGGGGCTTTTTGAGGAGTTCCTGCCCCTTAGTGTCTTGGCTGGAGCCATGACTAGAGGGTAAGGGAGCAGGAAAGGATGCCAAATACAAAAGGTACACATGGTTTACAAAGCAGGTTTGAGAGAGGGTAGCCGTGTTAGTCCTTTCAAGAATTGCAACCCCCCCCCCTCAAAAAAAGACCCAAAACATCATGGCACCTTAAAGACTAACTTTCATATTTGAATGTAACATTTTGTGGACATGTCCACTTCTTCAAACATATAGCAGCAGAATTGAGGTGTGTAATATAATATGTGATGAGGTATATATTTCATATCATATGTTCTTTGGTGGATAGGGGAAGGGGAAGAGGAGGGAGAGGTGATTAGTTGTAGAAGAGGTGGGAGGATTTGGCCAGGGGCCTTATATATGTTATGTTAATGGGTCTGTGGAGGAGGGAGAGATGATTGGTTGTACAAATGGTGGGAAAGAAGATTTGGCTATGGGTCATAGATATGTTAAGTATTTCTAATGGCTCTGTGGTCAGGGTCTGCAGAAATGTTAAGTGTGGTTTTAAGTTAAATTCCTCAAGAACCAAAAACCAGAACCAGATAGAGTGGTGTGAGGGGTGGTGGTGGAAAGGAGGAGTGAGAGTGTGGGAGTTTTTACCTTAGGGTCCAGGTGGGAGATAAACTTCAATTTAAAAAGTGGCAATATAGTAATATTAAATTTGATAATAACTCAAGAAACCCAGACTTATGTTTAATCCATTCTTGTGTGTGTCCATCATGCATATGAATTTTATCTCAGCTGTTTCTCTTTGTATTCTGGATTTGTTATGATTGTGTTCCAAAACGGTGACCTTCAAATCCTTCAATGAGTGTCCTGGTAGACTGAAATTGTTTGAGACAGGTTTTTGTGTATCATGGTTTCTTATGTCAATCTTGTGTTCATTGATGCATTTTCTTAGAGATTGTCCTGTTTGTCCAATGTAGAGTGCAGATGGGCATTGTTGGCAAAAGATGGCTTAGATCACATTGGTTGAGGAGCAGGTGAAGTTGGCCTTAATATTGTATGTGACATTGTTAGGTCCTGTGATTGTGTTGCCAGAGTAGATGTGTGGGCAGAGTTGGCATTGGGGTTTGTTGCAAGGTTTAGTTCCATTGTCCATGTTGCTGTTTTCTATTCTTGAGTGCATTAGGATTTGTTTGAGGTTGGGAGGTTGTCTATAGGCAAGTATGGGTCTCCCACCAAGAGCTTTGGAGAGTGATGTGTTCTTGTCAAGGATGAGTTGGAGATCATTTAAAATGCATGTGAGTGGTCTCACTTGTGGACTGTAAGTGACAACCAGTGGTGTTCTGTCATTTGGTCCTTTCGATCTGTCTTGTAGCAGGTTATCTCTGGGTATGCTTCTTGCTTTGTTGATTTGTTCCTTAACCATGAGAGGTTACTCTTGATAGCAAAAGAGAATAATATCGGCCATGTGTTGTCAAGTCAGTTTTGACATGCTGGTTCTTTCTAGGTGTTTTCAGGTAAAGATCAAAATGGTTTCCCATTCTCTTCTTCTGGGGGGTGTCTTGGGATTGTGTAGCTTGCCCCAAGACCCACACAGGCTGGCTCTGCTCCCTGGAGGCACAGAGGGAACACAGACTCCTAACCTCTGGCTCCATGGAAGGATATCTAAACCACTGAGCTATCCTACAGAAGACTAAACAGTTGGTATTAGTAGTATTATTTGTGGAAAGACTTTGTTGGTTTTGAAAGAGCTGTTGGAATGGAGGTCACGTTTTTAAAAAGTTCACTGTTGCATAAAAAAGAAAAAATAATTTTGCAGTCGGCAGTAGAGGAAAGAAGAGAACATAAGAAGGCCTACACCAGGGGTGGGGAACTTTTGGCCCTACAGATGTTTTGGACCGTAGCTCCCAGAATTCCAAACCTATATTGCCAATCAAAGGAGTGTGGGAGCTGCTCTCCAAAGCATCTGGAGGGCTGAAGTTCTCCACCCGGGCCTACAGAAACATTGAACTCACCACCCCTATGCCCCCCGCCCCATGAGACAGTTTGTGGCCCATGGGGTTTGTACAAGCCCTGTGACATGAACAGAAAATGCACATATATATGTGTCCTTGTGCTTTTCTTACATACACCTCCCATTTCAACAGAGCGTACAGTAACTAGAAGGGGGTTCCCTGTGGAGCAAGCCCACTTCTGTAGAGGTGTGTAACATAGTTGAATTTGATAGTGATCTATTTCTGTGATAATTTTAAGTTGATCAACAAAGTCTTGCCATTTATCACCTTGTTAGAATAAAGGATTAAAGATCTGATGAGATATTTATTGCTGTGAAAGTCATGCATGTTTGAGTCATCAACTGGAAATACTTACTGGAAATGAAAGTGGGTAATTGCATTAGAAATATTGGGGGGGGGGGTGAGGAAGAAGCAAATGCCTGTTCGCATAAGCCTGATTTGTATTTTAAAGCATGGGATCATTATTGGGTACTGAAATTTTCAACCATTAGGAAAAGACAGCAGCAGACAGGTCTCCAGAGGAGAGCAGAGGAAATGTGGTCTGTTGTAGGCCGGATCATTGACATGAACAGTACAGAACATCATCTTACTACTATACATGGTACGGTAAACCATAGACATAGGTTATTTTTATGTAACATTATTTAGAAAAAGTTATATAGAGAAAGAACAATTTAAATATTGTATAACAAGTTTGTTATGGATCCCCTGTGGAAGAAACGCGATGCTGGCAAGGTGTTCAGTGTGGTAATAATTTCTGGTGTTATTTTCACATCATGAATTTGCAAAGCTGATTTGGGGATGCAATTGGTAGTGCTTGCCCCAGGGTGGCAAAAATTGCTGGTTACTGCTCTATATACATTATTCCCAATTCCCAACAATGATTAAAAGATCCCAGGTACTCTTTCTGCACCTGGATTGAGTAACTGTCAGAAAAAAATTAAAAAGTGATATTTCAGTGCAATGCAGGGTGGATAAAAAAATCAATGATGTTTTAAAAAAAGTTTAAAAATCAGATTTTTTTAAATGTAAATTGATTTTTTAATTTAAATAATTTTTTAAACATTTAAATGCTTTTTGAGGAAAAAACTCTCTAAAGATTGTGTTCTTGTTAAGATAGATTATTGTCCAAAGGTTATTAATCATGAAATTAGTTCTTAATTATGTAGCATAAGCAGTGTTAATCCATTCACAATGTTATGCTCTCCCAGAGATTTTTGATTATATTTAAAATCTCTCTCAAATACATACAAGTGTCCCGTTATTCTGGTGGTGGCAGTAAGTGGAAACCCAGTGTGTGATGTGGTGTACGTCACAAATACATCACAAATTGGTGGCAGCGGTGGGATGTTGAAAAAAAAATCCAGTTGTCCCTTTGAAAAACCAGACCTTTATGAAATATTTATAAAGAAAAAGAAGAAAAAATAGTGATTTTTAAAGTGGACTTTTAATTGGCAAGCCTGGTGGTTTATTTGGTGGGAGACCTTTAAGTAGAGAGAGGTTCCCTGAAAAAGGCACAGACTGTTGAAGTGAATTTTCCTGGTTGAGTGGGGTTTAGGACCTGGCAAAAAGAAGCGGGTGTCCAAAATAAAACACAAAAAGTTTTATTTGGAGGGCTTCTGGCTGGTTGAGAAAAACCTTACGGGTATGGAAAATTCAGATCTTTGATATCCGAGTGTGCTTTGAAGATCCATACTTGTTGTGGTAGACTACTGGATCTCTGGGGGAAAAGAGATTGTAGAGTAAAGCACAAGTACTGGATAATAACCTGAAAATTTAGTAAAGGGAGAATTAAAGCAGACTTACTGAAAAAGTCTGTTTGGTTTGTCAAAAATTTGTTGAAGCCGTGGTTGGCCTTCATAAAGCTGTATTTTAACTTGAAATTTTGGGTACCTGCTGCAGTTTGATAGCCATTTCTGATGAAAAGGAAATTGGACAATAGTTAATTTAGAAGGCATAGGTAATGTTAAGTAAAAGGAAACTTATGTAAAAAAAACTGTAAAGAAGCAGTAAAAGACTTACTGATTAAGTCTGGGAAGTGTGCCAACTTAAGAGATACAGTGTCTGTTTTGACAGTTCCTGCCTTTGAGCCAAGCTACTAGAGGCAAGATACAAAGTAACCAAATGGGTTGGTCAGAGAAAATAACTTGAATAAGCAGGATTTTTTTTAAAAAAAATTAACACCTATATTAGTTATAATTTAAGCAAAGAGTTAATGCCTGCAAAAAGAAATAAAAAGGTGGAGTTTAAAGGAAAAGTCCTTGCTGAAGAAGAGAACCTAGCCTGTGAGGAGGAAAATGGTGGCCCTCAGGAAGGGGAAGAGCAGATTCCTTATAATGCTGAAACACCCGAATTTTTAAAATGGAAAATGGAACAAGAACTTAAATTAAGAGAATTAGAAATGAAAGAGAAATCTAAACAGATGGAATTACAGTTGGAAAGGGAAAGAGAGAAAGTACAATTACAGTTGGAAAGAAAGTGGTTATAAAAAGAGGAAAGAAGTAAGGAACGTGAATTATATTTTCAGCTAGAGTTAAAGAAAATTCAGCTGTCAGCTCAGTCCAATTCAAATAACAATAATTCATTTGGAGAAAATTTGAAAGTGGACCTTAAAAGATTCCCAGTTTATAGAAAAAACGATTGCATTGAATCATTTTTAATCTCTTTTGAAAGAGCATGCTTGGAGTTTGATGTACAGGAGGATCAGAAAATGTCTTGTTTATGTCCACAGATTAGTGGTGTTTTGTTAGAAATTTATTCTCAGTTACCTTGGGAACAAGCACAAAACTATCAAGATTTTTAAAATTTAGTGTACAAGTGTATGAGGATAACTGCCAAACAGCTTAGAAAAAAAATTCACAGTGTCATTAAAGGGAATGATGACACGTATTCCCAGACAGGATATAAGTTAATAAATTCACTGGAAAGATGGTTGGAAAAAACAGGTGAAAAGAATCAAGTAATTGGTTTAGAACCATTTTATAATTTGCTAAATCCGGAATTGATTTTTCTAGTCCAGAAAAAGTCCCCTAAAACTGTTGAACAGGTGGCTGAGACTGCTGATCTTATCAGTCTATTGAAACATACCAGATCCTCAGAAATTAAATTGAAAAATTGTGAAAATAAAAGTAAAAAGGAGTAGTTTGAACACAAACCATTTAAGCAAGCTCTAGAGAAAGGAGAAAATTTTAAAGTGCAGGGACAGGAGCCTGCAAAAACACATGGTACTGAGGGAAAAGTAAATAAATTTGGCAGTACTAGTCAAAAGGGTCCTGTCTGTTTCTATTGCGATGAAATTGGATATTTAAAAAGGGATTGTTATATTTTAAAAAATAAACAGCTTGACAATCATCAGGAAAAGGTGTTTTACATTGAAAAGGATAAAAGTAAACAGGCATCAGCAGACAGAGAGAACAATGTAACCAAAGAGGAAAAATTGTCCGAATGCCCAGAAGCCAAAGAGGCTAAAATAGTACTTTATTAATTCAGGGAAGAATTTATTTTCAAAATCTGGAGAAATTATAAATATTAATGGGAAAAATATATGGGATTATTAGATTTATGTTACCAAATTTCTACTGTACATCCAGCTACAGTGGACCCTTGTATAACAAACAGCTTGTATAACATAAAATTTGTACAACATAAAAATTCCGGAGATAGGGGAAATTTGCTTAACATAATCGCCTATGGGGAAAATCCGTACAACATAAAAATGGGATTCCTCCATTTTCAATGCATTCCTATGGGAATTTGTATAAAGAAAAAAATGCTTAACATAATTTCATTTGGAACGAATTAATTACTTTATACAAGGTACCACTGTATTTTGAAATCAAGTAGCATAATAGAGGGACAAAAGTTGTTGGTTAAGGGGATTGGTCTTGAACTAATTAAAACTTCGGCTCCCCTGATGTTTTGGACCACAGTTCTCAGAATTCTAAGCTTAGATTGCCAATGGCAAAAGACTGTGGGAGTTGCGGTCCAAAACATCTGGAGGGCCGAAGTTTGGGCATGCCTGCCTTAAGGTGAACAATGGCCTAAGGTGCTGAAACCTATCAAGAATGGGTCGTTAGCTATGGCCTTGGTGGTGAAGGCATTTTGGTTTTTCTGGGTACTTTGGAAAGCACAGCCTGATAAGTAGCAGATAGACTATGCCTGAGCCCCCCACCTCTGTTGAGGGAGGGGTTTTCAATGCTCACATGAATGGCTTCCCTTACTCCTCTCTCAAACCACCTCTCTTCTTTGTCCAATATGTGTATATCCTCATCTTTGAAAAAGTGCCCATTGTCCTTCAAATGGAGGTGTACTGCTGATTCTGGTCCTGAGCTGTTACCCCTCCTATGTTGGGCCATCCTTTTGTTTAATGGCTGTTTAGTTTCTCCAATGTAGAGGTCTGAACACTCCTCACTGCACTGGACCACATATACTATATTGCTCCTTTTATGGTTTGGTATCGGATCCTTTGGGTGGACAAGTCTCTGCCTCAGTGTGTTTGTGGGTTTGAAATAAATAGGGATGTGGTGTTTGCCAAAAATCCTTTTAAGCTTCTCCGACACTCCAGCCATGTAAGGAATGACCAGGTTCTTCCGTCGGGTCTGGGTCTCAGGCTGATCCCTTATTCTTCTGGGATGGCCCACTGCTTTGTTGAAGGCCCACTTTGGATATCCACAGGCCTTAAGTGCTGTCTTCAGGTGCCTGTTTTCCTTCTTCTTGGCTTCTGTGGAGGTGGGGATGCTCTCTGCTCTGTGGCTTAGGGTCCTGACGACTCCTAGTCATCCTACTCCTACTTATCAGGCTGTGCTTTCCAAAGTACTCAGACAAATAAAAAAGCTTCACCACCAAGGCCAAAGCTAACGACCCATTCTTGATAGGTTTCAGCACCTTAGGCCATTGTTCACCTTAAGGTTATGGATACTGTTGTCTCCCTAACAAGCCTATTCAGGCCATTGTTCATCTTATGAGCCTAATTCAGACCAAGGTGACAAGAGGTCAAAGCTGACTATAAGATGGAGGATTTGCACTAGTTGTATTCAGACTGATGAAGCTGTTTGGATGAACAGCGAAACGTTTCTATCTCTCAAAAAAGAAGTCCAGTAGCCATGACTCAACTTCCAGACCACAGAAATAGAGTTAGACACAGATATGGCAAAGAAGAAACACAAGACCCAGTATTTACAACAGATGGGTGGCTGGAGTTTTAAAAATCTCAGCATAGGTTTTAATAAACCTAGGAAAACTATTAACAGAAGTCATTTCCAGAAAAAAATATTTTGAAGTGGAAATTTATTTAAAGCTAAATGCTTGAAGTAGACTTCCAGAATTGTGTATTGTTATTCATCTTGGTATGGGGAGGTCTGAGAGAAACAATGGCAGTATATTTGCTGTTGTTTGTGTCATACAAAGTTTTGGCATTGATCTACATTGGACATTGGAGAGGAGAGACTATTTGGAGAATGGTGATGTTCCCAGATATAACAACTGTATGGACTACTTGCTATGCAGAATTAGTAAAGGTGTTTGCGATGATAGATCCAGTGAAACTTCTTGGAAGATCAAGAAGATGCTGTTGCGTACCAAGAGAGGATTTACCAGCAGCGCTAAAGAGGACTCTAATGAACTGTACCAGAAATTATGTCAGAGAGTTCAGTCCCACATTCAAAGAACTCAAGGAAACATGGCATCAGTTTATTTTGAACTGGACATTGAGTTTATGTGCCAGAGGAAGCAATCACCCATATCATGTCATCATGCAGGAAGAAGAAGAAGACATCGATTACATGGACTATGGATAAATAATAATAATGTAATATTGTTATTTTATTGCTGATGTATGAGGGAGTTATTTTTTAAAAAATGTGTAAATGTAATATAAAATGTGAAAAACGTAAGGTCAAAATGTTTATGTGATATTTAGAATGTAAGTTAAGGATAAAAACGGTATGTATATTGGTAGGTAAATAACTTAAAATGTATGTATAATTGTATGTTTACAGAATATGTAAAAGTATATTGAATGGTAAGTGTAACTCCAGGAATTTAATTTTAAGTGGGCAAACTGATTGGAAAGTTTACCCTCTTAAAATTAGTTAATTAAGTGAGGAGGTATGTGGTGAAAATGGAAAAACAAGTATGAATATTCCTGACTCTGTTTTGAATAGCCAATCACCAAGCTGGTAGGAGTGGTTAAGAATGTTATATATGGAAACCTAATAGATGCTGGAGAGTTCAGTCAGAGTGAGAGTTGAGAGCAGTTCAGTTCAGAGTCAGTTGAAAGAGCTGAGAGTCAGTTTGGATGGTCAGTTGGTCATGTGTGAAATCCTGCCTCTCAAAAGGGTCTGGTTTCTAAAGGTAATACATTATTATAAGAACTCGTGATCGCAATACAATAACATCAGCTAAAGCTATCATAATATTGAACTTCTATTTGTAAACTAATACATGTTTCAATGTTTTATTTTAAAGCTATATAACCGTGCGTGTGTGCGCGCATGCTCGTGTGTGTGTGTGTGTGTGTGTGTGTGTGTGTGTGTGTGTGTGTGTGGTTACTAGAGATGAGCATGAATAAAAAAATGGCGTTTCGTTTGTCGTTGAGAGGTCCGTTTCGTTTCGTTTGTCGTTTGTCGCAAAATTTTGAAAAAAAGTCGGTTCCATTTTTCGTTTATTTGTTTGTCATTTCTACCCGCTTTTGTGTGGTTTTTAAAGCATTTCCCTAACTCCCACTGGAGACTGCAAGGAGGACGGGGGCTGCCAGAGCTTTTTATGCCCTCTGTGGCTGCCAGACCTGCCCAGTCCATCACCCGGGCATGCAATTGGTTGAAGTTGTCCAAGTATTTACATGATCCCATCACATGGCTTGCCTCCATGTTGTGGCTGGAGTGTGGCGACATCCATTTTGTCATCCTTAAAGGGAAAAGAAAAATACATCGCGGTGGGAGAAGACAAAAACAAATGTTTTAAGGACCCCAACCCCCTGGTAGGTAATAATTTCAAATAATTATCGCATTATCGCTGCATTTTTATGGATGTCCAGGGTGTTTTAATACCCAAGAAATCAATATTAGGCATCTGGGAGCCATTTTGGGTCAATGGCCCCTAACTCCCCTTAAAGGAAAAAAATACAGCGATCTGAGAAAAGACATAAATGCACCTTTTAAGGTCCCCAACCCCCCCCCCCCCC
>JAHTLZ010000237.1:4315633-4341585 GCA_023846285.1 Phrynocephalus versicolor | reverse complement strand
TTTATTTATTTATTTATTTATTTATTTATTTATTTATTTATTTATTTATTTATTTATTTATTGGGTTTATATACTATCCATCTGGTATGAATGCCACTCTGGGCAGTTTATAGTGATTAATCTGAGAAAATGAAAAAAATAACTCATTACCACTGTGACTGAATACTGTACTGTACTGAGGAGAATGATGTTGTGGATAGAGATATTCACTAGAAGGTGAAGAGTTGAGTTTTTGTGTAGTGCAAAATCATATGGTCAACCTTCCTTGGGTCCCCAGGTATTCTTGGGCTACAATCCCGGGAAATTTGGGCTAACACACCTGGTGGTGAGGGCTTCTGGAAGTTTTCGTCCAAGAATATCTGGGGACCCAAGCCTGGGAAATGCCACTTAATGGACACCTCATTAGAAGAGGGAACTGCTTATGTACTGAAACTGTCTGATAATCCACAGTAGAACCTTTTCTCACCCCCTTAGTTTACAAACTACAGTAATACCTTGGTTTACGAGCATAATCTGTTCCAGAAGCAGTCTTATATCAAAGAAAATTTCACCATAAGAAATAATGGAAACTCAGATGATTCATTCTGGGATCCCATAGACCACATACTGTACACACAAAATGGCAAAACCTATAAAAGAAGTTGGCTAGAAGTCCACGTCCATACCATGGTTTACATAGCTGGCTGTTCTGCAGCTAAAACTGTGCTCACGACCTGGGGTTCAGTCCCAGGTAGCAGGCTCATGGTTGACTCAGCCTTCCATCCTTCCAAGGTCGGTAAAATGAGTACCCAGCTTGCTAGGGGAGGGGGGACAATGTGTAGCGTGAATACTGTAATTAAACTGTAAACCGCCCAGAGACTACTTTGAAGTGGTATGGGGCGGTATATAAGCAGAACACTTTTTGCTTTGTGGAATCTGCTGTGCTTGGGACTAACAACTGGATTTTATGTTTTTAATGTGACAATAATAAAATGCAAAATTTGTAGCCCTATACACACTTGACTAGCTGCCCCGTGGCTAGAAATGGTTTGAAAAATAAAGCAGAGCAAAACAAAACAAAGTGTTCTGCCTAATACCACCCCTTACCATTTCAAGGAATCTCTAGGTGGTTTAGAACAGTGGTTCTCAACCTGTGGGTCCACAGATGTTCCTGGACTGCAACTCCCAGAAGCCTCTACCACTCGCTGTGCTTGAAGAGATTTCTGGGAGTTGCAGTTCAGGAACATCTGGGGACCTACAGTTTGAGAACCACTGGTTTAGAGTTTTAATTTATAAAACCCTCCATGGCTTGGGCCCGGACTACCTGACAGAGCGTATCGCCCAGCGATCAACCTCGGCCCGTCCAGTTCGGCAGTCACGATCGCACTCGCTGAGGGTCGTCCCCCCTAGAGAGGCCCGGAAAACTACCACCCGTAACCGGGCCTTCTCGGTGGCGGCTCCCTCGTTGTGGAACACCCTTCCTAGCGAAGTGCGCTCTGCAGAGTCCCTGCTGGCCTTCCGCAGAGCCTTAAAAACCCATCTCTTCTGCGAGGCCTTTGGCAACCATGTTTAATTTGACTTTTTTCTTCTTCTTTCCTCCGCCGTCTGTTTGCCATTCGCTGCCCCTACCAGCTAGTAATGCTGTTTTGGCCAAGGGTGCTGTTTATGTTTATGTTTATGCTGTAATTTTAACTGTTTATTGTATTGTGTTTGTATTGTGTGTATTGTACAATTGCTGCAATGGTCAGCTCACTGTAAGCCGCCCAGAGTTCCCCCGGGAAGATGCGCGGGATACAAGGTCAAAAATAAATAAATAAATAAATAAATAAATAAATAAATAAATAAATAAATAAATAAAATTACAGTATGCAGGCTAAGAAAGGATGTTGAAAACAAATTAAAGAAAAATATAACGAAAAATAAAACAAACTGCCCTTTGAAAACGTTCCTGGCTGGTCCAAGGGAAACCTCCATTCATCTCTCTTCTCTCTGCTTTGGAGGCTGCCTCAGATGGAACGTTTCAGACAATCACACATAATCCAGCAAAAAGGGGGAGGGAGGGGAGAGAGAGAGAGAGAGACCCACCATTGGCTGACTTGTGATTATGTGACCTGCTTCAGTTACTCGTATTGTAAGACATTGCTTATTGATCAAGGCAAAATTTAGAAGAAATGTTTGTCTTGCAAAATGCTCTTAAACCAAATTACTCTTAAACCAAGGTATTACTGCAGCTTGTTTTACTTCGTGACTCGTCTTGGGACGTAAAGGTCTCATGGAGGCATATTCTAATATATATATCTCAGTCCCTAGTTTCCTCCTACGTCAGAGTAGGTAAGATGTGTGGCCCTGAGGCTACATTTACTCCTAAGGCTGTTTTTAAGCCCTGATCTCTCCAAATTCTTCTGTCTCCCTTAAGAAAAAAATGCCAGCAAGAAATGAAACCATATGGTGTATTGCTAATGCAGGAAGTCTCCGGGAGCTGCTGTTTGCCTTTTCATTCAGTCACTGTATCATTTACCTTTTTAAAAAAAGCAGCATTTCCCCCTTCAAAACCCAAAGGGGACTTCCAGCCACTTGCAGCTTGATTCCACCACCACCACTACAGATTATTGATAGTGTATGTGACACACACACACCCCTCCCAGGATCCTAGGGAAGCTGGTTCTGCATCAAAGTTTCCATTTTTACTTGCCCAGAGTATCTAAATCCACAAAATCAGGATCAAACTGTAGTTTCTTGCCTAGTTTTCTTTTAACTTCCTGCGTTGTACCCCATAGGATATTACATTTAGTTGTAAGTTGCGGATGACAACTTTAACATTCCTTTAAGTTCCTATAAAGGAGAGCACAGGCTAAATCCATTTATTTATTTATTTATTTATTTATTTATTTAAGAGATTATATACCGCCTGTCTTCCAAAGGAACTCCGGGCGGTTTACAACAAACAAGTGATAGGTAATACAGGATTCTCTGACTAGAGTGGACCCTTTGAGTCAGTGATACTATGGTGACTTATCCAGGTTCCATTCTGATTGTGTTATATTTAGAACTAACAGTTCAATTTGGTCACAGTGTTGTTGTTTCTTCGTGTTATAACTTAACCTGGTTTAGATTTTTTTAAAATTGGCCTGCAAATTGTTGCACAATCTAGGCTGGAACCATGATTCACATGACTTGTTGCCTGGGATTCTGGCCACACCATTTGTCACCCCAGAGCACAGAAAGAACCCCTAGATCCCTGAACTCCTTGCCCTCTGAAGATAACGGCCACAGAGTCTGGCAAGACGTCAGGAAGAAAAACTTCCAGAACACCACCAAACAGCCCAAAAAACTCACAACTATCAGATCCCAGCCGTGAAAGCCTTCAAGAATGCATTTGTCAAGGACTAATGTGTGCTTGAGCTGCCTAGATGCCCTAAGCACATCCGATCTCGCCTGATTTCGGAAGCTAAGCAGGGCTGGCCCTGATTAGTACTTGGATGGGAGACCACCAGGGAATACCAGGTGCTGTAGGCGCCTGGAGTAGGAACTGGCAAACCACTTCAGTATTCCTGCCAAGAAAACTCCATGGACATGGAGTCACAGAGAGTCAGTCACAACTGTAACAATGCAACACACACACAATGTGTACTTGGAATCAGGATCTCCTTTCATTCACAAGAGCACTAGAGATGTGCAGCACCAGCCTGCATGACTGACAAGGGATATGAATCCTCTGGATTGGACAGATGTTCTATAAATTCCATAACACCTTGACTGGTCAACAGAGTTGACACTCATACCTGTGCTGGTGCTCCGTCTAAAGTCTGCAATTCAGCTTTGAAATGAAATGGTGTGGATCTGGTTCTCGGTCCATCAGCTTGCTGTATGTTAGGACCTAGAGCAGTGGTGGTGAACCTAAGGAGAATTGTTTTGGACTGTGCTTAAACATTATTAACCACAGTGCTTTTCTAAGACTTAAAGCAAACATATCTGTGTTTCTTTACTTTCCATTTCCAATATGGGTGGCGGGAAATAGGCTTTCCACCTGTCCTAGGCGAACTGACCCATATGTCTTCATGTAAACAGATCGGCGCCGAACAATTTTGGCTTGGTTTATTTGCACATCTTTGATGCTTTCCAAAGTGACACCTGAACTGGGAGAATTGGAAAATAGTTCTCAGTAATAGCTACAAGATTATCAGCATACTTTTCTCTCTCTCTCAAAAGCATTTTAATTGTATCCTTTTCAAAGATACAGCTGCATTCTTGTGTTTTGCTGCTGAGTTTGCTGGCATATGGATGCAGGGAATTCATTATTTTGGAGAAAACTGGTGCCTCTTGAAACTTCAGAGGTCATTGGGAAAATCAAAGGAACTGCAGACGAGTGTGGTATGACCAGTGGATTAAGCATCTAATGTTGAAAGTTTCTCATGCTGTCTCTCCTCCTGTCACAGAGGACAAACCTGTTGTTAAGCAGGTGGCACTCCCCACAGTAAATGGTGATACAGCATTGTGGATATGGGCGTGATGAAGGTTGGAACAAGTCAAGGATCCCACAGGACAAGCCCAAACTTGTATTGAAGCAACTCTTTGGTGCATGTTTCTTGCCCGCTTAGATGTCTTGGTTGTGGATTGAGTCAGCAATCTGTTACCCATTCATCTGGCAGTAAGGTCCATCTGCCTCTGTGAAATTTAACTCTAAGTAAGATTACTGTGCATATATGATTGATTGTGATCCTCTAGGCCAGCCTCATTTTAGGTCTCTAGATGTAGGTCATCTCTGACCATGATCTCTCCTTCTTGGGTGGGAAATTAATTAAAGTCCAGAGTATCTGGAGGAACCCGGGGGGGGGGGGAGCTACTCATGACAGTGTATGGCTGTTTTCTGTTGCAAAGATAGAAGACGGGAATCAGTGCCAGGAGAACTGGAGTCATCATAAAGTGGACTTAATGCCAAAGCCGAAACAATGGATTTCATTCCCCTCCCTTGATAAACAGAATTTCTCCCCCACCCCTAATTCACATCAGTAATCTTGCCCAAGGTTAGTAGACTACTTTAGATTTTCCAAAGAAAAGTATCTGCAGTCCGTGCAATTGGCCAGACATGTCATGAGCTGGAGGGTTTGTCTTCTCTTCTGTTGAGTAATTCCACTAATGTGTGAGGGGTTGGAAAGTAATGTGGAAGATGCTCTTAAAATGGCACATGGCAGCTGTTGTTTGACATGGCCTCCGCATTTGGTTCTAACCACTTGATTAATGTAGAATTTTTCTGTCCCCTTCCCTCCCCTCCTTCAGGGTTTGAGGCATGTGCATATTTTCCTTGATCCATTTTCTGCTTGGACTCTGTGCTGTCAGCAGCTGGCCTGATTTAGTGTTGCAGCCGCTACTCTCTTCTTGAAAAGAAGGGGTAATTTGGGACTGATGTCAAACCTTCTTTGGATGGCATTTGTTTTCTCTGGTGTTTGCAATTGCTGGAACATCATCTGTAGCTTTAAGTGGTCCTATAATAAATAAATCAGAAGGGGTTATGTTGCCTGAAAAACTGGAATTTCAAATTATTTCCAAAAGCTACACATGCGTGGAGCAACAACACAGAGGTTGCCCTTCTTGTGCTCTTCTTTGTGATGACTGAGTTTTCGCTCTTTTAGAATTAACTTGCAATGAAAGTGCGGCACAACCTCTCCTGTTTATTTATGAGTAATCATTCCCCCCCTACTCATTCTCCAAAAGAATCTAGAGCAACTCTAGGACGTGATCACACAGAGAAATAGATCACACTTTGGTCCAGTTGCAAAGTGGTCTTGTGCAGTCTTATTTCCCAGCTATCATGCCGCCTATATACAGAAATGGAACTCCAGTCTTAACCAATCCATTTCCAATCCAAGCTGAACCTTTCTGTTCCTGCTGTGGCGTTTATTGCTTTTTGGGGGGCTGAGCTAGAAGAATTGCTTTAGGGAAGATCGCTCCCATCAAAACAACCCTTTATGGTATGATCAGGCACATCTATTGACAGCTATCTGATCACACTCTTAGAAATGCTTTCCAACTATTATCTTTTCCAGACAGATTACAAGGTCACACAGTAGAATTGTATGTCAGGTTATGCCAGACATGATAAGAGAGGCATGGGGTCCTGAAGGCCGCATTTTCTGTATGTAGATGTGCTTTCCATATAGTGGTGAGGAGAGGGGTGATTTTAGTCCAAAATCAGCTGGATGAGTACTTAACATTTTTCCTTCCTGATTATTCTTCCCTCCAAACACCAACCATCTTAATTCTTGTTTTCTTCATTGCGTATTTGTGTCGTGGGAGCAGGCAAAGGAAGGAATTAATGCAAGAGAATGAGCAGGCATAGCAGGACTCATACTCACTGTCCCCATCATAAAAGTCTACCTTGCATATGGGAAACATACAATTCCATCCTTCTTCCTTTGCCTTTATTTTTCAAGTCCTTGGCCAGAATCCTGTTTGCTTTCTGTGATCTCAGAATGGCAGTCAAGCAATCATCTCTCTTTCTCTGTCTCTCCAGCAAGCTCTCTTGTACATGACTAGTGATGCACTACTTGTGAAATCCGGGGCATGACCAGTCATGTGACTATAAAGGATGCATGAAGGATGGCCTATCAGATGGGGAAAAACTGCTTCAGGTTTGCTCATTAAAAATTATAGCTTGCATTCTTCCTGTTATCAACAGATGCTCAGTGGAAGTATCCAAGCCTCTACAGGTGCGACAGATGTGTGGGTGGGAGTGGCACAGAAACATGTCTGCTGTGAGTAGGCCCAAACTTCACTGGAGTTGTGGAGTTTGCTTATGATGACTTGGAATATATTAAATTGGAGAAAGGGGAATACCCGAGTTCACAATTACTGTACATACCCCCACATTGGTAGAAGATATTTTGTTCCTCATCCCTCTTTAGCTTCTTGTACAAATAGCTTTCAGTACTTTTCTGTGAAGATCCTCCATCATCCAAGTCATGGCAACTGGACTTCTTTTCTTGAGAGACTAAAACGTTTCACTGCTCATCCAAACAGCTTTGCCAGTCTTTCAGTACTTGTGCTTCTACTTTAGGAAGTTATGCTTGCACAATTATGTCCAAGTCTTTTTGAGATAAGAGAGAGTGTGTACTCAACAAAGGAGTCCCAGAACCTCAAATCAAGCAGACATTATGGACATTGAGCCACAGTGCCAGGCTGTTAGCAGGTCAAGGTTTGGCCTGTGAGGTACCAAGGCTTGGATTGTCCACCTACTCAGCAGGTTACTCAAATTCTGTTTCTCACTCTCCACAAAGAATTGGGCATCCTTCTTAACATGCCAGCAAGAGGTATTGTCTGTGTGGGATTCTGAGGAAAGGCATTTGGGCTCCTTTTGAGCAGTATTCTGAATAGTTGGCAACATGCAAGGGGATTCTGCTGGCTTACTGTGGCCCATCCCATGCTCTGTCAAAGAAGGGAAAAGGTGGAGAGATGATTGCTGTTCTTTTCAACAATCATTCTTGGCAGTGTTGGCTGTCTATGCTGTAAACTTAAGAAACCATTTTCCTTTCACTTTGGCAGGAGCTAAGCTCCTAAAGGCAAGGGGTGAGCATGGATTGTTGTGTGCAAGGTTTTTCCCTTCGGTTTTCTCAGCCCAGGGTGTGCCAGATATTCAGGATATTAGAACATCTCCACTTCCAAAATGCCAGAGGATTCTCATGAGGCTGGTGGGATTTTTTTAAAAATGGGCTTATCCTTAGACTTCTGCATTGTTTATATGTCCCTGATTTGATATGTCTCTGTATTGTTGATATGTCTCTCTATTGTTTGTTATCCTGCCATCTGTTAGAACGCAGGGAGTTTTGAATATACTTTTAGTGCATAAAATTAAAGTATGAATTAGGGCTTTTGTTTTAAGTCACATGATAATTGCAGACACAAATTAGTAACCTGAATGTTGTGATAATGGTGGCAATTATCTTGGGTTATCACATCTTATCTTGGTCCAACAATAGAACCAAGCCAAGCTTATCTTGTTCTATGCGAGATTGCAAACTAGTTTCTTCAGGACTAAATGCACACATTTGACCCAAACTCTGTCAGCTGGCTTCTCCTAATTACAGTAACCATTTAGCTTACAATGAAATTTCCCATCACTGTTTAATCGCATGGCCCGGTGTGCTTACTCGTTTGGCTGTATAGAACGTGCTACCATCAAGAGAGATCTCAAAGGAAACTTTGCTTGCATGGAGCAAGCTCATAGTTCTTGGCCTCACAGCACATTTTGGTCAAATCCCCAGGTCTAAATACATTGTCTAGCTTCTTATGGCTTAGGAGACATGAGCAAATCTCAAGAAGATAGTGGACAACAATCAGATTTGATGGATGTGCAGAGAGGGACAGTCTATAGTTCCCCAAGTTCACACTGATGATTTGCCCCAACTGAATGCTGCAGATCTTGGAGCTTTATGTAGGCTACAGCTTTTGGATCATCTGATTTCCTTTCTTCTCCTGACCATGGTTCTTGTAGGCAAAGAAGTGGGGTTAGAGTACAAGGGACCTGCTTTGACTTTATGTACTATCTCTGGTCCATTGTAGTACTTAAAGACCATTTCACTTGCCCAGTAAAATATGCCATTTAATACCCCCTCTCCACCTTTTACATATTTGCTTTATTTTATCTGTAGGTACCAGCAGTTAAACCCCATTAGATGTTTTTTCTGGATTGCAGCTCCCCAAAAACGTGCAATGTTGGTTATGCTTATTGACCTCATACTCGTACCCTAGAATGATGTAAATTCGATGCCCATTTATCTGGTGTATCTTTCCTATGGAATTGTTAGGTACCTATGGAGTTAGGTATCTGCCTGTGGAATCAGCAGTTATGAGTTCCCACTGTGCCTCCCGTGAGTTGAGCCAGGCTGTGTGGCCTTGGGAAAGCTGCACAGTCCCAGGGTGATCCTAGAAGAAAGCTGCACAATCCCAGGGTGACCCTGGAAGAAAGGAATAGCAAACCACTCCCTGGAAAACCCTGGAAAGGGGCCACTATAAGTCAGGATTGACTTGATGGCACATGATTATTATTGTTACAGAACATTGAATTATGTAGGATCTTGAAATTAGAATCCATTTATCAAACCCTACGTGTACGTGCACACACACCTAGCCTGTGTACAGTACCAGCAGCTTAAGACATCAAGCTCATGACAGAGAGCTACTTCTACAAAGAGACCAAGCACTCTTTTTCATGCCACTTCCTATCTAGTTCTGTTTCAGCTACTGAGTGTTTTGGAAAGCTAGAAATCACTGGATAAGCAGCTTGGAAAAGGACAAAGGGGATGCTACTTGTTACCTATCAAACAGTCCCCCCCCCCCCAATAATCAAGCTAAGGAAAATGACAGAAACTTTAACTAGATATCAGCTGGTAATATCAGTTTTGAAATAATCTATTGCAAATGAGTGCCTCTCTTATATGTTGATCCTAAGGGTGCAGTCATGTAGCATCCCAGTGTCCTGGTCTAGATTATGTGAAGTGGTAATAAAGGAGAAATCTAATTGGTGGTTCCGCAGTTTGCAGTACATGAATGGTTCACGTCATGAAGAAACTGTGATCTCCTACCATTTGCACATAATTAGGTAGAGAAGGCATAATTTCCTTATTTTTTTTATTTTCACCATTTCCCCACAAATGGTTTTAGTGTCAGGAGGCATGCAGTCTCAAACCCTTTAACACTGGTCTGCTCAGATCTTAAGAGCCTTAGGTAAGAAATCTGATTTTTCTTTGCTTCCTTTTGTAGCTGAAACGATCTGCCTTTTTCTTAACATTAAGGATACAACCCTGGGTGCAAAAGGAGTGATTGGGATCCTGTGCTCTGTAATGACTGCATAATAGTGGGAGGAGGAGGTGGTGATTATAATCAGCATGTTTTTTTTTAAATATAGGTTTAACATACTCTTGTCAATAGTAGCCAAATTTCAGCTGGGTGCTGTAACCTCTTGATGGTGACCAAAAGTCACAATGTGGGCCACTAGGTGTAATTGTCAGTAATGGAAATATGCTATTTAAAATGGACCAGGATTTAAATTCATTGACTTGAAATTGGACCATTTTGTAACCTTGCTCTCAGGTCTTTAAGCAAAATTGGACAAGTGGCCTCTGATGCTGTCCCTGCCGGCCACAACCACACCACTGTTGAAATTTGGCTACAAATTAAATCACAAAATTTTCATAGCAGATTACAGAAGTTTTTTTTTGGGGGGGGTCATTAAATTCTTCCTTTCTTCCTTTTACAGAAAAGTCAAGTTATGCTGATCCTCCTTTGGACCTGGTAGCACAGACTGAACTAGACTAAACTGTGGTTTGGTGCAGCATCTGAATCTTTATAGCAGTAATGGTGAAGCTTTTAGAGACCTATTGCCCAAACTGTGATTCAAAACCCACTAATTTTTCGTAAAGTGCCAATACAGTTATTTAACCTGAATCGAGGTGCCTGTGAAGGTGCGATATCGGGTGCCCAGGGAAAGGGCTCTGAGTGCCACCTTTGGCCCCCGTGCCATAGGGTCATCAACACTGGTCTATAGTAATAGCTGTTCCTCTGCCTCCTGAGTCTCTTGCACTGTGTCACTGATGGAAGAACATTTGGAAGCAGGTGAGCAGGACTTACCTGCAACTGGCCAACTGTACAGTTTGGAAGCACCCTTCCTGCTACAGAGGCTAACATTATCTCCGGTATTTTATGTTAGCCCCTACTCCCACCCCAAATTCTCCTTGATGTATTCCAGGGAAAATTCAATTCATGCTCGGTGAGCCAGCCTTTGGCCATGTCAGTGAAGGATGGTGGAAGTTCAACTCCCAACATTTCTGGGGAGCAGCAGCTTAAGGAAGCCTGGTTTAGAAGTCCAAACCATTATTTGGCTTCTAAACTACAAGTTGGCACCTTTGGTGTGGTGCGATAGCCGAAACAATCCTCTAACAATAAAATATAGATTGGTGGATGTTTGGTGGTAGCAGTGGACAGGTATGGTCCTCAAAACAGGTTTGGACTGCTGTTTCTGTAGTAGGTACCATTAGCTATTTTGGCTAGCCCTGTTGTGATCTGTAGGTCTAAACTTGGTTGAGGACCACAAATAGGTACCCACTCCTGTTTTAAAGACAATTTCCTAAATGGTATAGCATTTTCAGTTATAGATTTTGATAGCCAGTCATGACTTGATGTTTAATATTCTGGTGGTAATCTCCCCACCCCACCCCACCCCACCCCACCTGCGCTAAGGTTTGTAGAGTTGAGACTTCATACATTGGCAATTGAGTACATAGATTTGGAGCAGCTACAATTTATGATCTGAAGCAGTCCTCAGATGCATCTTTTTAGTCAGACTGGTGCTGGCACTTGTTCATCCCACTTATTTCCTCCTCTGCATCTTGTGGAGCCTACTAAAAACTTCTTGGAAACAATTTGGAATAACACAAACCACAACACATAATTTTAGCCTCCAGTATAAGAAATTCAAATTTAAAAATAGAGATTCATCCAGATATCCATCTGGACACTATTACCCCCCAATTAAGACAGAGATAAATATTCTTTGGACGAAAATAATACATTGCTTATAGATACAGCTGGTTTAAACAAGTTTTCAAGTTTCATATACTGTACTTCCAGGATAACTATGTGTAGTAATTTGTTACTATAGCAATTAAAAACACATCTGGTTGCAATTAAATAAAAATTGTGCCATCCAGAAACATGGTACATTTTTTCAAGTCATAAATACCTTGTGTTCTCTGGTGCTGCCAACTGTGTAATAACTTAACATTCGTCATCTGTAAAAAGCAAATCAGATCAAGTACTAGAAGGTGAAAGTAATATCCACCAGAAAGTTGGAAGTGTGTAAATCCATTAAAATACTACTCTACCTCTCTACTCTACCTCTCATCACCTCCGGATTCCTAGGAAGCTATTTCGACTTTAGATCAGTGCTTCGCTTTGGTAATGAACTGGATGAGGAAGAACAAACTGAAACTAAACCCAGACAAGATAGAGATGCTTCTGGTCAGTCAAAAAGGAGATCAAGGGATAGGGATGCTACCTGTTCTTGATGGGATTACCCCACGAATGAAAAAAAGGAGGTGTTTAGCTTGGAAGGTGCTTCTGGACTCATCCTTGACCTTAGATGTCCAGGTCACAGCTGTGGCCAGGAGTACATTTGCAAAATTAAAACTAGTACTCCAGTTATGCCAGATCCTTGAGAAACCTGCCCTGGCCACTGTGACACTTGCCCTAGTGACATCCCGGCTAGGCTACTATATTGCGCTCTATGTGGGGCTACCAATGGAAAGTCTCAGGAAACTTCAACAGGTCCAGAACGCAGCAGCCAGGTTGCTGACTAGGGTGGGTTACAGAGATCACATTACACCCGTAATGTGATTTCCACTGGCTGCCAATCAGGTATCGGGCACAATTCAAGGTCCTGACCTTAACCTAAAAAGCACAAAATGGCCTGGGTCCAAGCTACCTCAAACATCAAATCTCACAGTATGAGCCAGCTTGGGTGCTAAGGTCATCAGGAGAGGCCTATCTCTCCATCCCACCACCTTTATGGCCACACCTCAAAAGACCACATGAAAGGGCCTTCTCTGTTGCTGCTCCCAGGCTTTGGAACTCCCTCCCACTGGAGGCCAGGACTGCCCCGTCTCTGCTGTCTTTCTGGAAGCAGGCAAAGACCTTCCTGTTCAGGCAAGCTTTCCCTGAATGATGGACTTCCTACTATGTAATTTTACAGTACAGTATATGGATTACCAAGATTGCACTCACTGATTTCATAAGAACACCGTGTTTTCCATGTAAGTTTCCACCCCTCATAATCGATTTTCCTTTTCTTTTTGTGTGCTCTTTGTATCTCTAATGTTGCCTTTTAATGTTCTAAGATGCCTCTTTTAATTCCTTGTCCTTAACTTGAATATGTGTTAAACGTTCCAGGCTGTATATTGCCCCTCATTATTGTAAGCCATCTTGGGTCCTTTTCCAAGGAGAAAGTTGGGGTAAAATAAATAAATAAATAAATAAATAAATAAATAAATAAATAAATAAATAAATAAAACAAAACAAAACAAAACAAAACAAGAGTCAGGCATAACTACCCCAAACCTTTCAGAAGATGGAGCAAGTTAATATTTGGCATAATAATGAGTTACAAAGCAAAGCATTCCCCCCGTGGTATTATAAATGTAAATTGGGGTGGAAATTTTGGGGCAGTAAAACCTAAACTTGTACGATACTGGGGGTTGCATCTGAGTCATAAATTACAGAATTCAGAAATATTAGCTCCTCTCCTCCCCACAGTTCTCTCTGTTCATGAAAGAAGACTTTCTTTGCTTTCCTGCTTTTTAGAAAGTCTTCTGCTGATCTGGATGAGAACAGAAGGTTTTGGTATTTGCTGGGATCTTGGATTCTTAAGACCATCTGAAGACCTTACAGACTTTCTATAACCTATTAATGTGAAGCAACATCATAATGAGACCCTTGTTCCCCAACATGAACAATTAAAAAAACTCTTCAAGGATTGGCAGAAGGAAATGCATTATTTAATAGTCAAGGTGGCACCACCGTCTCCCATGCAAAATGGATCTCCAGAGTTATCTGAAGAGTTGAGGCTGCCAAGCTGGAGGAGTGTGTAGTTCCTACAGTTGGGCATGGCCAGAGGCAGCCTCTTGCAGCAATACAGGGGTTTGTGGGTTTTCCTGTTAGACTAGTAAATGATTTAGCATTTTCTAGGGACACTGAAACGCGTAGATCAAAGAACTAAATCCTAGAAGAAAACGTTTTTTCTGTTGAAATAGCATCTGAATTGCCCTGTTGACAAAGTTTTATGAGCACATGTCACACACACAAAAATCCTTTCTAGAGAATGTGTCCGGCCTGTATCTCTCCAGCTGTTTTAAAGAACTGTGTGAAATTCCATATGGAATTTATAGAGAGAGAGAAATGTTTGCAGAGGATGAAAACATCAAGGCTGACGCTGGGTGTAAATGGAGACTGTAAGTCCCTTAGGCAGTTTTACATGGCAGTTGTGGTTTTGCCTGCATTGCCCTATTGTTTGTTTCTTGTAGTAAATGGAATGATGGACCTAGATATATTCAAAACAAGGCTGTATTGATAAATAAGAATAATTTTTTAAAAAAAACTCTGCAGGTGAGCAACAGGACCAATTACAGTTACACAAAATGTGCCAGCCTTTGAGTTCTCCAGTGTTTTTCATCAGGCCAAATCTTTAAAAAAAAACGGAAGAGGGAGGGAGCCTGGAAGCCTTGCCACTACCTATGACTAGATGTTTTAAGCTGTTGTTGACACACTTGTTTTGAGATGGCTCTTTTTTTGCTTCCCTGTTATCAGCACAATGGTACACACCATGCAGTAGAGCAGCCATAAGGTTCTCCCTCGACTGCGCTGACGCTTCCGCAAGAATATTCAAGAGGAAGCGAATCAGACTGTAACAGATTGCTGCAGAAATCTAACAAGCCTGCCTGTGATACTCAGTCAAATCCCTTTGGGGAACTCCCAAGCAAGACACGAAAGCAATGGTCTCAGATGTCTTGAAAGACGTTAGTGACCTCATTGAAAAGGACTGAAGTAGGATATCAGTCCATCAGCTTCTATGTGGGGTGAGGAAGACTTGTGAGCTTGTCTCACCATAGGCAGCAAAATACCTTGGGCTGCAGAGATTTATATAAAGATATGCTATACCTGCTGTTTTAGTTTTAGCCCTCTTTCTGCCTTCTCTCTTTTGAGCACACACCACAGATTCTGTGGACTTAAAATCTCTTCTGGCTGGCGTTCCATGCCGCAACCTCAAAAGTAATGAGGCATGATGCTCTCTCAGTTGCCTCTTTCCAAGCCAGGCCTGGTAACATTGCCCCTCAAGCCACAAGCTGGTCTGTGTTTGCTTTGTATCAGCTTGGTTACAAATTCAGTTCTTAAGAAAACGTGGGGCTTATGAATGTGGCTCTGTACTTAACATTCAGAATGCCAGGAAATGGCCCAATATTGCTGCACAATATTGTGTCTGCAATGCCAGCAGAAAGAAACGATGCCAAGATGTACATTGCAAAGGGCAGCTTGGATGTTGACAACACCAATTACAACAATCAAGAGAGCCTCTTTGCTCTCTCGCACAATATGTAATGCTGCACTTCTGTGCAGCAGTAATATCTGTAGAGACGCAATACTTAAGGAAACTGTTTGGCCAATAAAACTTCACTTGAAACTGTTATGATTAATCTCCCCCGCTTTCTCTGTCTCTGTCTGTCTGTCTATCTGTCTGTCTGTCTCTCTCTCTCTCTCTCTCTCTCTCTCTCTCTCTCTCTCTCTCTCTTAACGTATCTAGTAAAGTAATGAGCTGGCTGCAGCTTAAACATTTGACAGGCCGTCTGAAACCTGAGCCCAAAATCTCTCACATGGGATCTCTCAGAAATACAGTACAGACTCTTGCTCCCCCCACCCCACCCTGCTCCTGCATCTGCAGGGAGTTTCAGTCCTGAAATCCCCATCTGTGGGGATTTGCTGCACAACCTGGCAACTCCATCGCTCTGTCCAAAGACATGTAAAGCCTTAGCAGTCTCCTCAGAAGTTAACACCAACAAATCCAGCTTAGACAATTCCTCTGCCTAACACAACTGTGCGGTATCCACTGTTGCTGCCTGTGTCATTTGGCTTCAGAAAACAGGGAGAGAAAGTAGTGCAGGAGGGGACAGATGTTTTCCCAAACACTCTTCCTTAAAACTGTGAAGTTTGAAAGGGGTTTGGAAAGTACCTCAAAAGGAATTTCAGTCAGCTTGCCTGTAGTCTAGGCAAACACACTGACATAGCGCACAGGTTTCTAAACCTTCTTGAGCAACCCACTTCAAAAACAAAAGAAGTTTGCTTATGGTGGTGTTAACATTGACACTATCTTTTTAAGTGTGATGCTTTTTGCTAGGCTAGCCAAAAATACTGCTCCGGGACAACCTGATATATTAAGTAGCATTCATTTACACAGTGCCCTTTGTGTAATGGAGCACTTGACAGAGTTTCGTTCCTCATGTTTCCTCAGCTACTCTCTCTTGTGTAATCGCTGAGGCATTTCTGGTGGGCATAAATTAAAGTTGGGCATAATTTTAAAAGGAAATAATTTGTATTATTTCAGCAGGCTGATGCCCCTAATAACTGTTAGAGAGGGTTGGTTTTCATCTTGATAATACAATTTCTTTGATCATAATGTCTTCTCAAGGATTCAAAACAGATCAGTGTGGAAACGGAATGCCTTTGGCTTGATGCTGTTTGTATGATAGAAAGATCTATAAAGCTGGGAAGATGACTTTGGCTTCACTATCTTGTAATCTCCCAATCCAGTGATATTTATTTTGTTTGCATTTCACCCATTTTTGCAGAATGACATTTTATCCAGGAAACAATCGGTAAAGATGTAAGGCGAGAGATAGTGACTTACTCAAGGACATTCAAGTAGAAAAGGGAATAAGATTTGGATTCCTCAGACCCAGGCTCAACACTCGAATTCAGGGGTGCCCAAACTTTTTGTAAGGAGGGCCAGATTTGGTGGCTGAGAATGTCTCAGGGGCCGGTTGCTCCCTGACCCTGCCAGCCCACTGCAAGCCCCACCCACTGACCCATAAGCCCCACCCACTGACCCCTTGCAACCCCACCCACAGGAAGGAAGGCAGGGACCAAGGGAGGGAGGGAGGAAGGAAGGAAGGTGGGGACCAAAAGAAGCACAGGGAGCCGTGGCCACCTCAGGGGAATGTGTGGGTGAAGGAGGGGGAGGGAGGGGTGGGCCAGCTAGCTGCGGGCCACTCAGAATGGCCTGATGGGCTGGATTTGGCCCCCGGGCCGGACTTTGGGCAGGCCTGCTCTAGTTACAACATGATGTATTATCAAAATGCTTGTTGAGTATCAGAATTATAGATACAGTAGAAGTCTCCTTCCATCCTCTCTTTTCGGCACCACCACAGATTAATGGGGCAGAGAATGAAGGGGTACTCATATATGTGTCTCATTTGTGTATTTCACACAGGTGTGGTTAGGGAATGGGTTAGGCGAGAGCTGAGTCAGTGTTCAGTTTGCTAGTACATATCTTGTTTGGGGGGGGGTATGAATATGGGAGTGGGATGAGCTTGTCCAGTGCTTTAATTCATCTTGTTAACATTAATTCTGCATTCTTCTAAAATTCCATGGAATGTGTATTTGCACTTAGGTTGTAAGTCCATCATTACAATGGCTTAGTTCTGATATCTTTGATCAAATTAAAATTACTTTTAGTTCTCTTTTGTTTTTCTGCTTGTCAGCCAATTTTTTATAAAGCACAGAAGAAACTGAATAAATTTAAGAAGTCTTATTTCTCCCCCCCCCCTTCAAATTCTATCATTAAACGGAAGCTTTAGTTGGGGGCTTACCTAGATTATCTGTTCCAAGGTTGCTGGTTCTTTTTTGTAGTAGGCAAGACAATTCTAAATTCAAAAGCAACATTGATTTCACACTTAAAAGGGATAGGACAAAGTTAAGTATGCCAATTTTAACCTGTCCTGGCAGTTGTATGTTCTTCTGACTCCTGTCACAACCAGCTACAGCATTTGACTTCTTCTGTAACTGGCTGTTAGTTAGATTTTGTCAGCCTGTATCCTTTACGTTTATTAAGCTGGTAAGAAACTAAAAAAAATAGTTTTTCATGCTTCTGACCTCTTGGCATGACCAAGTAAAGAAGGCCCTAATGGCTCCTCAGAAAAGGGGCATAGCATTGTTTTGTCTTCTATCCTAAAAGAGGGCAGGGAATCTCCTCAGTTATCACATGTTTGTCATTAACATTGTCAGACTGATAATGTATAAATCCCAGTTTTAGGCCATTATAAGTAGCACAAGCCAAATTTTTTGAGAGCCATGCAATGCTACTCCCTCTAGCTTGCACACCCACACAGTGCTGCATCGGTCCTGCACAGCCAAGCCAGTGTTGCTGCCCATTTGCTTCCAGTCATAGCCAGAACCCTGAGGCCTTCGTCCAGTGCTTGTTTAAAAAATTAAGAGGGAATGGTGGAGCCGTGTTTTCAGTTGCTGCTGCAGCCTGGCTTCACAGTCCAACAAGGCTTCGCTGTGAGGAGAGAACCATTTTACACCAGCATGCTTAAAACACCGCGATGACACGTCCGCGGTAAAATAGATGACCCTCTGAGGGCACAGTAAAATACCTTCCTCCCATCAGAAATAACACAATTTCCTGGGTGGGGAGGAGGAGGAAGAGGGGGCTTCCATTATTATTTATAGTTCCTAAGAAAACCACAGCATCAAGGATGAGTCTTAGTTGTCTGGTTATCAAAAAGAGAGCTAATCTCTTAGTATTTTCTGTTACTGAAGGCAAAACATACAATGAGCAATTATATTTTAAAGAATAACTTTGTCTCCCAAATTTGTTCTGAAAACAGTTTGTTTCAAAACCAAATTGAAATGCACAACCTTTACAGTATAGTATTCAGATTACTTGCACGTACCTCCCTCCTGCAGCATTCATCTCCATTAAGTACCTTTAATTCTCTCTACAACTTGGAACAAAATTGCAAGCAAGCTGAGAGTAAAAAAAAACAAAAAACCCTATTATTTAAGGTTGCAGTAGAGGCTTGTATGAGTACTGATGCAGCAAGCAAACTTGTTTTGTGCCATCAGGTTGCTTCCAGCTTCCAATAGGCTTATGAATTACTTCTCGACTCGTTTTGTGTTGTCAAGTCATATGACCTCTGAAATACCATTAACAGCCTTGCTCACATCTCCCAAATTTAAAGCTATTTTATTGAGTATGTCTGTCGCATATTAGGCCTTCCTTTTTTCCTACTGCTTTCTACATTTCCTGGTACAGTAGGACTCCAGGATCTGCTGGGGATTGGTTCCAGGCCATCCTGTGGATAACAAACTCCCCCCCCTCCCACTGCTGTTTTGTGACAGTAGTTTGCTTTCCAACTGCTGTTTTGCAACATTAGCTTGTTCTACAGCTGCTGTTTGTGACAGTAGCTTGCTCCTGGCTGCTGTTTGTGACAGTAGCTTACTTTGCGGCTGCTGAATTATTGATTTAATTTTTCCTCTACCAACTATGGATAAGTGAATCACTGGTTAATGAATATCAGTGTATACAGGGGTCATACTGTACTGTTGTCTGTCCAGTATGTTGTGTCTTCCCATGAGATAAGGGAGATCCAGTTGACATTGTTTATCTGGACTTTCAGAAGGCTTTTGACAAAGTCCTACACCAAAGGCTCTTGAATAAACTTGTCAGTCATGGAATCAAGGGACAGGTCTTGTCCTGGATCAGCAACTGGCTAAGGGACAGAAAACAGAGGGTAGCACTAAATAGACACTTCTTCAAGTGGAGGGCGGTAAAGAGTGGGGTCCCCCAAGGTTCTGGGCTGGGACCCCTGCTTTTCAACTTCTTCATAAATGACCTAGAAGCAGGAGTAAATAGCAAGGTAGCCAAATTTGCCGATAACATGAAATTATACAGGGTAGTAAAAACAAGAGAGATTGTGAGGAGCTTCAGAGGGATCTCTTGACACTGGGGGAGTGGGCAAACCAGTGGCAAATGAGCTTCAACATTAGCAAGCGCAGAGTGATACATGTTAGGGCAAAAAAACCCCAACCAATTACATTTATAAACTGATGGGGTCTGAACTTTCTGCAACAAACCAGGAAAGGGACCTTGGTGTCCTAGTGGACAGCTCAATGAAGATGTCAACCCAGTGTGCTGCAGCAGTGAAAAAAGCAAACTCAATACTAGGGATCATTAGGAAGGGTATAGAAGATAAGTCAACAAGTGTCATTTTGCCTCTTTATAAATCTATGGTGAAGCCCCATCTGGAGTACTGTGTAGAGTTATGGTCACCATACCTCCAGCAGGATATTATGAAAATGGAAAAAGTGCAGAGCAGGACAGCCAGAATGATTAGGGAATTGGAACACCTTCCTTACCATCTGAGGCTGCAAAGGCTGGGCCTGTTTACTCTTGAACAACGGCACCTAAGAGGTGACCTGATTGAAGTTTATAAAATCATACATGGTGTGGACAAAGTAGATCAGGAAAAACTGTTTTCCTTATCGCACAACACTAGAACTAGGGGGCACTCCATGAAGCTTTTGGGTGCTAGATCTCAAACAAATAAGAGAAAGTATTTTTTTTCACCCAGAGGATCAGTGGTTTCTGGAACTTCCTGCCAGCAGAAGTGGTGACAGCTGTCAGGCTTGACAGCTTTAAGAAAGGATTGGACAAGTTCATGGAGAACAAGAGTATCAATGGCTATCATTATGGATGCCTAAGGACAACCTCCAGGTTGGAGAGATAGGCAGGATATCTCTCAATGCCATTTGCGGGGAATCATAAGTGGTGAAGATATTTTCTTGGGAATACCCTGAAGCAACTAGTGAGCCACTATGTGAGATAGGACGCTGGACTGGATGGGTTGTGGCGTGTTCCAGCAAGGCGGTTCGTATGAGGTATCCAAAATATATGAGCCTCATTTTAGCCTCTGGAGAAATCTAAGAAATTGTGATCATTGCTTTCTTTCCAAACATTATTTAAATACTTCTGCTTCTGCTTCTTTACAAAAATGTATTCCGGATTCTGATCCTGTTCCAATAGCTTTTTACATTTATTTATAGTCTGGTGTTAATAAGTTTCCTTAGTCATCTATCCAAACATTTATTTCCCTTTGACTAGAGGAATAATGTTTTTTCCAGCTCTTCCATCATATTTTTGTTTGATTTCTGTGTTAGCCATCTAACGACTAGATGGGCCTTTGGCCTGATCCAGCATGGCTCTTCTTACGTTCTTATGTAGTGTGTAAAACTGTTTTTGTTCCCTTAAGAGCGTATATTTTCTAGATGCAAATTGTTGACTTCATAAAATTCTGTGAGTTACTCATCTGTTTCATGTCCGACTCTGTGCCCAGATTCATCAACAAGATGTAGTTCTGTTGAAGGATTTCCTACTCATGCATTCTCATTATCTGTGATTATCAGCACAAAACATAATTACAGTATCTGATTTAAAATGCCCTATTCCCGTCTACTTTATTTCAGTCATGCCACCTTATGGCAATACTTACATTTTGCATATCCTGATCCATGACTATGCCATGTTCTACAGCATAAGTTTTTCATCTTGCCTTGCTGGATCAGGCCAAAGGCCCATCTAGTCCAGCTTCCTGTATCTCCCAGTGGCCCCACCAGATGCGTCTGGGAGCGCACGAGACTAGATATCTGTCTCCTGATACAACTCCCCTGCATCTGGCCCTTGAAGTGCCCTGGTTTTAACCCTGGAGATTATACATCCCCATGATGGTTTGTAACCTGTGTTGGACTTTTCCTCCAGGAATCTGTCCAATCCCCTTTTGAAGGCATCTAGGCCAGATGTCATCACCACATCCTGTGGCAGGGAGTTCCACAGACTAACGACACACTGGGTAAAAAATATTTTCTTTTGTCTGTTCTCACTATCCCAGCACTCAGTTTGAGTGGACATGCCTTAGTTCTGGCATTTTGTGAAAGGGATAAGAGCATCACTCTATCCACTTTACTTATGCCCTTCTATTTACTATATTTTTCTCTTTTCTATTTACTCACCTTTAGAGGTGGGCACGAAATGAACTTTTAATTTGTTTCATTATTCATTATTTGTTTCATTAGCTAATGAAATGAATAATGAACCAACCCATCAGAGAAAAATGAAACGAAACGGAAATTTCCATTTCATTCGCTTCGTTTTTCGTTACCCCATACAAATAAAATAAAATTTAAAAAGCGCCAACTTGGCCCCAGGAGCTGCAAGGTCGGCACTTTAAAATAAAAATAATAATAAAAAAATAAACCCAGCGCCTTCCCGGCCCCTGTGTGGTCACTGGAAAAATAAATAAGAAAATAAGAAAAAATCAAAAGGAAGTGCGGGGAAGCTGGCGCCTCTAGAGGTGCTGGTCCCAAGCCAGTGCCTCAAAAAGCCCCTGCCGCTGCCAGGATCACCGCCACTGCCACCGCTGCCTGGTAAGGTACGTCGTCCGATTCGAACCAGTTTGGCTCGGTTCGGGTTCGTATGAATTTTGTTTTTTTAAATCGTATGAACCCGAACTGAACCAAACCAAGGGGGAGGGAGAAACAGAAGAATATGAACCATCTGTTTTCTGTTTCGTGCCCAGCTCTACTCACCTTCTCTTGGGTTGCTTCATCACCAACAGCAGCATCTGTTCTTATTGTCAGCTTTTCTCCAGGAGCTGATCGGTGTGCCTTCTGACCTGGGCGCCTCATCTTCAAGCACTGTCTCTTGTTTTGTAATGGGTTGACTTTTTGAGCCATAAAATATTCGGATGTGGTTTCCTATTGCCTTCTTATTGGACCCTCTTGTTTCTTCCTTCACTTTGATCTTGGGACCTTGGCTTTTGCTGCCTCATCTTAATGATCAGCACAGGTTCTTGCTTTCTTTCTCAGTTCCCTTTAGGCCCTTTTACTTGAAGCCCTTTGTATGGGGAAAGCAGCCGCTTTGTGACATCAGAGACCGCGCAACACCAGTCTCTTCCTTCCTGTCTTTTTGTCCTTTCAGTCAAGAATTGTATGGTGAATGCTAAATATGCAAAGAGGTTTTAGTCAAAGATGGAGGATTGGTCTGATGATGCCTGATGTCACAAAGGTATCACGTTCCCCCTCACAAGGCAGAGTCCTGTTTACACGTGAAGAAGACCCATCTGAAAAAGGTCCGTCTGCATGTGGAAGGTTGTAGGGTCTCTAGATCTAGCCTACCTGTCTTCCCCCAGCTTCTCGGTTTTGAAGTAGAGGTGATTTTGTGTATCTCTTTTTCATCTGTGCTGCGTATTCTCTTTTAAAAAAAAAGAGTAGCCTGTAATCCACAAAACCTTGTGCCACTAAAACATCTTAGTAATGTTTTGTGGAAATTTGAGATGTATGCCTAAAGGTATGTAGCATGTGGCATGACCAAACTTCGGCCCTCCAGATGTTTTGGACCGCAACTCCCACAGTCCTTTGCCATTGGCAAGCTAAGCTTAGAATTCTGGGAGTTGTGGTCCAAAACATCAAGAGGGCTGACGTTTGGGCATGCCTACACCTCAAATGCCACTTCTAGTAATGTTTTTATTGTCAATGAGGAGATTAACTGCATGCCGGGAAAGCAACCTAGACTGACAAACTTGCTTGGGAATTCTGGGGTTGTCATTCAAAAAGGTTAATTTTTGTAGCCTCTAAAGTAGCCTGTCTTTAATCACTTTTCAAAGTCTCTCTCTGCATGGTCACTGTGTGTAAAGGGCTATACGTCAGGTGGCTAGAACGGGTCAGCCTTATTTCACAGGCGTAGAATACCTAGAGAGAGGGAGTAGTTGTCGCTGAATGCTTTGTGACCAGCATCACCCTCTGTGGGCCCTTTTTGTGCTTTGAAATGGGAGCACACAGTTTAAAAGAAGCAGAATGTTTAAATCTGCCTCGTAAATAATGATACAGAAAAACTATTTTCAAATGGCACAGAGAGATCTCTCCCACCCCAGGATATCAGAGCAAGCCTTTTTTATAAAAAAAGAAAAAAAAATTGGCTTGGGGTATTCTGAACTAGACACATTCAAGAGGCAGCAGGCTGGGAAGAACTTAATTCCTTCTGCCTCCTGTGAAGTGCAAAATTGCCTTTGCCACCTAGAACTTTTTATCAGAAGCCTGTTGGTGCATTTAGGGGGCACGGTGAAAGGGTGCTCAGAAAGCGTGGATAATGGGTCATGGCACCAGGATGGTTTAGCTATCCTTTCATTCGCATAATTAGAAGTATTTCAAAGCGTAGGCAATTTACCTCTTTTCCAAACTGTCCTTTCTTGCAGTCGGCGGGGTGATTTTAATCTGCATTAGTGGCTGTAAGAACATTTGAGTGAACTAATCCAGATTAAATGAAACATGTTAAACAAGGAAAGTGAAAACATCTGTGACAAAGTTACCATAAACATTTTCCAGAATGTCAAGAACAATCTCTAACCTCTTCCATTCTGGGTGGTTCAATATGTTAACGGGTAACATCCTTGCCTGGAAAGTGATCTTGAGCAGAGCTGGGGAGACTTATTGTTAAACTTAAACTCCTATAGATCTCTATTTTGATTTAAATGGGTTGTAGGGGAAGGGATTTTTATTTTTATATAAAGCAGGACTACTAATGATTGGACCCATAGGAGAGCATTATGACCTAGTGGCACCTAAAGACAGCGCTTTGCTATTGGTTATACCCTGTCTGTCCATTATTGCAGACAATGCAGAAACTGACTCCTTACGTGGAAAGTGCTTTTTGGATGGGTAAAGCTTCAAGGAATAAAGCAGTGGACATGTTGAACATGTCACTATCATATGTCTTTGTCCCAGTTTTCAAAACAAAATGTTGACTGCGCAAAACAAGTTCTTAACCTTTGCACCTTTGGCGGGCTTTTGTTGCCTGAACTTATGTGCTGAAAACTCCCTGTGTATTTCAGGGAATTCTGGGGAAGGTTTTTGTTCTCAAATTGAGGTCATACTGGTAGGTCTTCGCTGTCCTTCTGTGAGAATTGGGATGGCACCAGATTTAAAACCATTCTGTTTCATGCCAGTAAGAATTTGCTGGTTGGAACTGTATAAATTGCCCCCATTCCAGAAGAGGATAGTGTGTCTCCAAAATGTGGCCCTTTGCTGCAGGATTATACCCTTCTCTGTTGTAGAGTCGCATGCATGGACGTTCGGCTTTTGAGCAAAGGTTTGTCCCCCCTCCCCCCGCACAGCTGTTAATTCAGCTACTGTGCCTGAATTCTTGAATGTTTATATTAGCTGGCATATGTAGTGCTGCAGATTTATTTTAGAAATGTTTATGTCTGTTGCCAAAGCATCTGTGAGTCTTACAGAAAATTGCAAAATAGAGTAAGCTTGTGGCTCTTCTACAGCTGCTGTAGCCATCAGCTCATTGGCATTATTAAAGATTTGTACCAGAACAGTCGTTCTACCCAAGAAGATTTTTTTTAAAAAAGCTATACTGAAGAAATAGGCTGCTTTGGTTCCATCACTTGGGGAATTAAAGTGATTATTCACAGGGAAATCTGGTGGTCTGTAAGAGTGGTCAGAACAAGCTCTGCTGATTATGATGAGTCCCAGGTTTCCTCACAGCACAGGCCCTTTCAGGGAGGGAGTAATCCCCATTTCTTGTTTAACATCAAAGAACGACGCAAGAAGGAGATTTATTTTGGCTCAGTGATTTCTGGAAGCTTGGAACGCTGGCGCAGGACTGTGTAATGGTAGCCTTACAGGGACGGGTGCAGTCCTGGTTGACCACTGAGGTCAGTCAAAATTTTCGGACCCATGACTGTTCTTGTGGTTTATATGGTATACAGTGTGCCACAGTCTGTCCATTTGGCAATGCCTGTTCTCATTATTTCCCCTTGCCATTGCTGGTTTCTCCTGCTCCTCATAGAATCCAAGAACAGTTACGTTTGAAAAGGCCTACAAGGCCATCAAGTCCAACCCTTCGCTCCATGCATGAATAGAAACCAAAGGATATCTGCCAGGGGGTGTTCCAGATTTTTCTTGAATGCCTCCAAGAGCGCTCATCAACACTTGAGGTAACTGGTTCCAATGCCATATTGCTGTAACAGGAAGTTTTTTTCCTGATATTCAGCCAAAAGTTGGTTTCTCGTAACTTGAGCCCGTTGCTGCACATCCTGCACTATGAGGTGATCAAGAACGGATTCTGCCCCTCCTCTGCATTAAACCCCTCAAATATTGGGAAAGTGCTATTATATCACCCCTCGGTCTTCTTTACTCAAGTCTAAACATGCCCAGTTCTTTCAGTCTTTCCTCATAGGGCTTGTTTTCCATCCCATTGGTCATCCTTGTCGCCCACCTCTGAACTTGTTCCAGTTGGTCAGCATCTTTCTTGAAGTATGGCATCCAGAACTGAACACAGTACTCAAAATGAGGCCTAACCAGTGCTGAATTGG
>JAHTLZ010000237.1:4258187-4315623 GCA_023846285.1 Phrynocephalus versicolor | reverse complement strand
TGAACTTGTTTCAATTTGTCAGCATCTTTCTTGAAGTAACACAGTACTCAAGTTGAGGCCTATCCAGTGCAGAATAAAAGGGGATAAACATCTCACAGAATTTGAAATTATACTTCTGCTAATGCAGCCTAAAATAGCATTTGCCTTTTTTGTGTGTGGCCACATCACATTGGTGGCTTATAGTCATCTTACGATCTGCAAGAATTCCAAGATCCTTCTCACCTGTAGTACTGCTGAGCCAAGTGTTCCCCATCTTGTAACTGTGCATTTAATTTCTTCTTCCTAGGTGCAATATCTTGCACTTATCCCAGTTAAATTTTATTATTTTGGTTTCAGCTCATTCTTACTTGGAATTTTGAAGATGTTGAAGAGCACCAGACCCAGGAGTGAGCCTTGGAATATCCCACTTGTTATCTCCTCTCATGTAGAGAAGGAGTCATGAATCATCATTCTCTGAATACAGTTCTGTAGCCAACTGTTTATCCACCTTACACTTGATTTATCCAGCCGATACATATTGAACTTGCTAATCAGGATAACACAGGAAATTTTGTCAAGAGCTTTGCTGGAGTTGAGATATACTACATCTACAGCATTCCCTCTGTCAAAAATGAGATCAGGTTAGTCTGACAGGATTTGTTCTTGACAAATCTATGTTGGCTTCTAAATATTGTTCCATTGTTTTCTAGGTCCTGGCACAGTGAGTGCTTAATAATCTATTCCAGGATTGCAAATGTATTAAGTAAGGGGTTATTATGTTTTACCCAGTGTGATACCCAGTGTGCTGTAGTAGACAGAGTGCCAGACTAAAATTCAGGAGACATGGGTTTTAATCCATACTCAGTTATGAAAATTTACTGAGAGAGTGACACTGGTAAAAACACTCCTCCAATATCTCACACACCTGGGAAGTTGCATGAGGTTCACTGTAAGTTGGTTCTTGACTTGATGGTGTGTATAACATCTGCCCAAGGGTCTCTTGCCCTGGAATGGGCCCCTGAGAATAGTGATCCTCAGTTGTCCTGTCTTAGAGTAAGATATTAAATGATATTCTTGAATACACACAAAACATTCTGAGTACGTGCTGCCTAAAATAATTCCGAAGACTACATTGACACTGTTTTCATTGGCGTTCCCAACCTTGGCAGCTGAAGCTGATGCTTACTTAGGCAGTTATTCGGCTGACATTTAGAAACCACTTTGTTGTAATTTTCTGCATTTCTGGCAGAAGATGAAGAATCCACTTTGCGTTTTGGAAGGTCTCAGCTTGTTGGGCCTGGAGGTGGTCTCATGGCATCTCAGGGCTTGTTGCTACCCATCTTGAGGTATTATTCGGCATGCTCAGGTGGCAAAGGAAGCAGATCTTGAGAGCTCAAGGCAGTGACATTCACTGCGCCGGTACAGCTGCCTTTCAGACTTGAAAGTCATTTCCCCATGAGCCACACTCCACTGCCTCTGTGTGCAGTGTAATTTTGCATTTGTCAAGATGTGGGTTCATTGAAATAATGCAAGGGGGGTAAGGAGGCCGGGAGTCTGATACTGAACATAAAACATCTCCTGTGGAGACCACCTGAACACCTTCTTCAGAAACTATACGTATTGTAAACACTGCAAGGATAGAAACGAATAGAATAAATAGCTGGACAGCTTAGGCCTGAATAATTATGCTAGCAAACTATACAACAAGGAAAAATGCAAGAACTTTGTTGCCACACATAGAAATTGTGACAAATTTTTCTTTCACAAACGCTGTTCTCAACACTGTGAAACCAGTGGGTTCAGTGGGTGCTAAATGGTTCAAATACCAAGGACCCGAAAATACTAAAATCTGACTGCTATGAACTTTGTATTGGCTATTGATTTCATTGTATTTCAGTTTAGAATTTGTGTTAAGTCTTGCCCTTTACATCCCTATGAGTGGTACTCATCTAATTTTCTGTTAAGAGCCAGCTGAAAGCTCTGAATTAGACTATCCTTATTTTTTCCACAAAAAGTTGTTCTTCCTGTCCTTTGGCAAATATTCTAACCAATGGATGTCAGGCACTCTGGAAGTTAATTAAATTTACAAAGAAGCTGCAACAGCAAAATGATGAAGACTCCCCTGGCACCCTAAATACTAAGAAAACTATTACAACAGAAGCTCCCGCTGTGATAAAATTGCTGTGATAAGGTGCCATAGGACCTGTTTTTAGTGGTGTGTGTGTGTTGGTGTGTGTGTTGCATCGTTACAGTCCTGACCAACTCTTCGTGACCCCATGTCCATGGAGTTTTCTTGGCAGGAATACTGGAGTGGTTTGCCAGTTTCTACTCCAGGTGCCTACAGCACCTGGTATTCCATGATGGTCTCCCATCCAAGTTCATTGGTACCTTGTATAAAGGAATTAATTCATTCCAAATGAAATTATGTTAAGCAAATTTACCTTTATACACATTTCCCAAAGGAATGCATTGAAACCAGAGTAATCCTTAATCGTAACCATTTTTATGTTGTACGAATTTGCCCCATAGACAATTCTGTTAAGCAAATTTCCCCTATCTCCGGATTTTTTTATGTTGTACAGATTTTATGTTATACCAACCTTTTGTTATACGAGGGTCCACTGTACTAACCAGGGCCGACCCTGCTTAGCTTCTGAAATCAGGCGAGATCGGATGTGCTTTGGGCATCTAGGCAGCTTTAGTGGTTGGTAAGGATGTCTAATCCCGTTGCCCGAGGATTGGTCTTGATCGAGTGACTCTCCTGGAACTACATGTGCTCTTATCACTGTACTTTCCTCCTGCACTGATGAGGCATGCAACATCAATTTGCATGACTGACAGACAATCTGAAGCTTCACCTTGGCTGGGCCTAGTACAGGCATGTCCAGACTTCAGCCCTCCTGATGTTTTGGACCACAACTCCCAGAATTCCAAGCCTGTATTTCCAATGGCAAAGGACTGTGGGAGTTGTGGTCCAAAACATCTGGAGGGTCAACGTTTGGACATGCCTGGCCTAGTATAACAGCTAGGAGTCTGGTCTCCAGCCTTCACTGGTGAACAGAATGATGGTTTATTTCTCGTAGCTGCCAGGTTCTAAAGAGAGGCCAAGTTCAGAGGCCTTGTAGCATGTAAGGCAAATATCTTGGGCCTCATCTACAACTTCTTTATGCTACAAGAATCTGTATCCTACCTGCAGAAAGCTTTATGACTGTTTCAGTAATACCCAACAGAGGAATATAATTGGTTCCCCTCCCCACCAAGTTGGTGGGTGCTGAATCTTATCCAAACAAATCAGGAAATTACAATCTACCACACCCAGATATGGACAGGATAGGCTAGAGGTGTGGTATCACCATGACACTTCATAGCACCAGGCAGTTACTTTTCTATCTCCCAAAGAGTACATGTAATCCTGTCACTTGAACAGTTAAGAACAGTTTCCTATGAAGCCACACTGTGCCAGATTTGCTCAGACAGGAAATTCTTATGGGATCTCTGATATACATTTGCAAACTCCATATTGAATAAAAACTTGATGGGGAAGTTATTGGTGGTTTCAGCTTTTGTTTTTAACCGCTAAAACCTGTAATCATTTCGCCCTCAGGAGGTTTTCCGCGTCAGCCAGAACAAATTTGGTTTGTTTGATACAATCCTGAAAAAGGTCTGAAAACAAGTGACTGCATACATATGGAACAGATTTACATAGGAAAAAAATATCTAGTGGCACAAATGCTCTGCTTCGTGATTGAAAGCATAGATGTGTTTCTGGCATAGTCAGCCAGAAACGTGGATTATATGTGAAGCCTTCTGTGTCATGAATTGCCCTAATCCACCTGCTATCCGGTAATTAATCATGATAGGATTATACCCCAACTAATTCCAATGATTGGGGTAGCAACTGCATTAGGAAGGAAACTTAATCCAGTTGCTAGATTTGAGAATGCCAAGTGCTTAGTTTTTCAGCGAAAGCAATCTCAACTGATCATATAACTTACGGTTTCCCTGACTGCTACAAGCCAGGAAACCACAACCTGTAAGATGTGAATTGTTCTAGTAAAAGGCCTTCTTGGCCAGCCGGCAACCAAGTGCATCCAGGGACACACCCGTTGAGGAACTGTAGGCAGGAAGGGCAGGATTGTTGAGCATTAGGAGACCATATTTGAAGTCTAAAAGCAGGAGTGGATCAAGTATGGTCTCCCTGTGTGATGAGACTGCAACTCTCGCCGTTTCTCACCATTGGTTAAACTGGCTAGTGTTCTTGTTGGATTCATTTGTAGTTGTGCCTTGAGAAATCCCTTTTTTAGAAACTCCCACCCTTCTTGGACTCATTTTCCTGTTCCTGCCATGGGACCTGCCCTGTGAGTTGTCATCTGTATGATTTGGAAACCACATTTTGTCTACTTCTCATTTAGCTAGTAAGTGGCTGCAGGTGTCCATTTGCCTGATCCAATTCCCTGATTCCCTTCTCTCATCTTTTTGCCTCTCTTGCCTTCCTTCCTTGACTTGGTCAAGGCCCAGAGGGATCTTCCTGCCAAGGTCTTCTCTCCCCATCTCTGCACCACTATCACTGCACCCAGAAGACCCAGAGACGCCACGGCCACAGCATCAGTAACCTTCCCGTCCTGTTGCATCCCAAGTGTTCTCCACACTCTCCTCTTTCAGGTCTCTTTTAGCCAGGCTAGTGCTCTGATCCAAAAGGCAGATATCAGACCTCCAAAGGTGAAAGCAGAGGAGTACTGATAAGTATTCTCTTTCAGAGGGCCTAGAAGGGATGTGCGTGCATAAAAGATAAACCCGTCCGAAGGGTTGCAGTACGACTAAGACCTAAATTTCTTGCAGTTCAGATTCAGAATGAAATTATCATCTGTGGGCCAAAAGGCAGAATGGTATATACCATATTTAATAATAATGAATATAAAACGAATTGCCATATCCATGGTGACATTCCTTTGAAAATACTTCATGGCCCTTTTGGTGGGTCCCAGCCTCCAGGTTCACAACCTGGGCAGGGTAACGTTGTTATTATTTACATTTGTAACCTGACAGGGGTGTAGTGGCTCAGCGGGCTAGAGCTGCAAAGTCGGCAACTCAGTGGTCCAAATCCCGGATGCCACGTAGCAGAGTGAGCTCCCGCTGTTAACCCCAGCTCCCACCAACCTAGCTGTTTGAAAGCATGTAAATGCAAGTAGATAAATAGGTACCATCATAAAAAGCGGGAAGGTAAACAGTGTTCCATGTGCAGAAATGCATTTGGCCATGCTCTAGCCACATGGCCATGGAGTTGCACAACATTGGCTCTTTGGCTTAGAAACGGAGATGAGTGCCACCCTTGGAGTCGGACACGACTAGTACGCATGTGTGTGGGGAACCTTTACTTTTACCTAACCTGATTTTAGCTGGCTGGATGACTCACTGATTGGATACCTAGCTGTTGCACCAGGAGTCTGGAATTTGATATGACACTATGCCTCCCAGGAGCCACGCAAGTCCGTATAATCTTAAACCAGTCCTAGAGCACGCCCAGAAGAAGGATTTAGTAAACCACTCCTGAGTAATCTGACCTAGATAACCCTCAAAATGATCACTATAAATCAGAAGGGATGTGGCAGCACATTATCATTATCACCACCATCATCCTAGTGGCTCAGGATAGCATACATATAGGGAAGCTTACCTTTGTGAAGACTGTTTCAGGAAAGGTTTAGGCTGAGAGATGGTAAATGAACTACGAAAACATGATGAGATTTATGGCCAAGAGAGGATTGTCTCTATAGAACCAGGCCCCTTTCTTTCTTCTGTAAAGTGAAAAGTACAGTGTTTAAATTTTGCACAGAGGCCATGGTAAAAGAAAAAATCTCAGCAGAGACTAAACATTAGCAGGTGGCTGCCAAGTGTTACAGCCTTGTAGTTTGCGGTTATAGAAATGTGCAGGAAAGGTGATAGCTGTTCTAAAAACAATTTTTTTAAAAAAAAAACCTGACAGCAGTTGATTTTGTCAACAGGCATCTGTGTTTGATTATGTGTTTTCGGGCCAATTAGATTGCCTTAAATGCTTCAAGCTTTATCTGGAGAAAGAAGTGGCACAGATCCATCAGTCGAGGAACTACTTAATTTGTTGCTGTAGCAACAGCAAACCAAGGACATGTTAATAAAGGTGTCTAGCCTGGGTGTACCCTAGAGCTTTTTCAAGGTGAACTTTCTGTGAAAATTCTGGGCAAAGAAAAGTATGCAGCTTTGAGATTCTTAGAGGACGACCATTTTTTGAATAGATTCGGTTTTGTGCCTTTGTGTCCATGTATGATGATCACCCTTCAATTTTGCAGACTTTACCACTTCACAGGTGCCTTTCATGATGGCTGGAACCATTTTCAGTCTGATGTGTAAATGAGTCATCCCTTGTCAAGCAAAATGGACCTGACCCCCTCAAATACTGTACTTTTCAGAGATAAGCTTCCAGACTGTAATGGGAGCTTCAGAACTGCGAGCACTTTCCAATCTCACAGCTTTTAGGAAGAATGTGAAAACACGCCTGGATGCCTTCAAAATGGTGATGGACTTTTCCAGATTCCTGGAAAAGTCCATCACAGGTTACAAACCAGGGTACTTCAAGGGCCAGATGCAGGGGAGTGGTATCAGGAGACAGAGATCTAGTCTCATGCCTTCCCAGACACATTTGGTGGGGCCACTGTGAGATACAGGAAGCTGGACTAGATGGGCCTTTGGCCTGATCCAGCATGGCTCTTCTTATGTTCTTATGTTCACATCTTCTAAGACTACTATGAACTGACGGAAAGCCAATCACAAGTTGCAGCTAGAGTGGGACCATGGAATAAGGAAGGGAATCTCCATATCCTCCCTGATTCAACAGGTCTTCCCTAATTGTGGCTTACTACTGAATCCCAGCCACTGTGTAATCTTGTTTGTGGCTTTTAACTGTACATTTAATTGATTGTTTTTATTGCTAAAGTTTTATTCGGTTCAGATAATGTCATGGTTAAATTTATTTTATTTGTTTCTCTTTTTAAAAGTTTGTAAGCCATGTTGAATACTAATTTTTTAAAGGAAAGGGAGTACATTTATGTAAGTAATACAAATAAATATAATACGCTTGCACGCTCAGGACTGCCATGACATAGGATCCTAGGAGTACATGAGAAGCATAAACATATACAGTATGAGCAGTTAGAAGGAAGAACTTGAGCGTAGCAGTAACCAGACAGTGATCCATCCAACATGCCTCCCTCTGTGGACTGCAGTTAACCACCAAGAAGTTCAGGAAGCTGCCTCAAAGAAAGCAGAACTGGGAGTGTTCTTTTAAGCTGGAAGTGAGGGAAGAAAGGGGGTCTTCATTGCTCAAAGCTGGACAAAGGTACATCCTCTTGTCCCGCCTGGGATCTCCGGGGAGAGATTCCATCCCCCTCATGGCCTGCCTCAAACCTCTCACCTGAAAGCTGGGGGGGGGGGGAGAGAGAGAGAGGCATCCTCACAATGTGATGTCTTGTGGAAGAAACAAGAGGAGCTTTGTAATGAAGTTATTATGCCACAACTAATATAGTTAATATGCCCCCCCCCCCAAAAAATGTACTCATGATAAGAAAATAAAATAGGGATAGCAGTTGGCACATATTTGCAGAGGCTTAGCCATGTTTGTCTGTTGTGGCGGAAAGTAATAAAAACATGTTACTTGGTGTGTGTGTGTGGGGGGGGATCATACCTTGAATAAATTTCGGAAACATTGACCTAAATGATTCAGACTATTGCCAAGACAGTTCTGATAATGGGATTTAGCTGTGCATGGGATCAGTGGCGCTACTTGCTTATCAGCATTAAAATTGAATTCCATTTTTGTTGGCAGTATTTTGATAGCTTTTCCTCTGTCAGGCGGGAATATGATTGAACTAACCGACAAACTGGATTGGGGTCAGTTTCTCCATTAAACGCTCATGCCGTAAATTGGCACAGCAAGCTATCTAAATATTTGGAAATTCCCAGGCACTTGTTTAGATTGACATTTATGTTAGATTATCATCTTACTGTAATCATACAATGCTTGGTGTAGGTTTCCTCACTTGCAGTTGCTTTCTACAGTGCAATCCTTGTTCCCAAATATGGGCTAAATATCATTTACTATCTGTGCAAATTAGCTCAGAGCGAAAACATGTTTAGTCAAGACCCCACTCTTTGTTGTAATCTCCATTAAAAAATCTATAATCTGTCCTCAGTGCCCAAGAAAACAGCAGATCTTCTTCTCACTTGGCACGCTATTGGCAATGCCGTCCTCAACCTTTCCCATTTGCTTTCTGTTTATCTGTAATGCGTAGGAAAAAACATCTGTACACCTTTGCCACAGATGAGGTGGTTGCCATCAAAGCAATTCCGTCTTAGAATCATAGAATCATAGAATCAGAGTTGGAAGAGACCTCAAGGGCCATCTAGTCCAACCCCATGCCATGCAGGAACCCCCATCACAATATTTCTGACAGATGGCCATCCAGCCTCTGCTTAAAAACCTCCAAAGAAGGAGACTCAACCACCCTCCGCGGCAGCATATTCCACTGCTGAATAGCTCTAACTGTCATGAAGTTCTTCGCCCCGAGTCCTAGTCTCTGAAGCCATGGAAAACAAACCTGTTCCCTTAATTTTCAGATGTGCTGGGCAGGGCTCCATTGGTCTCACACGTAATTCTGCCTCCCACCCACCCACCCCACACACATGCAGATGCAGAGGTTCCACAGCAACTGGAACCAAATGAGCTGGAAATACTTGCTGCTGGTTCACGGAAGCGGGTACAACACTGTGTGCTCATGCAGTCGCATACCTTAGAGCAGTGGTGGTGAAGGGTCAGCACTCCAGATGTTTTGGACCACAACTCCTAGAATTCCGAGCCTAGACTGACACTGTTATCCATTGTTAGTTTTAATGTTGCCTTCTAACACTGTAAGATATCCCTCAATGCCCTGTTTCTCAAACTGCTTGTGTCTTAATTGTAAGGGACTGTATATTGTCTCTCCTTACTGTAAGCTGCCTTGGGTCCTTTTCCAAGGAGAAAGGTGGGGTAAAAATACTCAAAAATAAAATAAAATAAAATAGATTGCCAATGACAAAGCACTGTGGGAGTTGTGGTCCAAAACATCTGGAGTGCCAAAGGTTCTCCACCACAACCTTCATGGTAGTCTGTTCATTATTGAAGGGTGATCACCTTGAAACTTTGAGATCAGTCTGCTAATTTGTGCTTGTACCACAAGCCATTCCTATTGCGTGTACTATCTTTTGGGACTGAGACCTTCCTCTGTAGGTAGATACAAGTAGAATTGCTCCCATATATCCCCTTGTTAAGCTGGCTCATACCTCAGTGAGGTAGGTACCTGTCTGCAGAGCCAGAGTTTGTGAGTTAAATTCCTCAGTGGGCATCCCAGATCATCCCCAGTCCTAATCTGTCACTCTGTCCACTAGACCGCACTGGGAATCCCTGAACAGCAAGCAAAACAAGACTGAATCAGGGTTATATTTGTGTGATTACAGAGCAACTGTGGAGGCTGTTGGCTTCTAGGATGGAACAGCATCACAATGGATCCTTTGTATTCTATTTGGCATTTGAAAGGTTAACAAAAATCGGATCAGTGATTTGAAGGGAGGAAAGGGAAAGTGGAAAGTAATATGAGACTGAAGGCATTAAATTTGTAAACCACCCAGATCTTTCTTTCTTTCTTTCTTTCTTTCTTTCTTTCTTTCTTTCTTTCTTTCTTTCTTTCTTTCTTTCTTTCTTTCTTTGGTGGAATCCTCCAATACTTTAGAAGGTGCCGAATCTATTTGGGGCAACCACACTATATGTACTGTGCAAATATCTCTTTGAGTTTCCTGTTTTGTTTTGTTTTGTTTTGTTTTTGTTAGAGATCTGTTAGAGATCCTTTAATACTTGTTCCCAACTGCATCTTTTATGGACCAAACACTGTCAGAAATCACGTTGGCTAGACATAAGTTCCAGTTTCCATGATACTAACTATTAAACTACTTTATTTGAACTGCTCAAAAAGCTTTTGTCTAGCTAGCACTTGATGGAAGAAGACGCCAGAGTACTCACCTCCCTGTTGTTCAGAATGGACCACCTACATTGTGGTATGACAGAAAGTTACCCATCTTGTATTGTTGTGCTCATGGCATGTGTTGTCAAGTTGGAATTGACTTACAGTGATCATTATAGGGATTTAAAGGCAAGTAAGATATTTAAGGATTGATGTTACCAGTGCTACCTTCTTTGCAGTGAGTTTCAATGGCTGAGATGGGATTCAAACCCAGGTCTTTGGAATCCTCATCCACCATTCTCCACTGTACCACACTCGTCTGTACTAGAGATGGCCATGGAATGAAAATACTGTACAGTGTTTCATTACATTTTGTTTTATTTCTTTAGTAGTTTCATTTTGTTTCGTTACTAATGAATTTTTAAAGTAGTTTTTTAATGAAACAAAATTATTTGTTAATGGCTCCCCTGGGTCCTAGGGGAACCAAAATGGCAGGGGTCCTTCTTTGGACTCTTCCCAGTAAGCCCCTGAAATTTAGAGAGGTCTGGGGTTCAGGGGATGAGTTATTAAACACCAGAGGTGGTCCCCCTAGGAGAAAAATCATTTCTAGTTGAGTTGGGAAGCCGCTAATCACTTGCCAGCAGGAGGCCTATTATCGGCCTCTGACTCAATTAGAAATGATTTTTTTCCTAGGAGGACCCCCTTTGGAGTTTAGTAACTCAGCCCCCTGAACACCAAACCTTTCCAAATTTCAGGGGCTTACTGGGAAGAGTGCAAAGAAGCACTACTGCCATTTTGGTTCCCCTAGGATTAATCATTTCATTCCTAGATGAAGAAAATCGTGTTTTGTTTCGTAACAAAACACATCCTATCACTTAGTTATGAAGTAATTCATTACGTAATGAAACGATGAAACAGCATTTTGTTTTTCATTTTGTGCTCATATCTAGTCTGTACTGTTACTTTGTAAGAAACTGCTGCCAGATTCAGGGGGCATCTCAGGAGTTACTAGAAATCCAGCCTGAAACTCCCAATTTATGGCAGCTTGAGTTGATTTGAGGCTTTGGTTTTTGAGCTCTATGTCAAAGAAAACTCCACAAAAGGTACTCTTTGCCAGAGATGTGATGTCACTTTGTACCCCCTCCTGCTCCTCCCAAAGCCTTCCTGCTCTTGCCATTTCTAGGCTATTATGTAAGTATGATGGGTTTTATGTTTATAAAAGCTTATAATGGGGCACAGATGGACTGAGGTCCACACCCCAGCAAGGGAACTTTGTAGAGCGGTGATCAATTTCAAGACTACAACATTTCAGCAATTTTGCCAACTGCCTGACCCTTTTGTTGCACGAGGCTGCTCTTTGGCTAATCCTTGGGTAGGGAGTTGAACTAGGTAATGATCTTTTTCTAGGAACCCAAATGTCTCATTATTGACTCAAAGCCATTAGGCATTGATTTTCTTCTTCTCCCCCTCCATGCTACTTTTCTCCCATGCGAAATGTTCCCATTATAAAATAAATGAAGGAATAAGAAGACCATCCCTCTCATTTAGTGGCGGCGGCGGGGGGGGGGGGGAGAGAAATAAATGTCCAAAATTATTTCCCTTGTGTTTTACACAGGCATTTTTGAAACAATAGGATTTGTGAAATGAGGATCTAGGAAAGAGCTGGGACAAACCAAAGATCCAGCCTTCTGTCTCCTGCTATAGCAAAACTGGTGGCTGTTGCAGGGGTGGAGTGTGTGTTGCCCTTCCCAAATGGTTGGCGTGCCATTCCCATCAGTCCGAGCCGGCATAGCCAATGGTGTATATAAGGAAGGACCGGACTAGCAGTCCAGTGTCATCACCATCCCTGACCTGCCCAAAGCCCAAATCAGTGGCCCTCTGATTCCCATAGACAACTGGTCGGCTTCTGGGTGAGCAGAATGCTAAACTGTAGAGGACTTGAATCTGATCCACTCGTGGCACAGTGGTTAAATGCCTGTTCTGCAGGTAAAACTGTGCTCACGACCTGGGGTTCAATCCCAGGTAACAGGCTCATGGTTGACTCAGCCTTCCATCCTTCCGAGGTCAGTAAAATGAGTTCCCAGCTTTCTGGGAGGGGGGGCAATGTGTAGCCTGCATTTCTGTTATTAAAACTGTAAACCGCCCAGAGACTACTTGAAGTGGTATGGGGCGGTATATGCAGAACACTTTGCTTTGCTTTATTCTTATAGCATCATTCCAAGATATCCTGCTTCAGAAACCTGGATCGTCTATAATCATCATCAAGACTGCTGTCCACTGATACTTCCTCCATGAATTTGTCTAACCATTTACAGCCCTCTTAGTGGTGATGAGTTCCATGGTATTTGTAAAGAGCAACTTGATCTTCTTTTCCCTGGATTTTCCAATATTCAGCTTCACTGGACATTTGCTACTTTCTGAATAAATAGCCGCATAAGTGCCCTTTCTGTGACATATATTTAAAATTAAAACTCTTGTCATGTAGCCTCCCACACTGTCCACTGTCTCCTCAGGTGTCCAAATTGGGGTGAGCACGGCAGTGCTAAGCCTCCTTGAAATATTAAATGTATTTATTATTTTTAATGTACTGTTTGGAAAATTATGCTGGAAATCACAAGGCAGCTTTGCCCTTCTTTTCTGATAACCTGACATTCCACTGTACTGTGGCATCTTGTCTTTTACCTCAGTGCTCAAGTTCCTCTCAAGGAAATTTCTCTTCTTTTCTTTTAAGTTTTTGAATATTCAAAAATCCATTGCTCTTCATTTCATTACCTTGCATCCGGGATTTGTTTTCCATGTCCTAGTTTTCCATTTTTAACAGAGTGCTCATGAAGGCTTACTGTATCATAAAATGAATGGGGGAAACCCAAATAGAATGCACTTAAAATTAACCAATAGCAAGAGCAACATTCCTGGGAAACCAAAAACAATCAAACTGAAAGCAAAAGCAAAATACTTGCCCCAACAAAGTAAGACCATCTTCCGAGTGAGCTGTGCCTTGCACAGTCCCTGCCCCCCTTCAAAAAGTCTTTGAAAACTTTGCTTTTTAGGGAGGCATATGGTGACCTTTAATTTTATTTAATTCTACTTATTTAATTTGATCTCTTTTTTTGCCTCTGATGCATCTTGCTGAGGGCTCCCCCTCTCTTCTTTGTTTATACTGTTGTTTTTACTTGTTTAACTTTTAACTTGTTGTAAACCACTCAGAGTTCCTGTAGGAAGATGGGTGGTATAGAAATGAAACGAATAATAATAATAATAATAATAATAATAATAATAATAATAATAATAATAATAATAATAATAATAATAATAATAATAATAATAATAATAATAATAATAATAAAGACGACTCAGCTTGGCAGCAAAAAAAATCACAAGAGACAGGTCCAAATGAATCTTGCAAGCTCAAGAATTTCAGGGTCTTGGTATTGCCACAAAGGAGGGTTGTTGTTGTTGTTGTTGTTTTGTCTCTATTAACCATGTCCCAGATGGTAGTTGGAACCACAAAGGGCCTTCAGATACTGTAATTCATCAATTCAGAAGGCTAGTAAAACCAGAATAAGACATGTACAGGAATTTTCATTGTGTTTAGCAAGACAAGGTCTCAGACAGAAATGACATACAGAGGAACAAATTAAGTAATTCATGGTTAAAATAATAAAATAAATTAAGTATGTATTAGCTGTGCCCTCCTTCCCAGAAAATGTGGAATATGAAACCTTGTGGAAATAATAATGCAAATAATTTGTGTTGGTTGCAGAGTTATGCTTTTATTTTACAAAGCACATATCAGCTTGTCTAGAAAATAAAGTGTGACATTCTCATACTTCATTTAACCAAGACAGATAAACACAGAATTCATATTTAAAGGTTGTCTACAATGTATTTATTTTAGTGTCAGATACTATAGGAAAGATAGAACAAAATGAAAGAAAACCAATTGGTTCCTGCTTGAAAGCTAACCTGCGGAGCAGAATCAGAGCTAGGACAAGGTGGACTCCAGTATGAAGAGCATGCCATATCAAGGGTGCCATGACTGAAACCTTCTACTCCTTTGCATTTGCCTGCCATACATCAAGCAGAATGTGATCTCAGAGCAGGACCTCATGGCTTTAATCTAAGTACAGTGGACCCTCGTATAACAAATGGTTTGTATGACATAAAATCTGTACAACATAAAAAATTCCGGAGATTGAGGAAATTTGCTTAACAGAATCGTTTATGGGGTGAATCCGTACCACATTGAAATGGTCGCAATTAGGGATTACTCCGTTTTCAATGCATTCCTATGCGAAATTTGTGTAAAGGAAAATTTGCTTAACATAATTTCATTTGGAACAAATTAATTCCTTTATAAAAGGTACCACTGTACATGGAAAAGGAGCATGCAACTGGTATGATTCTTAGGTCCCACCCTTTTTTGAAGGCTTTAATGGCAAGAACGAAGAGTTGGAACTGATTCCTGAAATGAATAAGTAATCAGTGAAGATTTTCAAAAGTAATGGGATGAAAAACAGCTGGATCAATTCTCTGGATATTCCTTGGCAGTAATCTGCCACCAGCATTTTGGCCCAGTCAGTTTCTTTTTTAAAAAAATTTTTTAAAGAATTATAAAACTATAATACAAAAATACGCACATAGAACAACAAAATACTGTAAAGGAAAGGAAATATTAATCAAAACACATGCCAAGGCCCAGTCAGTTTCTGACAGTTGCGGATAAATAACAGAGGATGGTTCTACCCAGTCTAGCCATTGCTTTGATACAGCATTCAAGAAGGAAAAGTGTCCTAAGACCACACCTTCAAATCCTCAGTTGCTTTACCCTCCTTTCCATGGAGAGCACAGAGTCTGCGGTAGATGGCCTACATTACCCATGGATACATTACATACTCTCAATATAGGAAGACTTCATTAACATTGATCTCTGCTTCAGTAGTGTCACACTCCAGATATATAGGTAAACAGCAGAACTGGAAATTTAAGGAGATGGAGCATATGTGTGCCTCTTCTCCTTCTCTGTTGTTGTATCCATACATAAAGTAATAACTGAATTGGGCTTTTCTCAGAGCATCTAGAGGTGAATGCTGGACTGAACGGACCTTTTCTCTCTCTTTTTAGATCTCGTATGTTACATGGAGAAAGCTTATATAGTAATGCAGCACTAAAATTCTCCCACATGCACAGAATACTCTAAATTTGATCCTTTCGGGGGAAATTGTCAACAAGTGTAAAAGAAACCATGTGTTAGCACAGACCAGTTGCTTTATCTAAGCTAAAAAAATTTCAAATTGTAATTTAAACTGAAATAGCATTGTGGACAGCTGGACACGCTTTTGGCAGCCCTTGAGTTGTATATCTAATTTCAATTAAAAGGCAGAGATGCATCTGCCTTTGAAACAGTCCAGACTGCCATATTTGTCCAGATGCTGGGATTAGTTGATTTTCTGCCGCGTCAGTGTTTATGAGAGCTACAACTCTTGATTTATTTCAAATGTTGATCATGGAATGTATGGTGGATGGTTTCAGAACCACCTACTCCTCCAAATGATTCGTCATTTCCCTGGCTATCGTCAGACAGTGCTGTTTGAAACATAGATCCTGGCTGGCTAGGCATGGAGACTTTATTGCTCTGTGAAGCGAGGAAAAGGTCCAATTGTATGAATTTATGATATCCACAGATCCTGTCTATTGATTTTGGTCAATGATCGGGACCTCACCAATAAGTTGACCTTTCCCATATGATCAGTTGACTGGTCCTTTGGTAGCCCGTTGTTTGATCAATGTCAAAAAGGATCACATATCCTGAGGCCAACAAAACTATCTTCTGGATAGTTGCCCACTGTTATAATTTGTTTAATATTCTCCTCCAAAACAAAGGAAGGGAGAAAAGTTTGGAGTTACCATCTCCAGGGTCTTATCTTTATTACATACAAATGTGTGTGCATGCTCTGATTCTTGCTCACTCTTGGAGCACATGGCACCTGTCCTTGTGGAATAATGTTTGAAAACTAACATTTGTATTCCATAATATTTCATTTTAAATAAACATGGTGGCTGCTTGGATTTTCTGTTCCTGCCTACGCACCCACTAACTTTTTTACTGGGGGAGGGATCCAGGACAAAAGTCCAGCACCCACAAAGAAAATTATATTTCTGGACAAACTGTTAGCTGTAAGCTGCATTTGATTTACAAGAGTTCACAATCCTAATTGCACTGAGTGTATAGGATGCTACAGAATTCAGGCCACAGTGAATAGTTTTTCTTTCCAGAATTATCTTGCAAATTGAGCTCATTCTGTCATTTGAAAGAGAGGTTAGCTATACATACTCCTTATTGGTTGACACCTGTGAGTAACACGCTTTCCCTTTCATAGAGTAGTTTTACTGTTATTTTAGAAAATGATTTCCCACTCTCCCACCACCAGCAACGACAACTTCCCCTCCTTTTTCCTTTTGGCTGCCCTTGAGTTGTATATCTACAGTAATTGCAATTAAAATCCAGATATGTACCTTCCTTTGAAACAGACTAGGCTGCCAGATTGGTCTAGACACATGAAACTCCAGGTGGACTTGTTTTTTAAAGGACACTCTTTCTTGAGTACATGGGGAATGGTGCTACATTAACACTGGAATCATTGATCATGCATTGCAGGGTAGGGTAGGTGAAGGTGCTGGGCTTAGCTCACAGGGTCATAAAAAGAAAGTTCCATAGACTCTGGTATCAAATTTCTTTCCCTCTCTAATGGTTTCTGGGCATGGGTATAAATTGGTTGGACAATTTTACTCTCGTTAAAAAAAACCCTTTTCCCTCCCATTTCTAAGTGTGCAGATCTTTCCCACTGGAAGCGAGAATAAAGCCATGTGGCATGAGATATTCCTATTGTTTGCTCTGTAGCAGTGTTCAAAAACATGGCTTCAGGAATCTGCCAGAGGCGTTACACTGACTGTTCATACAATGTACCCAACTGTATCTGAGCTTGGTTATGCTTTTGCCCTGAATCAAGGTACCCAAGCTTTGACCTTACTTGGAGCCCAGCTGTCATCTGACAACCGGAGACACTTTAGGATTGACAATGTTTTTGTGACAGCCAACGCATGGGAACTGCTCTGCATCTTCCTTTTGTAGGTACAGGGTTGTGCCTCCTTTCTTGATTGTGCAGGACATAAGCCAGATTTGCAAAGGAGTCCTCCAATTCATTACCAACCCGCTTTTGTTTTGTTAATTGCGTCCATCCTATTGAGAGCACACAGACAGCTTGAAAAGGGACAAAAGAAACAAGTCTCATTAAAAGGCTTTCTGTTCCTGATTTGAAAACATTTTGGCACTTTCAAGTGTATAAGTCCTGATCCAGATACAAGAAGCTTACAAGGCAGTAATTTTAAAAAGAAGATTTGTTCTTTATATATATATATATACACACACACACATATATATACACACACACACACACATAAAACAAAGCCACATCCATGGTTAGTATTGCATTAGGTCTGGACAACGTTATCTACGTGCTCAAGTAAAATCAGGATTTGACATTACTGTGTTTGACAGATTTCTACCTGTTTAATTTGCTTTCTCTTTTTGTTGCAAATGAGAAAGGAGAAATACCAAATAAAAAATACATTACTCGTCTTAGGCTCCCCCCCCTTTTCCTCCCACCCCAGTCTCATGTCATTTTAGTGCTGTTATTTTTAGAGAAAGGCAACTATTACAGTGTCAGACCCTCCATGGGGGGGAACAGCAGGGCACCCAAGATACTTATCTATCAGCAGCTGACAGGGCATCATCAGGGAAGTAAATGGATGGTGTTTCAGCTGCAGGGCTTTTGCAGATAAAACCTGTCCTTGTTATGAGGAGAAATTACTCCTGCCTGATGCACACTGTTGTCTTTGAGCTAAGCACCCCCAGCCTCTGACACTGCTCTGACAGGGCTGCTGATTACAGCTGGGGCCTGCATTAAGCAGAAGATACGACACAGTTCATTCTCTCTCTCTCTCTCTCTCTCCATCTCTTTCTTTCTGAGTGAACCATTAGAGCTGTAATAACAAGCCATTCATTACACATATTTAGTGAGAGTGGGTGGAAAGTGTGTGTGTGTGGGGGGGGACGGAATGCCTCCCCACTAGCTTCATTTTGCACTTGTCATCTTTAGCAATTTGCATTTAATGAAGCCCTTGGATATGCCTTAAATTATAGCTCAAATGATGGACAGAGTTGGCTTACACTTGAGTGGTCCAAAATAATAATAATAAAAAATTCTGGAGATGAAATAGTAATTACTCTGGAATTGACATCCTGTACCAGTAGGGAGGAGTTGGCAGAAGCTCTTAAGAATGGTAAGAATTGCCTGGCAGGGGCAGACAAAGGCCTACCAAGCACAGTTTTAGCCATGCCTTGTGTTTTGTTTCACAGCCTATCGGTACTTTATGCTTTATCATCTCCCTAGGCGAAAGAAACTCGCTCCCAAAATTCCTGTTTCTTATGCCAGTGTTTTCCAGATCTAATCTCTTTGGGACAGCCTTTCCACACCAGGCTAGGGAGCCCCTATATATCGGAAGAGTTCCATGCGCCACATTACAGAAGATATATTTACTTTTGTTTATTGTTTTCCTTTGTACTCTGCCCGTGAGCTAAATACAATTTACACACTCCCTCCTCTCCTCTGAACTATCATGGAAGTCCTACGAGATAGGTCAGGCTCAAGACCAGGGTCAGCCAGTGATTTTCTTGAACCTGAACCTGGATCTCCTAAATCCCACTCCAAAACTTTTAACCATTGATAACACTCACCAGGTTTGTTTGGCATCCCATCATCCCCTGATTTGAATAGAACATCTCTGTCCCCGGTTCTGTGTATTGCTGGAAGCATAGTCAGCGAAGGGACCTGTCAACTCCTGCTGCTCTTAGAAGTCAGGAGTTCTTAATAATCACATTGAGAACCTTGTTACTCTCAAGTCTAGGACATATCTTGGGCTTGACAGCTGTACTAGAATATCAAAGTCTCCCAATCCAAGTCAAATGCAAAATGTCTTAGGGAGCAGAACCACCTACCTCCTGCTCTGTGACAAACTCCGGACTGGCCTGGATAAACAAATGGCAATCTACGTCTGAATTTAGCATTCTTTTTAACAAGAAGAAGAGAGGACTAGCTCTTTTTGCTGCTGTACTCAGCCAGTTGGGGTCAGAAGCCCTGATCATTCAATTGATCTTGATCCGCTCTCTTCTTGCTGTGATTCTTAGAGCTACTGCTCTGGATTAACCTCTAAAAAGGGGCAAATGGCTACTTGTAGGAATAGCCAGATCTATACAGCAGGTAATAATATGAGACATTTTCATACCTAAATTTATGGCCTAGACAAGACTAGTGACTAAGCATGGATTAATTTTTTTCTGTTTAATATGTTATACATATTATTTTCAATTTAATATGTTATACATATTCTCACACCTCATTCTGCTGCTATATGTCTGAAGAAGTGCACATGTGCACGAAACGTCACATTAAAATATGAAAGTTAGTCTTTAAGGTGCCACATGTTTATATCTTTTGTTTTGTTTTTCTTTGATTTTTGCCTGAAATTCTGTTTAAGAATGGGTTTAATTTCGGTGCAGGTGCGTTCAAATATGTGTTAATCTATACTGAATCTAATTTATTATTTGGTCAAAATGTTTCTTCTCACTTTCGCTAGTGCATTCCACCGTCACACTACTAAAATCATATTGTCAAGTTCTGTTTTGGCTGCTTTTTAGAATCAGAGATTCCTCGGTGCAGTGGGTATAGTTTACAAAAACGCACACTGTCATCAATTTTATAGTTTTGAGAGTGCCACATGACACATTGTGCTTTTCAGGGGTTCTTTCTCTTTCCTAAAGACTGTTTTCCAAGAGTGGCTCCGTATCCATAGTGGAAGCAGTTTATCTACCCACCCAACTCTTGCTTCTGTTGTAAATGTGCCAGAGGTTAGCACTGCTTTGCTTTTTCTCTACATGGCTGTTGGAGGAGGTAAGAAATGCCTTGGAGAACGAGCACTTGATTTCTTGGAGAGTTATAATGGGGAAAACAAGTGGAAATCAAGCCCCAGAATAAGGACAGCAATGAAATGTCTTTTCCTACTTGACTGGAGACTCCTTTAAAGGGTGCATTAGAAAGAAATAGGTAACAGCATCCTGGAGACACATGGCTGGATTGGAGTAGGCGATGTTCTGCATGTTTTAGATCACTAGGTAGACGTGCTCAAAATATAGCAAGTCCAAAGAGTAAGTTTCCTTTTTTAAAAAAATTGTTACATTTTTCTTCTTCAGGTACTAATAGCTGATGACTACTCTGACCCATTTGATGCCAAAAGTGAGGGCAACAAAACAGGCAAAGGAGAAAACACTGGCTATATGGAACCCTATGAAGCTCAGAGAATAATGACAGGTAAGGCTGTCTTTTCTTTGTCAAGTGTACAGTTGGAATTTGCAGCGCTGTGAATGTGACACTGGAGTCAGCACTGCTCTTGTACAATTTTCCTTCATTTATTTCATTGGGATTTACTTGAAAGCAACATTCGGGGCAGTGACACTGTCTGTGTAGAGATCTGTCGGCTTGCATCACTCATGCACAGGAAAACATTGAATGGCATACAAAAAATGTCAGGAGGGATTAATCTGGCAGTTCCGGGTTGTTGTTTTTCCCAAAGTCTCGTGTCCTTTCCATTTAATGCTTGAAGAAATCTGGATTTTTTTAAAGTTTGATCTAAAATGGGCCAGGGGAATTCTCAACTGTCTCTACTAACTAAATTCAGCAGCAGCATCCAGTACGAAACAGATCATATAGTTGGCACTCCAGATGTTTTGGACCACAACATCCAGAATTCCAAGCTTAGCTTGCCAGTGACAAAGGGCTGTGGGAGTTGTGGTCCAAAACATCTGGAGTGCTGAAGGTTCGCCACCACTGATATAGCCCATTGCTGTGGTATAACTGTTGAAAGACAAAATGTCTAGCAGGAAAAGAAATTTAGCAACCACAGTTGAGCCACCCAGAAAATACTGCTGTACACAGTGGTTGTCAGTGAGGCTTTTAAGAAGGAATGGTCACTCGAGGCCCAATTCCCTACATGAGCAAATATATCATTTTTGTTTCTTTTTGTATTTTGATGCTGAAACACTCAAGTTCTTCCTGCCAAAATTATGGAGAGTTAGAAATTTTAAAAAGTTGTCAGCCAAAGGAAATTATCAGCTATCTCCCGAACAGAATACTGAGCAGCTGGGCAGGATTTCCTGAACCCACTAAAGTACTGGACTCCAGCTCTCTCCAGTGCTCCCTGGCTTATGTCCTCTAGGAAAAATGGTGTTCTGGAGCCAGTGTTTGCAGCCGAGAATATGACATCATCATCATCATCATCATCTGCCCTCCTCCAGCTTCAATGTTCATTTCAAACTCATGTGTAATTTTTACAGTAACTAGTAGAGGAAATGGATTTATTTCATCAGGAATAGTTGCAACCTCTCTGTTTTGTCATGTGAAGTAAATGCACTTGGTCTGATTCTGAATTGGCATTTACGGTTATGAGCTTTACAAAACATCAGCTCCTTACATGTTATATGGGTCAATCTAGTTGCCTGCATGTCTTCAGTTTCCTGGTTTGGGCAAGAGGGGGCAAGTGAGGGGGATGCTGGCAATCTGGCTGTCTATGGGGACTGTCATTACAAGCACCTGCACTTCTAGACATGAGAAGGTCCCTGCTGGATCAGGCCAAGGGCCCGTCTCGTCCAGCTTCCTGTCTCTCACAGTGGCCCCACCAGATGCCTCTGGGAGCTCATGAGACAACTAGGTACATTTCTCCTGATTACACTCTCCTGCAACTGGCATTTTAAGGTACCTTCCTTTTAAGCCTGGAGACCTTTAACCAAAACCTTTTGTAGGAGATTTCAAATTATCACATCTCCTGGTCCTTTTCTGGTTTGTTGGTGTAAGGGGGTGCCTTTCATGAGTGCTGTTGTTTTCCTTGAATATTTTGTTCTTTTGCCAGAACGTGAGGATGTCCTACAAGCTGAATCTCTCATCTCTCTTTTTCCTTTTGTTAGCATGCTCTTTTTAGCTTTAATGATGCCTTTTAATTGTTGCAAGATGCCTCTTCTAATTCCTTGTTCTTAAACTTGAATACATTAGGACCCCGGTATCTACTGGGGATTGGTTCCAGACCTTCCTGTGGATAATGAAAACCATGGATAAGAGAAAACACCAAAAATCCCCCCAACGGCTGTTTTGTGACAGTAGCTTGCTTTACAGCTGCTGTTTTATGACAGTAGTTTGCTTTACGACTGCTGTTTGTGACAGTAGCTTGCTTTACGGCTGCTGTTTTACGACAGTAGCTTGCTTTATGGCTGCTATTCTGACAGTAGTTTGCTTTGTGGCTGCAGAATTATTTATTTCATTTTTTCCCTCTGCCATCCGTGGAAAACTGAATCAGTGGATAATGAAATCAGTGGATACGGGGGTCCTACTGTATGTCTTAAATGTTCTGGGCTGTATATTATCCCCCATTATTTTAAGCTGCCTTCGGTCCTTTTCCAAGGAGAAAGGTGAGGTAAAAATACTCAAAAACTAAATGAATAAATTATGATGGGGGTGCTGCTTTGTGTTTTTGGACTGCATCCCCCAGGATTCTGAGAGCAGTAACTCACAAACATAAGTCTGCAAACCTCTAGATTTCACCCTGCTAGAGAAGAGATTAATCCTCCTGCCTTTTGTCGCTGATGTAAAAAGGAGAAGAAGGCTGCAGCAGTAATTCTTAAGAAAGGTTTTAGTTCTTTGGGAGGCCCATCTATAGAGTCAAATCATCAAAAATACTGTATATCATACATGCCAGCATCCTCCATATCCAAAAGCAAAGCAAAGTGTTCTGTTTATATACCGCCCATAGTGCTTAAAGCACTCTGGCTGGTTTACAATTTTTAATCATGCAGTCTACACATTACCCAGGCAGGGCAGGCCCCCTCTGATCCATCATGTGCCTAGAAGAGGTGATAATCATACAGCTATATTGTATGCCCACATAATAGACACCCAAATAGTCATGTGGACATTCCTCATGCATGGTAGTACATATATATTTACATGGTTTCCTTTATCAACAAATAAATCTCCAGGGAACAGAATAAGATTATGTATGGAATGTAGCTCATTGTAGATTCTTCCAGATTTATTTGGGCTTGGTTGGTTTGGTTAGAGCTTTTCTGTGCCATTCTGATACCCAGGCAAAAAAAAAAAAAAACGTAAAAAAGAACTTTGGTTTACACAATCAGAGCTTGTTAGTTTTTGGTTAACTTTGGATCCTTGAGTTTAATTTCAAACAATAACACCCTTAGCATACACTGAGGTGGTCTGCTATGGCTAGTTTGCTTGCTGTAAATTATACAAACATGCCTCTTCTATTAAAATGGAGAACTAGTTCCTCCTTAGTAGTGTGGTCTCTAGATATCAATAGACATAATTTCCAAGTGAACATGTTCTGGATTGGTATGTGAATTTAATCTGGAGAGAGGAGCAATTTGAGGTAATTTGATGGTGTTTTCCTTTCCTTTCTCCGTTAACATGGAGAGTGTAATTATATGTTTCTCATTAGTGCCTTGGTTCTCTTCCAGTCACAGTTCTGGTATGCATGGCACAGTGTATATTCTGAAGGCGTACCCTCTGAAAGTGTATATCTTTGGGAATAGTTGTGAATAGATTCTTGTTTAAGCCTAATGCAGCATCTCTCATTCGGTACAGATAATGACATTTAATGACTTGAACGTCTTTGTCCTCATAAATGCTAATTCTTGTTCTGAATGAAAGTTCCATAGAAAACACAACACAAGGAATTACATGGTAACTGCATTGCTAATCACGATGCACATTAACAACCAAGTAAAACAGCAGTTGCAAATATATTCCTTTTTATGACATGAGAGCAAATTGGCTATGTTGCTAGTGTATTTGCAGGATTGGGGACTCTTCTGTAGGCAGTCATAATACTGCTCAGGAAAACCTAATGGGTGCTTGGAAATATATGAACAACTGCTATTTCTACTCTGATTATAAAGATGAAAAGTTCACATGTTCCCCTAAGGGTAGACATACATAATAGAGAACCTGTTAATGCTGCTGTGCATAAAGACAGCACAGCTGCTTCTGCTTTCTTTTATAGAGAAGGACTGCAGTGCATCTTGGAGAAAAACACACTGGTGCCCCAAATCAGATTAATATGATGAGTCATCCCTGCCCCAGAACAATTTGTCTAGACAGCTTTTGCCTTTCAGAAGTTGTTGGGCTGAAGCTTCCATCAACCCTACTAGCGTAGCCATGCTGAAGAATGCTAGGAGTTGCAGTCTCAACAACACTTGGGGAGGCACACTTTGTTCCTCTTGCATTTAGAGGTTCCTAACATGTAGAATAGAATATGTGCCGTGTTCCTGGTGGCTAGGTATCAGTTATTGGCATACTACACTGGATGGTCGCAATTGCAGAAGAAGGGGGTTGTTGAGACCTAGCCAGTTTAGAGAGCGTGATTGGTGAACATTTGGATTCTTGTATCATGAAACGAAGGTATTAGTATGCCATTTAAAAGAATTCTGTTATGTTTAACCAAGTTTCCATACCTGACTTTTGCACGGTTACCTTTGTAGTTTTATCTCAAAGAGTGTTGTGATGTGGCACCAAAGTTTCGCAGCTGTGGAAGGCTGTAGCTGTAAGGTGACTAGTAATATTTAAAAGGTTGTTACCATCATTATAGAGCAGTGTTGGCGAACCAACGGCACGGGTGCCAAAGGTGGCACTCGGACCCCTTTCTGTGGGCACCCGAGATCGGCCCTTTCACAGCCACCTGTATTCAGGTTAAATGGCTGTAATGGCACTTTGTGAATAATTAGTGGGTTTTGAATCGCAGCTTGGGCACTCCGTCTCTAAAAGGTTCGCCATAACTGTTATAGAGCAATAGCAAAACCTATTCTGCCTTTAGGGAGGGGGGGGGAATAGTAGGCTGCTCTTCCTGGATACAAGTGTCTACCTAGGGAAGTACACTATCTGACCAGGTAAAAAATTAAAGAGAAGGTGGAAACAGTATACTGAAGATCTATACAAAAAAGATAAAAAGATGATGGACTCCTTTGAAAAAGAATCCTATGACAAAGAACCTACAGTTCTAGAAAGAGCAATGAAAACTGCTCTAGGAAGAAATAAACCACAAGAGGATAGATGGAACACTGATAGAACTATTTCAAGTCACTCAGGCTGAATATGTTAAAAATCCTAACAAGATTATGCCAATAAATATGGAAAACAAAAACAAAGTCCACAGAATGACAGCATTCAATATACATTCCAATTCACATGAAAGGACATGCCAAGAAATACAGTAAGTATAAGACCATTGCTTAAATTTCCCATGCAAGCAAAATTATGCTCAAAGTATTGCAATGAAAGCTTTTACCTTAACTGAAATGAGAAATACCTAACGTTCAAGTTGGAAGAGGCAGTTGAGATCTCATTGCAAATATCTGCTGGCTACTGAATTTCATTCAGGAATTTCAGAAGAAGATCAGTATAGAGTACAGCAGAGCCATTGACTGTGTGAATGTTCAGAAAGTATGGGTTGTTCTGGAAGAAGGAGGTGTGCCTCAACACGTGATAGTCCCGATACATAATCTGTATTTTGGACAAGAAGCAACTATTAGGACAGAAGATTCGGGGACTGAATGGTTTTGTATGGTCAAAGGTGTCAGACAAGGGTGCATTTTATCCCCTTATCTGCTCAGTCTATGCACAGATTATATCACATGGAAAGTCAGGCAACATTCAGGTGAAAATTGATAGAAAAAAATATCAATACATTAAGATATGAAGATGATACCATCTTAGTGGCAGAAAGCAGCAATGACTTGAAATGACTTAGGGAAAGCAAAAGAAGAAAGTCCCAGAGCAGGACTGCAGCTGTGAATGCTAAGAAGGCAAATATCATGGCTACAGAAGAACTGTACAAGTTTAACATCAACAGTGGGGGGGGGGATGAAATACTGCAGGTAGAGAGTTGGTATTCCTTAGTTCAATCAATAATCCAATAATCCAAAGGGAGGGATCAAAATAAGACTTAGACTAGGAAGGGCACAATGAAAAAAGCTAGAAGACAATAATGATATGGCCAAGACCATCCACACTCATGTATTTTCTATCGCCATGTAGGGGTGTGAAAGCTGGACTTGGAAGAAAGCTGGCAGTGGGGAAAAGATTTGTTTGAAAGATGGTACTAGAGGAGAGCCTTGTGGGATACCCTGGATCGGCAGAAGGACAAACAAGTGGGTCCTAGATCAAAACATGCCTGAACTGTCTCTGGAGGCAAGAACGATGAAATTGAGGCAGTGTAACTTAGAGCACATCATGAGAAGGCAGGATTCCCTGGAAAAGACAGTGATGCAAGGAAAGGTGAAAGGCAGCAGGAAAAAAAAGGAAGATCAAAGAGATGAATTGACTCCCTTAAAGGAAACCACAGGCCAGAGTTTACAAGACCTAGGCCAGTGGTTCTCAACCTGTAGATCCCTAGATGTTCCTGGACTGCAATTCCCAGAAACCCCTTTCAGCATAGCGAGTGGTGGAGGCTTCTGGGAGTTGCAGTCCAGGAACATCTGGGGACCCACGAGGTGGAGAACCGCTGACCTAATAATTGAGGATAGGCAATTCTGGAGATTGCTCATTCATAAGGTCATTATAGAAGCAACTTGACAGTGAGTAACAACAACATTCAGTTTGAATTGTACAGGAAGAACCAAATCTGTGCTGCCTTGAGGGGGGAAATAGTGAGCTCCCTGGATTCGAGCCTCTGTCTAGGAAGGGGGGGAGACACTTGCTTCTGCTCAGGGAGGGAACTCCATTTGGGAGGGCCATTTTCCAGGGTCCATGAATTTCTAGTGTCAGCTCTGCTGAAATAAACACCACAGATAAACTGATTTGAAATGTTGCTTAGTAAAGCTGAAACTAGCACACTAGCTAGGGATACGTAATTATGACAAGAAACAATCACTCTCATTACCTTCACCTGTAGTGGAAAAAAATGGAAATGTTTTTAATCAGTTCAATGCTTTTCATTAATCACAGGCAATTCAGTGAAATTCAAGATAATGTCTTGAGCTTGGGTTTCATGGCATGCCCTAAAGAGAAACGTGAAGTGTCTGGAGTCTGGGATTTCCATTCCTTTGCACACAACTTCTTCCTCTCCCACCCCACCCCCCACCCACTCAGGCCTGGCTCAGTGTGCAATTTTAATAGCAATCAAGAAAGGGGAATTCCCAGGTGTACATGTTCCTTTTTGATGTGCCAGTTTGTTCCTTCCAGTGTGCAGTCTCTCTTGATCTGATGGGCTGGAGCCCAGGTGTTGTAGGGGAACTTGATACATTCTGATACATCAGGGGTGTCCAAACTTTTTGCAAGGAGGGCCAGATTTGGAAAGGTATAAATGTGAGGGGGGGGGCGACCATTCAGCCATATTTGGCCCTGGGCCACACTTTGCACAAGTCTTTATAACATGCAAGGAGGTGGGGAGGATGCTGCAGCGATGGAGCTTGGGGTGAGTAGGATGGGCAGGTGGGTAAGGGGACAGACAAAGGTAGGGAGGGCAGGCAAACCGTAAAACTGCAAGCTGATGCCTCCATCCCGTATGGGGAGGGGCCAGCTGGCAGGGATGCTTGACAGGCTGAGCTGGTGAGAAGAAGAGGCCGTGAGCCACTCAAAATTTGAAAACGGGCCACATTTGGCCCCTGGGCCTGTGATACATGTACAGGATAGGGCATATAAAGCACTGGAGATAAAGAAGGTCTGCCTTTCATAAGGATACCAACTTTTGGGACAACTGTATGATAGGGACAACTGTTTTGATTTACTTTGACTGTCCTTGGATATTTTAGGGGGAACAAGTCCCAGGACAAATATGTGGAGTAGGATATCATAGTGGAAATTCATTTCTGTTATTTTGAGCTTGGGTGTTTCCAGTGCCTACAAGGGAGGTAAAAACCCATCAGGTGTATTTTGATCCTTCAAATAGGAGATGGCAAGTAGTGGTGACTGTCACCCTTAGAGGCCTACCGGGTTAAGTAGCCAGTGCCAATGAAGAAAGGTGGAGGAAGTGGGAAACAAGATTGGTAGGACTATATGCAGCTCTTGGTATTCACTTTTCTCAACAGGGCAGGGGACCAGCCATGTGATGACACCTAACTGCCTGGTGGGGATAATATAGTGGCAGCCGGCCCAGGGGGTGCTGTTTAGCTGGACAGCGCCCCCGAGGGGCTTAGGTCTTGCCCTAACCTGCAATCCACTGGAAGGGGTATGGGGTTGACCCCCTGGACCCACATATCCACACTACATCAGCCTCCTCCTCATGGCAATGTTTGATGGTGCATGTTGGTTGTCAATAAACCTGGCCCAATGTTTATCCCATCTGGTGGCATCTTGCATATTTATTTCAGCTCTGGGAGGGCAAAGAACTAGTGGATCTCTTTAAGAAGCCACATTTCAGCTTGGAGTCTAGTTTGACTTAGGCATTATCATGGGCCCACTAGTTTCCTGAGTGAGGGAGAATGTCAGAATAGATGTGGCTCTCCCCTCACAGCTAAACACACACACGACAAACAGGCCTGGATTAAAGTTCTGGAGGGTGTAAGGTTAGCAAGAGAGACAGTTGTAAAGGGCCGTTAATGCAAATTTCAAATAAAAATAATAATGAAATAACCCAAAATTCCTGCACTAAAGTTCCTGCATTCAGGGATTTTTACAAATGGATTCTAACTGTTCAGGAAGGACCTTAAGGAGTGAGGTGCTATTGAGGTACATAGGATTAGAGGATATATTTCTGCCCCTTTTAAAAATACAGAAGAAATCTCTGCTTTAGTCACTCACCGTTAATGGCCCACACCATTTCAACATCTGGGAAACACTTTGTCACAGTGGATTAGAAGATAATATAGTGCATCCAAATGGGTTCACTTTCATTGTCTTTTCTCTCAGTTTCTGAGATGAAGCTAAACTCAACAGGTTGCTGAAATGCTTTAGTAAATTCTGCTGACAGGTCATCTAGTGTTCTCGATTGATTCATGGACAGCTATGGGACAATGGAGATATTCGCCAAAAGATTTGCTGGGGCACTAAAGAACTCGTGTAGGATACATAACAAGGGGCTCAAGTTAAAGGAAGCCAGATTATAGCTGAATATCAGGAAAAGCTTCCTAACTGTTAGAGCAGCACGAACGACAGTAGAACCAATGTCCTCAAGAGGTGGTGAGTGTTCCAAGTCTGGAGGCATTCAAGAGAAATTTAGACAGCCACCTGGCATATATGATTTCATTCCTCCTTTGAGCAGGGAGGTGGACTCAGTGGCCTTGTAGGTCCCTTCCAATCTCATGATGATACTGTATGATTCCCAATATCAATGGAGGTGCCAAGCCTGTGTTGTATTCTTTTCAGTTTTTCAGTGATTCTAAAGAAGTCATTACCTCTTGAAGTCCTTCTTTGCTGGTCAATTGCGTGTGGCATGTTTTCTTTGTCCTGTCATGTTTGCCTGATTCCTCCTCCTACTGGTGAGCAGCAGTCCTTTACTTTTTACAGCAAATGTAGAACAGTGGATAGGACAGTTTGGGCCACTTCAAAGGCTTTAAGACAGTAAAGAAAGAAGATTGAAAGAAGGGTGAAAGAAAGAAGATTCTCTTGTGTCCTGCCTATCTCAGATATTCCTTGAAATTCTATTGGAATAGTTAATGTTGTGCCAAATCTACCATACCTGTATTTGGTTTGAAGCCATCACAGTGTATTTTGGGATAAACTTCTGTGTCATTGGCTGCCTTGGAAAGAGTTGGAAAAAAATGTTGGATGTGCTGGGTTGTAGGAGCTATAGTCCCAAAAGGAGCATTTCATTCTTCAGGTTGGGCCACAACACTTTGTCTAAATTTGTAACACATAAAACAGCTTCCTATAGTAGGAACTAGGAAGATATAAATTCTTTACTGTTATTCTTCCTCCTTTCCACCTGTGTGTAATGAAATGGAGACAATTGCATGTGACTATAACTAGCTGGTGTTTTCAGATTTCAGATTTCTGCAAAAAAAAAATGCTATTATGTAAATGGATGAAAATTCTCAAATGGAAGTTTGAACAAAATAAACTTCTTCAAAGTCTATGTCCACAGACAAGCAAATGCCGTACAAAAGCGGTGCATAAAAGAGGGAAAATAATGTTAATGTCTCTATCGATTTCTGTGGAACTAGATAGCCTGCTGTTTAATTATGTCACAGCAGCACTTAGGCAATGGCCTTGATAAGATTATTTAATGGGTTGAACAGCAGGGCAGAACAATAAAACTGATTTTTCATTTGTCTTATTATGGCCAGCTAATCTTTGGTTAAGACTGCACAAAATTCTCCTTGGGCCATAGGCCTTCTAAATGTGTTCAGCGATCCTGTTCTTTCTAAATTTATGCCCTTTACTTTATTCCAGATTTGCTTTTAGTTTTTCCCCTGAGGAGGCAAAGTTTAATGGATATGGTGCTTTGAAGAGTCTTCTAATGCAGTTTTCAGGCCCCACGGACAATGGGATGTTAGCTTAGGCCGTGTCATGGGATCCGTCTCCAGCCCTCAAGGGAGATAAAACATCCATGAAATGGGAAGAATTACAATGCTCTTGCTAAAAGTCCAGATGTAAAATTACCATACAGTATCTATTATTAATGAAACACTTAAAAATATGGTTGTCTTGGGGTAGCTATTACATGATATTTCTTATTGTTGCAGAGAAGGTCTGGACAGGACAGCTTGGTAACCTAAGTAATTTTTAATGGAGAAAAGCCCTTTGTTTAATCATTCTTCTTCCCAGATTATACCTAATTTCCCACTGTGTGAAGGTGCTCACTATACAAGCAGGTGCCACTTCATTTGCCCATCTGCTACTAAGGAAATCTTCAGTCTGCCTTCTGAAGCAGATCAGCGGGTGGCTCCGTTTCAGATTATGAGCCGGAATCTTTGCTGCCAGCTTTTCCCTATGAATGAGTAAATGCCCAGTGCTCTTTTTGACAGCACAATCTGTGTGTGTGTGTCGTGAACATGAGAAAAGATGATGAGCTCACTATTTGGCCTCTCCTGTGAAGATGGAAGGGAGCAGTCAGCATCAAGACAATTTTAACATAAATTTTACAGTCGGGAATTGTTCTTTTGTGAGGCTCTTGGCTCTGATACCCAAGCAAACTTAAAACATGGTGCTGCTTCATAGAAATTGTGTTCATGCTATAAAGAGCTTGCTAAACCAATGGCATGAGTCATGTTGCATCATGAAAGGAGAGTTCTGGTTAGTCATTCTGTTATATAGTCATTCTATATCAAGTTATTTCCTATAATGCCAGTTTGTTGGGCTGCCAAAGTGCCCATGAACATGCTCTAAACCAGTGGTTCCCACCTTTGCTCTTACCTATAATTGCTTCTTTTCACATGTTGCAAGCTGTCTCATCCTTATCTCCGCTTCTTCAGGAAGTCAGGTGAATCTTAACAAGAATGATGTGTTCTTCTGGTATTTCAAAGCTGTAGAGATGCCAAGTCCTAATGATTTTCCCAGAATAAGATATTATACATCCCTCCTCCTTCCTGTTTGCGGCAGGATTGTATGCCAGGATGTGTTTTTACCCTCAGAAGCCTGAATTGCACTTTTGACATTCCTTTTATTTCTAAATAATATCTTAAACCATGTCATAATGGTAAGTCCAGTCAAGTCTGCCATTGTAGAAATCAAAGTCCCCAGCTTTATGCCAGCGCAGAAAAGATGATGAGCTCATTGTTTGGGCCTTTTTTGAGAAGATTAAAGAGTCAACACAAGGACGATTGTAAAATAAATTTTACAGAGGGAGATTTATGTGAGCCTCTTGGCCGTAATAACCCAAGCAAATATAAACATGGTGCTGATTCACAGAAGAATAAAATTGTGTTTGTGCCATAAACAGCATGCTGAATGGTAGATATGAGTTGTATCATGTCATGGAGTGAGAGCTCTAGTTAATCATTTTATTAATCTGTCAAGCCTAGAGATGTGAAGGCCCAGAAAGAAAGAAAAACATTTTAGAAAAAAAAAACAGTTTTTCCCATTTTTTCCTGAAGCTTTTTTGTTTTAGTTTTGTTTTTTGTTTGTTTGTTTTCTGAAAAAGTGGAAACATTGAAAAAAGAAAAAGACAAAAAAGGTTATAGAATGTTTTATTTTAATATGATGAATAAAATATTTTAAGACAGGGAGTTCAAATATTTTCCAAGTCATTTCTTAAAAATATGCCTTGTATCAGATTATTCTAATTTCTGTGCACTGAGAAAAAGCAAGTCCTAGGTTACAAGCCAAACTCTCCAATGCAAGAACAAGAAAACCCCATTTCTAGTTGTAGCTTGAATATTTGCTGAGATCTGTTTCCTTCACTGCTGTGAAACAAAGTAGGTTCCCTTTTGAACTGACTCCAAGCCATTTCCATTTGTGGTTACTGTGGGTCCTGCCTAGACAGCAACAGCTTCCTGTTCTTCAGGTTTGATGGTGTAGCATAAATAATATGTATTATTTATTTATTTGTTTCTTTCTTTGTTTTAGAGTATTTTTACCCCACCTTTCTCCTTGGAAAAGGACCCAAGGTGGCTTACAGTAATGAGTAGAGATGGGCACGACTTAGCGGTATTTTCGTTTTCGTTTTTCGTTTTTCGTTTCCGTTACGTAACGAAACGAAAAACGGCTCAGAACTGGAACGAAAACGGAAACGAAACGACTAATTTTGAGCCAATTTTCGTTACTGGGAAAGCACTTAATGGAGCTAAATGGGAAGAAACGAAAAAATTTTCGTTTTCATTTTTCGTTTTCGTTACGTAACGAAACGAAAACGAAAAATTTTGAAATTAGCTCACGAAAACGGAAACGAGCCGAAATGGACCCCTAGACGAAAACGAAAACGAACAATTTTTCTGAGTCGTGCCCATCTCTAGTAATGAGATAATATACAGTCTAGTACAATTAAGACATGTTCAAGTATTTGAGAACAAGGAATTGAGGGACATCTTACAGCATTAATAGACAACATTACATTAAAGCTACAAGGTTATAAATAGTTATAAACAAAAAGTCTGTGTGAACTTGTAGATTCATATAAAATACACATGGTAGTATCATTCAGGGAAAGTCTCCCTGAAGAGAAAGGTCTTTGCCTGTTTCCAGAAGGACAACAGAGATGAGGCAGTCCTGGCCTCTAGTGGAAGGGAGTTCTAGAGTCTGGGTGCAGCAGTCGAGAAGGCCCTTTCATGGGTTCCCACGAGACGTACCTGTAAGGATGGTGGGATGGAGAGAAAGGCCTCTCCTGATGACCTTAACACCCGAGTCAGTTCACATTGTGAAATTCGATCTTTGAGGTAGCTAGGACCCAGGTCGTACAGTGCTTTGTAGGTCAAGGTCAGCACCTTGAATTGTGCCTGATAGCCGCAGAGCTGCTTTAATAGGGGTGTAATGCGATCTCTGTACCCCGCCCTAGTCAGCATTCTGGCTGCTGCATTTTGGACCCGTTGAAGTTTCCTGAGACTTTTCATCAGTAGCCCCACATAGAGCACATTACAGTAGTCCAGGGAGTCTAGGAAGGTTGGCTGCATACCTTTCATACCTACTGAATTTCAGGCTGCAGCTCAAGCCTTTACTCAAGCTTGGACCCCAACAAGTGACCAGGAAGAAAGGAAATACCCCTTGTCCGGTTCTATATTTACACCTAACCACAAGGGCAGTCTAGTTTTGATAGTGTAGGTCAGGCATGTCCAAACTTCAGCCCTCCAGATGTTTTGGACCACAACTCCCACAGTCCTTTGCCATTGAAATTACAGGCTTGGAATTCTGGGAGTTGTGGTCCAAAACATCAGGAGGACCGAAGTTTGGTCATGCCTGGTGTAGGTCTATCAGAATTCTAATACAGTACCATGTATACCAGAGTGCTGGGATTTGCTGAAGGAGTATGCTTTGATCTCACAAATGAATAGTTCAAATGCACTTTGATCTGACATGCATGTTCGTATTTGCCTGATCATACCAGTGTGATTGGCCCTATTCGCAGACAGCATTTTCCTGGTCCCTTGGCCTTCTACAGTATTAGGGACAGCAACGCCTATGAGCAGCTCCTTCTCAAGAGCTGGATTTCACCCATCCTGGGAGCGAAGGGGGACTGGCCTTCCCATGATCCTGGAGTGACTTGAGGCAAGCAGCTGCGTGCCAGCTCCTTTTGTAACTAGTTTTTTGTTTGAGCGTGTCATGTCATGCATGACAGTAACTAAGGATGTTTCAACCCACAGTGACTCAGGTCTTGCAACATTCCTTAATCCTTTTTCCGCACAGGTGGTTTGCCAGTCTATGGGTTTTTGCATCATGCCTGGTAAAGAGTAGAAGGGAGGGAGGGCATTGAATGAGAGCCAGTCTCTCACAGTCTTCCTGGACCCTTCTTCAGCCACCCAAATGCTGCTCACCAAGTACATGCTGTACAGGACTCTGTAGTCTATGGAAAATGACAGGCTTTCAGATGAGCCACTCAAAACCTAGAAAGCTGCGATCCCCTGGAGGTTTTATGAGCAGAACATCCTGAGTGTTACTGCTGAGCATTTTGCTTGCTTCAAGTATTTGCATTTGGAAATGGAAAAGGCGGAAATGGAAATTGTTGGGAAAATTGGAAAAAATGCTATATTGGCACTTCCCATCCCCTTTTACATCTTGAAAGTCATTCTGTTACTTTAGGAAAATAAATTATGACTATGGACAATTTGCTTGGCATAAAATTATCACAGCTAGCATATTAAAATATAGTGTATCCAACAATTATTACAAACAGACTTTTAAAATAATATTTATTTGCAATTGTAAGTAACAAATGGAGTAACCATCTCCTGAACTGTTTACTAGTTTATATGGAACAAAAAAACTCTACAAAACAACATTTCAAAATCCAGAATTAACAATTCATATTTCCTCTCCATGGTATTAAATAAAAATAAATAAAAAAACTCATTCTCTTAAAAATAATTCAAGAAGGCGGAAAATGTATAGAAGGGAGTGGGACTAAGTTGAAATGAATGGGCATGAAATTTAATCAGAATCATTTTGTTGCTCTGTATTTTTTCCAGTGCCTTTAGGCCTAGTGAAGAGGACAGAACAGAACCAAACGTACCCACCCACATGCAAAAACAAAAATGAAACATTTTTCTTTTTCTTGTGACAATAGCAGCACCTTCTAAAGGAAGAAATGCATCTTGTTCTCGCATTGCAAAGTTCAGTTTGTAATTTAGGACTTGCTTGTCCTCAGTGTACAGAAATTAGAATAATCTGCTCCTATGTATATTTTGTTAGAAATGATTTGGAAAATATTTGAACACCCTGCCTTAAAATATTTCATTCATAATGTTAACAAAAAATCCCATAATCATTTTTTCTTTTTCTTTTTTCAATTTTTTCAGAAAAAAAAGGCTTTGGGGCGGGGGAGGAAAAACATGTTGTTGTTTTTTCCTGAATTGTTCTGTTTTTTGTTGTTGTTGTTTTTGTTTTCTGGGCCTTCACATCTCTATAGAAAGGGATGCAGCTCTGAGGTGAGGGCATATACTCAGCCTCAAGCATAGTTGTAACATAGGTGAGAAACACAGGATTGCTGTATTGGAAGAGTTGCAGTCCCTGAAAAAAGGTTCAGAGATACCCTACCACTGGTGTCACAGGTGTTATCGCCCGAAAGAGCGATGTAACAGAAGCATCTGGAACAGGTCCCAGAGCAATTTAGAGAGAGCTGAAATGAAACAGACCCTGCCTTCAGGGTCATAATTTGAAAAAGAGAAGAGACCAAATGAAAAATAGGGATTGAGAAAGAAGGGAAAAAGCAAACTCAGGACCTAAATTCTCACCTGCAAAGTCCAACAAGTACTAGTTGAAAGCTGTCATCAGTTCCCACAAATTGTACCAGCAGTAGAGGTTGACAGGTGGACCCCACAGAGCTTATGTTTGTAGAGGTGACTGAGAAGATGCTTTCAGCTAGATCTGGATCCAGGACTGATGGGGAGAGAAGGCTGTTGCTGCTTCTCCCTCAGAGTGGCCTTTTCTTTTAATATCAGGAGCCAAAAAGCATTCTCTCAGAAGATCTAAGTTCTTTGTAATAGGAACAAGTAGTTTATTAATTTGAGCAGGTGGCATTAAGCAATTGCCAGTTTTGCAGTCTATTAAAGTACTTGAGATGTAGGCTAGTACTTTAGGATGGGGTTGAAGAGTTTTACAGTATATATGAACTGTTAGTATACAAGGGAAAGGAATCTCTCAGGGGTCTGGATTCTTGCTCTAATGGTCTCAGAAAATCAATAACAAAAATACTGTCAGAGCTGACCCAGAACCAGGGGCATGACTTGGGGAGGGCAAGGGGGCGGGGCACCGCCGGTGCAGCAATTAGGAGTGCCAAATCGCCTACCGCGTGGCAGTGGGGGGGCTCACTCTCCTGTTTGTTGTGGGGCACAAAAACTGACTTTTGCCCCAAGCTCTGGGAACCCTAGCTATACATCTGCCCAGAAATGTACCCAGTCTAGAACTTTGTTTCTGATAATTGGCAGTTTTCTGGGAAACCTGCAAGAAGTTAGTGAGAACAATACCGCTGTGGTTTGCTTCCATCACTTGGTGTTATAGGTTTTTCAATTTGCCCTTCTTAGAGAGGTAAGAAATAAATGGTGCCCTAATTCAGCCTAAATGCTCAGTAAGTAATAACCATTTGGACTCGTAAGTGTACAGTATAACATTTTTATTATTGCTTAATGCCTTCACACTAGAGATGGGCACAAAACAAAGTTTTAATTTGTTTCATTATTCATTATTCATTTTGTTAGCTAACAAAATGAATAACGAACCAATCCATCAAAGAAAAATGAAACAAAATGGAAATTTCCGTTTTGTTCGCTTCATTTTTCCGTTATCTCCCCTACCTTATTGCCGCTGCTTCTGAAAGTCCTCATGGTCCTGGAACTCCTGGGAAGCTGCCGCCTGTGGAGGCGCTGGCTCCAAGCCAGTGCTTCAAAAGGCCCCCAGCTGGGGACTTTTTAAAATAAAATTAAAATGTAAAATTAAAAAAAAGAGCACTGACCCGGCCCAAGGGGCTGCGTCAGAGCTCTAAAACAAACAAATAAAAAAAAATTAAAAAAAAATAAAATGAGCGCTGACCCGGCTCCAGGAGCCATGCGATCTGTGGTCTTTTAAAAAAAAAAGTGCCAATCTGGCTCCAGGGGCTGCGTGATCGGCGCTCTAAAATAAAATTTAAAAAATCCAAAAAATTAAAACGAGCGCCGACCTGGCCCCAGGAGCCACATGGTCGGTGCTCTAAAATAAATAAATAAATGAGTGCCAACCCAGCTCCAGGAGCTTCGCGGTCGGCGCTTTACAAATAATTTTTTTTTTAAAAAAAAGAGCACTGACCTGACCCCCAGCTATGTGGCCAGTGCTCTAAAAAAAATAATTAACAAGCGCCAACCTGGTCCCAGGAGCCACATGTTTGGCACTCTAAAACAAAACCAAAAAAAAAAAACCCCACAAAGAACAAAACACAAGAAGCCCCTGCTGCTGCTGCCACCAGGATCGGCGGCAGGGGCGGTAAGTTGGACTCGAAACAGTTCGGCTTGGTTCGGGTTCCTGTGAATTTTTTAAAAATTTGTACGACCCCAAACTGAACCGAACCAAGGGTGGGCCCGAAACAGAACGAACTGAACCGTCGGTTTTCTGTTTCGTGCCCATTTCTACTTCACACTACTTTGCAAGGCTAGCTCTTTATGGCAGAACTGTTTCTAGATACTGCATCTCTGGTTTTTAGCAGCCTGATCGCCCATCCCTAGTTAGAGAAAACATATGCACAGCTGGATGCAGTTATAGTTCTCCTTTCTAAGCTTACCTTTTATCTGTTACTTTAGAAATGTGGATTTTTAAAAGCATGTTTCATCTCGATCATCCCTACTAGGGATGGCCTAGGTCAGGCATGTCCAAACTTTGGCCCTCCTGATGTTTTGGAGCACAGCTCCCAGAATTCTAAGCCTGTATTTCCAATGGCAAAGGACTGTGGGAGTTGTGGTCCAAAACATCTGGAGAGCCGACCTTACTGCTCTGAAAATTGGGTTGTTGGGTTTTTGTTTATTGTTTTTTTGGTTTTTTTTAATGTTGCTACCATCTTTGCATACTTATTGTTTTTTGCTTTAAATGTTGCATTTTTAAATGATATGAGCTGCCTTGGGCCTTTTTAAGGAAGAAAGCTGGGGTAAGGAATATTTGAAATTGAATAATTTTTTTAAAAAGTACAATTCCCTGACTGTTACAAAAGGGAACAATGATTAAACAAAGCTATTCCTTCCTACTTTTTCTTATTACCTTCACCGTCTGTAGTGCTAGTACTGTATATGATTATCATAACTAAGGGGCTGTTTCCATGCAAGCACTCCCTCCTTCTTTTAGCTAGAGCCACAAAAGGCCTGGGTGACACCGTGGAGGAGGATGTGGCAGGGGCCTGCATTTGTACTCTGGCCACCTAATGGAAATGTGGCTGCCCTTGTCAGCTCAGAAGACTTAAATGTCATGAGAGTTGACAGGTACTGCAAGATCCTGCAGTTTTTCATTATAGACAAGAATGGGGGGGTGGAGGAGGTAGTGTGCCCTTCTGCGTCTGCTTATCAACAATAAGACTATATTGTTTAGGAATTTTGAAGCTAGATGATGGGAAACTATGTCTCAATAATAATAATAATAATAATAATAATAATAATAATAATAATAATAATAATAATACAGTTTCAATGCCACAGTCTGTAGCGTTCAAGCGTGCAGTCCATAGCTTCTTGAAAATTTAAGGGTGGAAGATGAAGAAATCACAACAGTGGCACAGCACAAAATATGTAAGTGCTGGAGATGCTTGAGAAACCTCTCAAGATTTTCTTAGGAAATTTGATTGTCTCTCCAGGAATATGTGCAAACAACTGGAAATAATTGACTCATGCACAACACAGACAATATATTTTGGTTTGTTTTTGTATTTTGTCTGTGATGGTGAGGCCTCTGACTGCTGAGCTTAGGCACTGTGGTAACTGTAGGAGCTTTCATTAGAAAATTGAACTTTTAAGAGATTTAACTAGCAATGTATGCATTTAAAATTTCTGTAATAATGTGCAGGAGGGGGGAACGTTTTCAATACACACAGAAATGTGTTCCGATTTTTCATAAGGACTAAAATATTTGCAGTCTGATGCAGCACCAGGACAGAACACAATTCACATCACAACAGAAAATAACCAGAGTGAAAATGAGCTTGTTAGAATTTGTCATCCCTAGCCCCCTGTCTCACTGATCCCGGAGGAACAGTGCAGCCATTTTAAATAAAACCTACTTTGTCAATGACCACATTTTACATAAGAACATAAGAACATAAGAAGAGCCATGCTGGATCAGGCCAAAGGCCCATCTAGTCCAGCTTCCTGTATCTCACAGCGGCTCCACCAGATGCGTTTGGGAGCGCATAAGACTAGATCTCTGCCTCCTGATACCACTCCCCTGCATCTGGCCCTTGAAGTACCCTGGTTTAAAGCCTGGAGATTACACATTTCCATCATGGTTTGTAACCTGTGATGGACTTTTCCTCCAGGAATCTGTCCAATCCCCTTTTGAAGGCATCCAGGCCAGATGCTATCACCACATCCTGTGGCAGGGAGTTCCATAGACTTACAACGCGCTGGGTGAAAAAATATTTTCTCTTGTCAGTTCTTACTCTCCCAGCCCTCAATTTGAGTGTATGTCCCCTAGTTCTGGTATTTTGGGAGAGAGAGAAGAGCTTCCCTCTATCCACTTTACTCATACCCTGCATTATTTTGTATGTCTCAATCATATCCCCCCTCAAGCGCCTTTTCTCCAGACTAAAGAGGCCCAAATGTTTTAGCCTTTCTTCATAAGGGAGGTGCCCCAGCCCAGTAATCATTTTAGTCACTCTCTTCTGCACCTTTTCCAGTTCCACTATGTCTTTCTTGAGATGCGGTGACCAGAATTGTCCACAATACTCCAGGTGGGGCCTTACTATTGTTTTGTATAATGGCATTATAATGTTGGCTGTTTTATTTTCAATCCCCTTTTTGATAATCCCTAGCATGGAATTGGCCTTCTTCACTGCTGCCACACATTGGGGAGACACCTTCATGGAGCTGTCCACCAACACACCAAGGTTTTCTATTTGCTTTCTCCGATGCCTTCATCCTACTCTGACTTCCCTGCTATTTTGACTTTGACTTTGTCTGGAACTTCAACAGAGATTGGAAAAGGTTACATTTTGGACTGCATCTCTTTGTGAAAATGAGATCATGTTCAGAGTCCTGTAAATTAGAGTGTTTTGTTTTTGTTTGGAAATCCAGACTCGGGGTACAATACAATTCATATTTTAATGGAGAGCAATAATTAATGGTTTCTTGATTTTAAAACTGGTTTACACACTGAGGTTAATTTTTAAGAGTGAATTGTAGAACTGTCAGTAAACTAAAACAACTTTAAAATGGGCAAAGCAAATGCAGTTTCTCTTGAAGTGAGATAGTAGTCACTGTCATAATGTTAAACGGATTAACACCCATTGGGCTTAGTGGATCTTGCGCCTTAGTACAAGCAAAAGGGTATGGGTTGTAACACAATGCTTAGAGGAAGATTGTCACCTTTTCAGATGCTTTTACCATCTTAATCATCCTTTATGTAGGTAGTTGCATTAATCTTGCTTCTTGTTGTACCAAAGACCAGATACAGCAGGGAATGAGATAGGTTTTTTTAAAAAATAAATATACTTTTTCTATGCCCAGGCTTGTATATCCATGCATGTGTGCAGGCATGTGTGTTATTAATGTATCAGTTGCACATAATTTGGCAGAGATTTTTCATTTATTTCCTCTAAGAATGTTCTGCTTTCTTAGAGATACTGGCTTAAGCTGTCAGTTGACATAAGCTCATTTAGTTTCCATGTTCTGGGGGGAAAACTAAAGATAGTTTTAGGATGTGCTGTCAGAGATGCAATATATCTACATTACTGCTGTATAGATAAGGCCCACCAGACAACATACGTCTGCTTTCTGTGCTGTGATAAAAGAAAAGTAGGTGTCATTTTATCTTCATCTTGAATGTAGTCTTTTAGCCTTCCATCTAAATTTGATTGATCACTTTCTTGTATTTTATCAGGCCAGGATTAGGAGACCAGCTTCAGCTTCTAGACCATGAATACAGTTAAGAATTTTCTTGTCCCAATGGGAAGTAGAAACCCAGTTGAAGAAAACCTTGTCAGTTGATTGTATGAGCTGTTACTCAGTTAATTGCACACTCGCCCTGAATAAAACTAATTACTGGTATTTAGATTCAGGATGTGTATTTCATAACAGATATTGTTTTAGAAGAGGGAAATCCCACTGCTGATCTCTGTGAGTACTTGGATTAAAAACAGTCATGTATTATTTTCTACAGTAAAAATTACAAATGAATGAAAACTCATGCATATTTATTTATTTATTTATTGTTTTTTATGATTAATATATTTTTATTATACTGGTTAAAATCACTTTACTAGAAAACACCATTTATTTATTTATTTATATTTTTACCCCACTTTTCTCCTTGGAAAAGGACCCAAGGTGGCTTATAATATACAGTCCAGAAAATGTAAGACATATTCAAATTAAGAACAGAGAATTAGAAGAGGCATCTTAGAATATTAAAAGGTAACAGAGCTACAAAGAGCACTCAAGAAGAAAAGAAAAATCTATGATGAGGAGTGAAAAGCAACATGGAAAGCACTAGTGTTCTTACCCCAGAACTCCGAATAATTTCCCCCGGTGGTTTCATATAAATGTTAGTAACATAGGAGACAGAACAGAACCCTGAGCGACCCCACAGGTCAGTGGCGTGGTGTTGATCATGAGTTCCCTAACACCACTTTCTGCATTCTCTCCTGCAGGAAGGACTGAAACCACTGTAAGACAGTGCCCCCAAGTCCCATTTCAGAGAGACGGGTCAGGAGGATGCTGTGGTCGATATTGGCAAAAGTAGCTGAGAGGTCCAGTAAGGCCAAAAGGGACAGAGATCCCCTATCCATTTGCCTGTGTGGATCATCTACCAAGGCAACCAGTGCCACCTAAAGCCAGATTGAGCTGGATCCAGATAGTTTATTTCTTTGAGAAACCTCTGGAGCTGCGAAGCCACAACCCATTCTAGTACTTTACCCAAGAATGGGATGTTACTGTAGATACCGGTTGGTAATTGTTTGGTATTGCTAGTCGTGTCTGACTCTAGGGGCAGTGCGCATCTCCGTATTCAAGCCAAAGAGCCAGTGTTGTGCCAGTCCATGGCCATGTGGCCAGCATGGCTGCAAGGAAACACTGTTTTACCTTCCTGCTTTTTATGGCGGTACCTATTTATCTACTTGTATTTACATGCTTTCGAATTGGTAGGTTGGCAGGAGTGGGCGTTATCAGCGGAAGCTCGCTCCACTGTGTGGCACCCGGGATTCGAACCGACGAGCTACTGACTTTCCCCTCTGGTCTTGACATCCCCAGAGTATTTTATGGCTGTCAAATACCTGTAGCAGAAGAGATGGTTTGAGAGGATGGGTCCTGCCTTCTGATTCTTCAGTTGTATCCAATGGTAAAAGCCTTTCCCCTACTGCTTTCTGTCTCCTGTGCGCTTAGATTTTTCTCTATAGGTGTCCCATGACTACCTGTGGTGGGGGAGGTAGCAACTGCCTTGGCAAGCATGATGTCCGTTTGCACAACTAGCATGGGAAAGGGATAGTTGAACTCTAGGTATATATAACGACTTTGGGCGCAACTTCATCCCTTGTGAACCTGTTTTCTTTCCACTGCCAAATACTAGGTTTTCCATTCCAAGATTGGTGTCTTTTTGCTAATGCCCCCAAATGCTTATGTCTCACTGTATACACTGTGCATGTATGTATACAATAGATACATAAGTGCATTAATGTATATACACAATCTGTATAAAGTAATATGTAATAGAAAATATAAGATTGCCAGCATATATTTATTACACAAGGTTTCATTCTTGGAGTGTTAGGGAGGGGAGCCCTGAGAAAGGAGAACTAAAGGAGATGGTTGAATGACAATGGCCACTGTGTGTTAAAGCTCTTCTACTCCTCCACTCTTTAGCCTGAGTGTTGTAGCCAAACATGCAGCAGCTGGCAGCCTTAACAGTTGAGTCAGAGAGCAAGGCAGGAGGTAGAAGAAATTCGGGTTTTGTATGGGGTTTTTGCATTACATGGCAAAGCTTTGCTTGCAGAAGTGAAGCCTGGATGCTCAAGCTAGCAATTATGGAATCAAAGCCAAGGATGAGGGGAGAAACTCTTTGCAAGGCATGTGAGCTGCTTCCAGCATGGAGGATATTATTTTTCATGTTCGGTGGTGAACCATGTACTTATGGCCAACTATAGAAAGCAAGCTTTTCGAAGCATAATTTTCTCTCTCATCTAGATAAATTGGTCGTGCTGAGTTGGGATCATGGGATATGTAGTTGACCACATCTGCATGGTATTGGGGGGAAATCTCATACAAGGTATAAAAGCAGAAAAGAGCTATCCAGGTATCTTGCTTTTCACTTGCTCTTAAGATTTAAGAATAGTTGTGAACCTCTCTTGTGAGTTGTTTTTTTCACTGAAATTTCTTCTGTCACTCATGTTTCATTCTGCCACTGGAGGCTTACTCTCTGAGGTCAGTGGTTCCCTACCTTGGCTCCCTATAAGTTAAAACTCTCAGAAGCCTTTACCACTCACTGTGCTTGCAAACTTTGGGGAACCCCTGTTTTAGGTGATGCCTAGAACAATGTTCAAAGCAGCATGGTGGCTCAGCAGGCTAGAATGCTGAAACGGTCGGCTGCAAAGTTAGCAGCTTGGCGGTTCAAATCCTGGGTGCCACGCAGTGCAGCAAGCTCCCTCTGTTAACCCCATCTCCTGCCAACCTACCAGGTCAAAAGCATACAAATGCAAGTAGATAAATAGGTACCACCGTAAAAAAGTGGGAACTTAATTAGTTTTCTGTGCACAAAAATGTGGCCACGGACTAGCACAACACTGGCTCTTTGGTTTGGAAATGGAGATTAGCACCTCCCGTAAAGTTGGACAGGACTAGCATGCAAGTCTGGGTGGAACCTTTACAACAATGTACAGGCTGTGTTCAGCACTTTTCCACGACTTCAAATTGCCCTTCAAAAGTGGCTGGTGTGGGGGTGTGACCCAGTTCTGTTTTGCTCTGCTCTCTCCTGCTAGTACGTACTTGATATAAAAAGAGGATTTTTTATTAGACCTGAGAAAGGTCAACAAGAAAATGGCAAACAGAGTATCCTCGTGCGCTTATGTCAGCCTTTTCCTCCAATGTATGTGTATGCAGTATATGAGATTCATTCAGGCATATGCAAGTTACTGTGTGTCAAAGGAAAACATACCTTTTTATGTATTTGCATCTTGCACACGTGTATATATACCGGTATATACCAACAATCTTGTTCTTTCATTCCACACACAGAAACTTCCCCCGCCCGCCTTCCGAACAGTTTTTGCATATATATTCAGGGTACCTTTAACAGTGTGTATGCAGCAGCTTGTTCTACCTTGTTGGACAAGCAGGTAGTAACAGTGGCTGAGAGTGCTGTTATTGGTTGCTTCAGATATTCCAGCTGCATAGGGCTGCTTTTTATTGGTTGGGTGAAACATTCCATATCTTTGGGAACCTCACATCTTGATTACTGTAATATACCTTCAGTGGGGTAGCTGCTGGAGACAGTTTGGAACTTGATGCTGTTGAACTATGTCTCACTCCTCCTGTATTCAGTTTTCGTAGTTGGAAATAGATCAAACTGTGTTGACAGCAGCGGTTCCCAAAGGGACTTTGGACGCAGTTTAAGGTACTGCTTCCTAGATACACATTTTAGTTCGCACACATGGCAGTTCAGGGTTGGAGAATCATAGAATCCTAGAGTTGGAAGAGACCTCAAGGGCCATCTAGTCCAACCCCCTGCCATGCAGGAACCCCCATCACAGTACTCCTAACATATGGCCATCCAGCCTCTGCTTAAAAAGCTCCAAGGATGGAGACTCTACCACCCTCTGTGGCAGCATATTCCACTGCCAAACAGCCCTGTCATGAAGTTCTTCCTAATGTTTAAATTGAATCTCTTTTCCTGTAGTTTGAGACCATTGCCCCATGTCTGAAGCCATGGAAAACAAACCAGTCCCCTCGTCAATGTGACATCCTTTCAAATATTTAAACATAACAATTATATCCCATCTCAGTCTTCTTTTTGTAAGGCTAAACATTCCCAGCTCCCTAAGCCACTTCTTATAAGACATTTCTTCCAGACCCTCAGTCATCTTGGTCACTCTCCTCTGGACCCGTTCAAGGCTGTCAACATCCTTTTTAAATTGAGGAGCACAGAACTGGACACAGTACGCCAGGTGGGGTCTGACCAGAGCAGAACAGAGTGGTACTATCGCTTCCCTTGATCTAGACACTAGGCTTCTGGTGATGCAAACAAGAATTATGTTGGCTTTCTTGGCTGCTACATCACACTGTGACTTATGTTTAATTTGTGGTCCACCAAGACTCCCAGATCCCTTTCACATGTACTACTTACCAGCCAGGTGTGTCCCATCCTATATCTGTGCAATTCATTGTTTTTAGTTAGATGCAGCACCCTACAATTTCCCTCTGTTGAACCCCATTCCATTAGCTTTGGCCCAGTACTCTAATCTGTCAAGGTCCTTTTGGATTTTCATCCTATCCTCTAGGGAATTATCAACCCCTCCAAATTTGGTATAATTTGCAAATTTGATTAGCCTACTCTCTATTCCTTCCTCCAAGTCATTAATAAAGATATTGAATAGCACCAGACCCAAAACAGAACCCTGGGCACTCCACTGGTCACGTCTCTCCAAGCTTTGGCTGTTCAGATGCTGTTCAGCCAGAGTTCCCCATCTGTCCCAATCAATCGTGTGGTTCTATGGGAGATGAAGCTCCATGTCATTTGGAATACATGTTTCCTAGAGGGGACATCCCAGTCATAGTGAGTATCTCTTAATCTCTCAGATGATTTGATTTCTGAGGTCACTGGGAGTCCTGCTTAAATTTCATAATTCTATGAGGTTAAATTATCAAGGATAAGAGCAAGGTTTTCTCAGTTGCTTCTCTAGTTTTATAGAGTCACTTGCTCAAAAAAAAAATCACCTGTCAACATCTTTAGATGTTTTCAAAGAGCCCATTTCATTTGCAAATACATTGGAAGGGATGGAGGGGGACTGCAAAGTTTTTGATAACACATTTAATACTTAGCTTGCTTTAGTGCATAGAATTGTTGATAATTTATTTTTGCTGCTGTTGCAAGCTGCTGTGTGCAACCAAAAAGTAAGATAGAAATTAGTCAAGTCTATTCATTTTTATTTTATTTATTTATTTTTACAGCTTATATGCCGCCCACTACCCAAAGGTCTCTGGGCGGCTTACAATCAAATATGAAAACAGTAAAACATCACATATCAATAAATAATGAAAACAATGATAGAAAACCTTACATTAAAATCATTACACTAAAATTGCCATCAAAGGACCCACATTCTATATTGTGTCAGTTAAAAAACTTCTGGAACAGAAAGGTTTTTACCTGGCGCCGAAATGTCATCTCACTTGGGAGGGCATTCCATAGCTTGGGGGCAGCTGCCGAGAAGGCCCTATGTCTACAAGCCTATGTCTACAAGGAGGTATTAACAGCCAGAGTAGGGGAGGGCACGAAGAAAAGAGCTATCTGCCGTACAAAGCTCAAGGGGGCAACATGGAAAGAGTAGCATGAGTTTGGTGGCATGTTGTGATCACACGGAAGGGACGGAGTCCATTTGTTTTCGAATAAAAGGACAGTTAGGGACCTGAGTTAACAAGGAGAAAGAGGCACCCCTCTCAAAATGTATCTAAGCTCATAATGTGGTTTTTAAAAGACATTGGCCAAGTTCTTTTAGAGCTAATATGTAATGATGTCTGTGGGTTTTTTTGTTGTTGTGCTCATTTCAAATGTGGTTGCTGACTGAAGGATGAAAAACATCCAAGCAATGTGGTTGATGCTATCGCATGAAATACAAAACCGGACAATTAACTTTCTTTAAGAACAATAGAGTGAAACAAAAATAATGTTCTGGTATTAAATCATTCTTGTGCATAAATGTTTCCATGCATTTATAATCTGTTGCTATGCTGTCGTAAATTATAATAGCAGATAATCGGGGTAACTGTCTAAAATAGACATAGCAGAATGGAGAGCTGGCATGGGGAGAGGCCAGAGGCACTTAGGCCAATAATATACAGCAAACCTGGTAAGTAAGACTTTGAAAGAATATAACCCATTGAGAGTTGAAGGCAACTTTCTCGCATTAAGGCTGCAAAATTGGGCATTACCCCGGCAGTCTGCTGGAGAATCTCATGAGGAAATCATACTCCATACCAAAAGAAATGTCTTTCTAATGTATCTTTCTTGGGAGAAAAAAAAGGGCTAGAATGCTTCTCCATGATGTAATAATTTTGTGTATGAGTGTGTTTTGTATGTATGAACAAAAATACACCATCATACTATCTAAAGTTGCAATTTGATGTGGGATTAGAATAAGGGGGAAATCCCCACCACCACCACCAAAAAAAAGTTAGGATGAGAAGCCCCCTTCGCTGAAAGCACACATGGATGCTGGTGTGTACAGCCCGAACACAACTGGCATCACCCCAGTGATTGATAACTCAAGATTCCTGCTGTCGATAACTTCTGAGACTAGGAAGAGGCTTCTGTGTGGTACTGACTTCACAGGAGCTTTGGGACTGGGAGCCAGAAGGGTAAGGTTGCCAAAAAGTACAGAGCAGAATAAGTTGTAGGCAGAAAAACAGTTTGTCTCCAATAGACAAGACATAGCAGTCTTGACTCCATTCTAGAAAATACTGGGATTTGTACTTTTGTGAGCCCAGTCTTGCTCTTGCCCTTCCCTCTCTCAGTTAGATGCCCTGAGCACATCCGATTTTGCCAGATTTCGGAAGCTAAGCAGGGTCGGCCCTAGCTAGTACTTGGATGGGAGACCACCAGGGAATACCAGGCGCTGTAGGCACCTGGAGTAGGAACTGGCAAGCCACTCCAGTATTTCTGCCAAGAAAATTCCATGGACATGGGGTCACGAAGAGTCGGTCACAACTGTAACGATGCAACACAGAGAGAGCCCACTCTTGCTCTTGCCCTTCCTTCTCTCAAAATTGGTATCTAGTTGTTTACAATCTCTAAACATGTATAAAGAGAAATGCCAAGCTAAGAAACAAGTGTCTGAACATGGCCTGACTAAATATAATAGCAGTCAGACAACATATTTATTCTTGATTCTCTTCTATCTTCTACATCTATTCCTCTGTTTGTTACTTATGGTACATTGGTGGCTTGGGGGAAAAACGAGGATGGGGCCTCTCTTCTAGTGAAGCTGTCATGAAGCTCTGCGAGATAGGCAGAGCAAGGGGAAAGTCTTCTGAGACTGGGGAGTGGCACTTTTTCCTGTCATGGATTCAAAAGTGAAAGCAGAACAATGGGAAGACAAAGGGCAATACAGTGGTACCTTGTATAAAGGAATTAATTCGTTCCAAATGAAATTATGTTAAGCAAATTTTCCTTTATACAAATTCCCATAGGAATGCATTGAAAGCAGAGTAATCCCATTTTTATGTTGTACGGATTTTCCCCATAGGCAATTATGTTAAGCAAATTTCCCCTATCTCTGGAATTTTTTATGTTGTACAAATTTTCTGTTATACAAGCTGTCTGTTATACAAGGTACCACTGTATATCAGAGCATGTGTTATGGAGGTGGCGAGAGAAGGACATGGGAAGGCAGCTTGCAGAGCCTTGGTTTGGAAAGTGCTATGCACAGGACCTGGATGCTGAGTAGCTGTTGAGCCCTGGGCAGGTTTAACCATGCTGCTTTTCAAAGAGAATGAAGTGATTCATCTTCAGCAGCTTGCTACATGAATAGTGTATCCTCAAACACTCTTTTGTTGTGGTTCACACACACACTGTTGTATTAAAGCAGCTCTTGGGACATGTGATGCATATTAAGACTTGATCCCTGCTGGAAATGTTCATTCATTGCACACTTGGTCGGGTATCAAGTTCTTATGCTTCTTTAAAAAAAAATCCTTAGACAGTTTCCTCCCTAACGGCTGTAGGAAATATTGTGACAAAATTTCCACTGCAAGCCAAGTTTCCTTTTAAGTTCCTCAGGAGGTAAGCCAAGCTCTCACTTGGAGGAAATGAGGAAAATATCCTTGCCATTTGTACAGGGAAGTGACTCTTATCTAAGTAATCCAGCAGGATTTTTTTTCTATCTCCTCAGAAAGTCACGTGATAAAGCACTCATTAGAACATTATCACAGGGCAGGGAAGGGTATATATTTTTTAATCTAAATTGTTTCCAATAGACTTTCATCAGGTGTTAATTTAACCAGGATTTTCATCTGGCTGAGAAACCAGCATGAGACTGATTAAAACTGTTTCGTTTTCGCCATGGGTGATATTTATTTCATATTACCGACTGTGGTGTAGTGGATAAAATGACTGGATTAGGACTCTGGACAACAGGGTTCAAAACCCCACTCAGCCATGAAAACTCACTGGGGGGAGTGGAATGGTAGAATCACTCCTTAAATACCTCACTTATCTTGAAAGCTCTATTAGGATCACTATAAGTGGGTTCAGACTTTATGGCACATAACAGCAATATTTATGTCAGTATATTTCTTAATTGTGATTAAAGCCGAAGGCATGTATTAGGTCTTGAGAAAGAAGTCTACATTTGACTTCATCACTGCAGTTCAGAGAGAGCCATTGTCACCTCCATGCCACTCTTGGGACGCTTACCGGCGTCCATTTCAAAAGAACCACTGGGCTGTATGTGAAACCCACCTATCTTTTTGATGAATCAAACTCCCCATCAAAACAGTACAGTAGGACCCCAGTATCTGCTGGGGATTGGCTCCAAGCCTCCCTGTGGATAATGAAAACCGCGGATAAGAGAGAATGCCAAAATGTCCCCAAAACTGCTGTTTTGTGATAGTAACTTGCTTTACAGCTGCTGTTTTGCAACAGTAGCTTGCTTTACAGCTGCTGATTGTGACGGTAGCTTGCTTTATGGCTGCTGTTTTATGACAGTAGCTTGCTTTACAGCTGCTCTTTGTGACAGTAGATTGCTTTGCGGAGGCTGAATTATTTATTTATCTTTTCCTCTGCCAACCGTGGATAACTGGCTCAGTGGATAATGAATCAGTCGATGGGGGTGGGTTTCCTACTGTATTTGACTGCTACACCAAACAGATCTGGCACACATTGCTCTTCATTGTTTAAATTTTATAATGAAGTTCAAGTGTCTGGGCCTCGCTTCTATCTTGGAAGCCAAGCTCTTGGAAGTATGGCTGTTGTGCTTTCTGGACAAGAGGGACTCAGGTGTTGATATATTCAGTGACACTGTTGATGAGCTCCCTGGTATGTGTTTGTGTGGTTTTTTCCCTGGCACATATGTGTGTATGGAGGGAGTGGGTTTCAAATCCCATAGTACGCAAGGACAGAACAAAATCAAAAGGTGGAGGGTTGGGGTTTTTGGCGTGTCAGGCAACACAACTTGAAATTGATCTTTTGATAAAATATATGAATCCATCTTTGAACGTACGTTTTGCTCCAGGCCAAGATGTCTCAAGCAGCCGTTTGCTGAACAAAGCTTTGATGCAGCAGGGAAGTCCCCAGCAAAGAGGGGGAAAGTTACTCCTGTATGAGGGAGTCAGGAAAAGTGAATATAAATTGGCTGACAGGGGGGTTGTAGTCAAATTGCTGTCAATCTCACCATGGAACACAAAACAGAAGCAGAGAGAGAGAGAGAGAGAGAGAGAGAGAGAGAGAGAGAGAGGCAGTGGCACTTTAAAGACTGACAGCTATATTTTTATGTAAGCTTTTGAAAGTGTACATTAAAATATAGCAGTTAGTCTTTAAGGTGCTACAATGTCTTCCCACACATACTTTTAAAAAAACTTTTCTTTTGTTTTCTGTTTCTTGTCGAAACGCTTGCACAGACTAATAGAATAGAGCAGTGTTGGAGAATTATGGCACGGATGCTAAAGGTGGCACAGTGGCACATGGAACCCTTTCTGTGGGCACATGGCATCGCCCCCTCACAGCCACAGCACTTCTCTTTCCACTCAGAGCACAGCACTGTGCTCCATGAAGAGAGCTGGGTGAAGGGGAGGCAGCGGCTTGTGGGCTCATTCGTAGCCCCAGTTTTCCCCCCTCCATGAAGGCTCTTTTCCAGTACTTTGGGACTGAGCAGTGAAGTCTTGAATAGCTGGTCACCTCTCCATTTGGAAACTGTGTTCTTGTTTGCTTGCTTCTAAAAAAACACCATCGTCTAGTGCATCCATAAAAACAATAAGCTGAAGCATCTCTGAATGCAGAAAGAATGCTACCAGTTGACCAAATGTCTGACAGCTTAGGCGTATATTTCTGAATTAAAAACTGCTTCATGTTTACCCCTTTTAAGAACATAGTTGTGAAAACAACACTTATGATGCTCCTGCCTTCTTTTTATCAGTGTGAGGTATTTCTGATGAAAAGGGACTATCCAAGAACAGGAACTTCTCCAGCTGTAGATTTCCTTCCGCACATATAATTCTGTTTGGGTTTTATATCAGGACGGAGTGGTTGAATGATATTGTCACACATGGTGCTGGTATAAGACTGAAGACTGAGAAAAAGAAGGCTGGTCCACAGTATGAAATCATCCAAATACAGAGTGGGCATCTGCTTCACAAGTGGGTGTTACCATTGACTATCCCCTGGTACATTTTTGTGCTCCTCTGTGCTGTCCAATAGTTGTCGCTCCCTGTCTCATCATATGCCAGTTTAAAATGATTTGTTGTTGCACCTCTCTTAACAGCGGTCAGCGTAGAAGCTGATTACAACTCTGAGGAGAGTGCATTCCACAGTTTCTTGAAAGTCTTGACATCCAAACTGTTCAGTATAAGAGCCCCATGACACAGTGATTAAATGCCTCTACGGCAGGTAAAACTGTGCTCACGACCTGGTCCTGGGGTTCAATCCCAGGTAGCCGGCTCATGGTGGACTCAGCCTTCCATCCTTCTGAGGTTGGTAAAATGAGTACCCAGCTTGCTGGGGGAGGGTGTGCAATGAATGTGCAGCCTGCATACCGCAATTCAAAACTGTTAAACCGCCCAGAGATTACTTGAAGTGGTATGGGGCGGTGTATAAGCAGAACCCTTTATCAACAAGATAGATGGTACCATAAATTGCCAAGCCCCATGCCATTAAGGCTTTAAACTTTAAACTTTAAAGGTTAAAATCTGCAGTGGGCAGATCTTTTAATATCAGGGTCATGGGATCATGATGCTTTATACTAGTTAGCAGCCTAACCTGTTGAAAGATCCCAGACCCCCTTCAAAGGTAGCCCCTTGTACAACTCACAAGTTGTACAACTCACAATTGTGATGTGACTAAAGTCATGGGTAGCCATCACAAAGTCAAGTAAGAAAAGATCACAGTCAGCACCTTAGTTTATGCAAATTTATGCAAAGGCACTTGTTATCACTGCAGCCACGTGGGAATCCAGGGACAGAGCAGAGTCAAGGAGCACCCCCCAGACTACAAAGTATCATCATGCCAAGGAATATGTGTGTATTCTTCTTTCTGTACACAATCAGTGACACCAGCACCTACGGAATTAGTTACAGGTAATGTTGGGAGGAGGAACATAAGAACAGCCTTGCTGGAACAGGCCACAGTCCATCCAGTCCAGCATTTTGTCTCACACAGTAGCTCACCATTTGTTTCAGGGTATTCCCAAGCAGATTTCTTCACCTCCTTATGATTGTCTGCAAATGGCTTTGAGAGATACCCTCCCTATCTCTCCCACCCGGAGGGTGTCCTTAGGAGGAAGGGAGAGACCCAACCAGTTCTCATGGCTAGGCAGCGAGTGCACCCAACTCAGAGTACTAGCTGTAATTTCCTTACTGTCATTCTCTGTGTTTGCACAGACACTGGTCAAAATGTTGAACAAAATAACAGTTCCGCATTCTTACATCCAGTTCAAAGCCCTTTGAGCTGTGGAGATCCGTTTGGGGTTTTTGTTTTTGTTTTTTGTTTTTTCAGGTTCCATGACAGTTGTTTTATTTTAGCCATTCAGAAGCTGCATTTGTTGCTCGCTCTGAAACGTAAGGTGCACAGAAGCTTAATTTCTGACAGGCTATCAACACTGTCAGATCAAGTTAAACAAAAGCTCCGTTTACATTTTTTATTTTTTTTTAAAAAAAAAACACAAACAAACAGAAAGCCAGCGAATAACCGCAGTAGGAGAGCAGGTTAACAGAGTGGCTCTAACTTGGAATCTGCAGCCAAACATAGGCAGAACCATTTGTCTTACTTATCACTGATCTATTGGGGTCAGTGCTCTTCAGAGGTTGTCAAAGGGTTGAATCAGGCCAGATTTGTCATGGCACAGTTGATTAGTCCTGTGGTTAATGTATGTCTGTATTTAATTAGTCTATATCAATGAAGCATGCAAAGCTTCCCCGTGGTCCCTTCGGAGCTGAACGCTTGCATGCCTGCTCTGTCATCCCAGAGGCTGCGGATTCTTTCCATTTTATTTATTTATTTATTTATTTATTTCACATAATATAAACAAGCAAATTCAGCAATGTTAAGAGCCACTTTAGAGTATTAATACAAACCAGAGTCTATGGTGAACAGTATCTGTCCCCTTATCTATTGCTAGTACAAAGGTATTGGTGATTCCAGAACAGCCATCTACATGACTTCCAGATTTGGTGTCACTATCTAAGCGTCTTTATAACTATTTTACCCCTTGTTCATTTGTCTGCTTCTGGGCCCAATTATATATCATCTACCAGCTCTCCTTTACAAAATGTCTTGGGTGGTCTCGCAGCGCCACTGAGAGTATATCCAGTTCTGCAATGTCCAGTAACTTTTTCAAGAGTTCGACCTTAGTTGGTATTTCAGTTTGTTTCCATTTCTGGGCCCAGAGCAGTCTAGCTGCCGTATATATGTACAAGAGAATATATTTTATTTCTTAGTTAATAATCTCTGGCATTATATTCAGTAACAACGTTTCTGGTCTAAAGTTCAATTTAGTTTGTACAATTTCTTGTGCCACTTTCCAAGTCTGTCGCCAGAACTTCTGAGCTTCATCGCATGACCACCATGTGTGGTAGTAAGTCCCTGGGTTCTTTCTGCATTTCCAACAAACATTATTAGACCCTTTTGACATTTTGGCTAGTTTTACCTGAGTGAGATGCCACCTGTGAAACATTTTAAATATATTTTCTTTAAGACTAACAGGTTTAATTAATTTGTGATTATCTTTCCACATTTTAGTCCAGTCATCAATATCGATATTATTATTAAAGTTTTGAGCCCATTTAATCATTCCCTCCTTCACCCTTTCATCCTCCAATTCATATTCTAATAAGTACATGTACATTTTTTGATAATTCCCTCATTTGTATAAATCCACAGTTTATCCACCTGTGTTTTCCCTTCAAAGAAACCCATACATTTATCTTTTTTATATCTTGATTCCAGTTTTGCCATAGACCACCAGTCTGTTGCTAAACCCAATTTCTCCAGTTCTGTTTTATCTTTCATCTCCTTCTCTTTAGTCAGCAATTCTTGGTAAGTAAGTAGTAATCCCTTTGGGTTTATTGTTTTTAATGTGAAGGCCTCTATAGGTGCAGGCTGCGGATTCTTTCCATGATGTGCACGCTGCCAACCCAGCAGCAACATTTGCTAGCAAATACAAAAAGGAGTCCCAAGTGACTCCATGGTACACAACTGGAAAGGAGCAAAAGCCATCCTTTTACTCTAGGCGATCTACCCTAGTTGCAAACATCATGTTTGGGGATCTAGATGATGTGCCATGCCTATACAGTAGAGTTTACAAAGAAATAGTTCCTCAAGATTCAGTAGCAGTGGTAGTGGTGGTTATAAGCAGAACAAGAAAAGACTCCTGCTGCCAAAAAAGAGCATTCACAGAGTCGGCTGTACCACTGGGAAATATGAGGCAACCTCTTCATTGTAGATAAAGAGAAGTAACACAAGCAGAACCATTGTGGTGTAGTGGATAGAGTGGCAGATTAGGACTCAGGAGAAGTGGGTTCAAATCCCTGCTTGACTATGAAAAAACTCACTTGGTGTAACCAGGCTAAAACCCTTCCTTAAATATTTCACATATTTTGAAAACTGTTTTAGGGTCCCCTTTAAGTAAGATGTGGCTTGAAGGTGTGTGATGCATTAGCAAAGCTCAAACAGCTTACTTTTTTGGGCTGTAGTTTTCATCCAGCATTCATTATGATTGCTTGGAGGGGTGGGGGGAACTTGACATTGAATGCAACAATCTCACCGTTACGGTATTCTTCAGCCTCTCCTTTCTTAAGAATGTCATGTCTCTTGAACATTTCCAGTCTGTAGTTAATTTTTCTTTTTCGTATTTATTGGCATATTCTTTTCAGGATTTTGATAGATTCTGCCTCTTTTGCCTGAAATAGCATTATGATAGGACCTCTGTATCTGCAGGATCAATATCCGCAGTTTCATTTACTGTATACACGGTTTGCCAGAACCCTATAGGCAGCATACAAGGGCACACCCTTGTGGCCTTTGTCCTGCTCCCTTATATGTTGTATTTAGCTTTCCCTCATACCTCATTTCTTCCAAGTGATTAACATTTTCCAGTTGTTTTAAGAGCACCTTCTACTTTACTCTCTAAAACTGCTAGCTCTTCATCAAAGGATTCTTCTTAGAAGGAATATTCCGTTCTTGCACCTCTCCTGTATGGTTCATTAGTACATTCTTTCAATCTCTTCCGTATTTTACCCTGATCAATTAATCTATTCTCCTGATAACCTTTCAGTACTACTAATCCTGGTTCACATTTCAATCCACCTATGATTTTATGATCTTCCATTTTAGAACTGTCTTTATTGTTTTATTTGTGTTATTCAGAGAACAGCCATGGGTGGCTTAATGGTAACTTAGAAACCAAACAAGGAAATAAATGTGACTAGGAAAGCCAAGCAGCCACAGATCCTACTCTGGGTTTAATCTCGAGACTTGGTAGGCTTCATGGTAGTGCCGGTGGTGGTGTGTTACTGGAATCTTTTTTGGGGTGGCTCAAGGACAAGAAATTTCCCATTCCTGATTTTCTGAGACAGGATTTCACATTCCATGTACTGAATGGGAGAGGATTAATCATAAGATATGTAACTCCACGTATTCCCCTTAAAACCTAACAAAGATCCCCACCCCCACTTGTCTTGCTGTTTTTAAGTGTAATAGGCTTGCTGTATCCTTGGTAGAGAATGCAATACTGTATATAATTTTGGAGAGTCTTTGCTCTTTTCTTGGATACACACACCATATTTCCAGTACTAGGCTAACAGGAGACACTGTCTGAAGAGAGTTTTTTTAAGTTCATATCATGCAAATGAAAAACTACACTGCTTCAACTGGGAATTTATCATAATCACTAGTTTCTCCTGGTTTGACTAAAGCTGTAGTTCCATGCATATGTACAGGGGGCACATACTAGGGGGGAGGGTAACATTTTAATTATGTTGTAGGGGTTACTTTCAAGTTGCCATGTAGGAACTTGTGTGGATGTGTCTGCACCAGCAAAACAAAAAACAGGGAGAGTAAACCAGTCTTGTTTCAGGTTTGGTCCTTGTAATTTGGGGGGTAAAGCTAATTTGGGTGTTTACTGTTTAGCATTGAACCTTAGACTCAGAATGGTTGAAACTGTTAGTGGGTTCCTCAGGGTCAGTAACTACATCTGGGTCCTTGTTTGTTTGAACTTAATTAGAGTTGAACGAGAATCCTTAGTCTCTTAATATAATGGAGATCTCTTCCGAAGTTAAAAGCAAAAGCTTTCAAAGAGGAAGAATAGGAGGACCTAAGTTCGAGTCTGTTCGCTGCTCTCATTCTCCTTGAGGATCTTCTTGTATTAAGGCATTGGCTTCATTAAAGGTGACTGGACCTTTCTGTGGTTAGTGTGAATGTGAATATATAGTGTGAATATAATTAGCTTATATCTAATAATTTTGCAAAGCCTACCACATGCTTACTTGCAAATTGAGCACTCACTTGCCTGCAGAGAAGTAGCAATTGAACTCAGTAAACCATGCTGCCAGCCCTTGCTAAAGCCTACCATTTAATACCAGTACCACATCAGGATACATCTGGAGACATAAAATTAAAAAGGGGGATGAATAGATAGTATCATGTCAATGACAGAGACAA
>JAHTLZ010000237.1:4234012-4252022 GCA_023846285.1 Phrynocephalus versicolor | reverse complement strand
CAGCAGCAGCAGCAGCAGCAGTAGTTTGCTTCCTCCCTCTCTCCCCCTGCACAAGGAAGAGGTAAAATCTTTAAATTTCTCAATATCATCAACTGCCTTGACCTGTCTTGTCTGTTTAAGCCATCTGCTTTGGTTTGATTCCAGTGATCACACATGCTGGAACTGAACCAAATTGCCACAATCATACCCACACAAAAACAGTAGCTCCTGACAGAGACCCAAAAGGGTACAGGTAGGCGTGCACCAGAGATGGGCTGACTCGCAAGTATACATACACGGTGTGGTCACCTTGAAAAAGAGTGAACCATCTTGTCCAGTCACACTCTTAATGAAATGTTAATGTCAAGGAGGCAGCATGGAACAGGATGGAAATACAGTCCCCAGGTTCATATCCGAGCAGTAGGCACATGTATCCAGATACAGATGTAGAAATCTATGTGTTGTTCAATGTGGATTTTATAAACTCGGTTGCTGGATTCAGGGCGGGCTCCAGTTTGAGCCTCAGCTGAGGTTTCCCATGGCAACTGTCACTTTATATGAAATGCTTTTCATGTCAATTTTCTTACAGTGCCGAGGAGACCACAACATAGCATACCTACCTGGGGTTCTTGGGCACGATGGGAACTTTAATGTGGCCGGCAGCCTGGCACTCTACCCACTGCCACTAGAAAAGCCCACTGCCCAAGCCAACAGGTGGGCAGACTGTAGAAGTGCCGTTATGAACGCCAGTTACTTATTACTAAGATGCTTGAGCCTTGATAGCGACCCAGATGTGCCAGATGCCCGTGCTGTCCCTGGTTAGATGCAAGAGCTTTGAGAGTGCAGCCTGAAAAGTTATAGGGAGATAGAATGGGTTGGCTGGTTCCCTAACATTTATGTCAGGCCTGCTCAAGCCAGGGGCTTCATGCCACTCACTCACAGTTTGATGTGCCTGTTCACCCTTGTGCCCAGTGAAGTTGTCTGATGCTTGAGCAAACATTGACATAGTTCCTAGGATAGAATCTTGTTTTGAGTTCTGGGGTCCCTGATGGAGAGGGACAACAACTAGAAGTGACCATTCACTCTCATGTTCCTCATCGGATTTTTAGCTGAGATTTTTTAAAAAGTATTTGCTGCCCATTTGAAGTCTGAAAGAGACACTTTTAAAAAGCAATTTCCTTGGCTGCTATCCAAAGCCATCCAGGCTTTAGAAGCAATTTAGTTCTTCAAGACTTCAAAGGACTCTTGCTTAGGCTCCTTTACCTTGTTTTGTTGATTTCTCCAGTGGTTAAATGTTTAATTAGCTGCTTCCAGTACCCACTGTGGCTGAAATACAGTGGCTGAGACACAATGCCAGAGTTTATCACTATTGCATTTTGAAAAAAACATGAACTTTCTAATAATTTTTGCTGTCACTGGACCTTGGAAAAATTTATTTTTTTTTTAGATTCCCAGATTTCCCTGGTAGATGCTGGCTGGGAGTATTCTGGGTGGCCCAGTAATGGTGAACCTTCAGCACTCCAGATGTTTTGGACCACGACTCCCACATTCCTTTGTCATTGGCAATCTAGGCTGGAATTCTGGGAGTTGTGGTCCAAAACATCTGGAGTGCCAGAGATTCACCACCACCTTGTCCAAAATAACTTTTCTGAGCTATGAAAGTTACTAGTTTAAACTCCCATGAAAGTTAGGGGTCCCTGTGACTAGGGCAGGCCCTGGTTTTCAGTTAAAACAATATGCTAAAAATTCCTCCAGGCAGAATTGTGGGAGTTGCTGCCAAAAGACAGGGGGGGGGACCTAGAAGTTTACAGAGCAGTTTTCGATCCCTCCATTACCTTGAGACTGCTTTCAACCAACAATCGAAAACAATCCCAGCCCTCCCTGAGAGATGCAAGGCTTCGTGAGAGCGATAATCTCACTACCCATTGGGCTCTATAGAGGGCTCCTCTCAAAGAACTACCTCTTCCATGAAACCTTGTGAACCTGGAGATTTGTGGTAATGGAGGCCCACATGGAGCTCTGGAAAAAAATGTCTGTAAACTCCTGGTATTTGACCGTATCTCCTACAGTTGTGCTTGGGGGGAATTCTTGGCAAGTTCTGGAGGTGTAGTACAAAAAAAAGCACAAGTACCACTCCTAATGAGTACTGTATCTATCAAAGAAAATGAGGGGTGGTTTACTCATTTAATATCAGTTCGAAAAACTTCACAAAAGTGGTTCAGGCTGGCAGGCAGTTTTCATGCGGAGCCATTTCAGCAACCGTTTCTCTGTAACTCATCCAGTCACGTTTCTTGTGATGGGGGGGGGGGGTCAATTCATACTTCCCATTATCTGATGTATTTTGAAGCCTACTTAAGAGGCCTCATGTCTGAAGAGGCTGCGGCAGGAAATGCAGACAAAAGGGAAGCGCCCCCCCCCCATGTTGAACAAAAGAAGACAGCCAGCTAGTGAAATCTCAAGAGCAATCCTTAGGTTTATCAAGGAAGCAAGCAGTTGCTGCCCAGCCAGGGCTGCCGCATTGTGTAAGGTGTGTTTGCCTTTCTTTTTCAGTCACTCAGATTTCATACTTTTTGTGTGATAAAGCAGGAGAGAAGAGATTTTCTGCTATCATTGTTAGAACTTGGAACTGCAATTCCCAGAATCCACTAACCTTCGGAAAATGTAGGCCAAACCGTCACCTTCCCAAGCTCTGGATGTGTGCAAATCACTGTGCAATAAATAAGATAAGGGGAACGGAGATTTCTCAACTTCTGGCCATCCACTGCTAAAAGTCACACTGTTTGTGTAACTCTAATAGGATTTCATCCACTATGATGTAAAGCCTCTTTCAGGCACCCATGGGTGCCCCTTGTTTCATGGTGAGGCCCACCATCCATCTCTAACAGGCTACAGGCTTAACAGGAGCTGACATGGGTTCTTATAAGCCAGGACAGTAGGCTGTGCCTGAGCTTGGAAGTGTCTCCCCCCCCCCCCCCGTTTTTTTTTTTTTTTTACTCCAACGCCCAGAATCCTAGTGAATGGGTGTGGCTGGGGATTCTGGGGTTTGTTGTTTTATAACTTAACTTTTCTAAGCTCTGCACTGTGTGTATGCTACTTCCTCCCACATCCTCTGCCATGGGATCTGAGTCACTTTAAGACACTCAGAGCTTTTGAGATTTATTCTCCTCCCTTTACCTGTAAAGAGAATAAAAGCCTTGCAGCAATAGCGCCAATAATTAATGAAGCGGGCATGCTAAACTAGCTGTTCTCCTCTGGTTGGATGCAGAATAAAGGTTGTGGTGGGTGCTGTTTTCCCTGAAGGTATCGCTAGTGCAAGGATAAGCCTCCAGGGACAACATTGCCCCATTTCCTTTCACTGCAAGTGAGTACTGTGATTATTCATAACTGTGTAACCGGATGCTGGAATGATCCCTTATCAGTAATTGAATTCCTGGCACAAGGCCAGTGAAGCTGTTGCTGAGAGAGAGAGAGAGAGAGCAGGTTCTCTAACCAGCCTTCTGGCAGTGGGTTGTAGTCCAGTATGAAATGTAATTTAGGGTGTGACCAGTGTGTACGTTACAAATTGTGCTTCTGCATACCGTAATATAACTTTCATCCTATGAGCAATATTTAGCGACGTTACATCCTTCTTTCTGTATGTCTTAATCCTTTCTATTGGTTTTTAAATTAATTAAAAATCCTAATTAGCAATTCTTTTACACCGAATTTGTAGCGAGTATTAAAGAGGTAATGAACACTGTTTAGGCCATAGGCATGAGATGAGATATTCCAAAGATTCAAATGTCTTCCTCATTGTTTTTTTTTTAAGGAAGCAGAGCAGATTCTGTTTTTACTGAGCGCCAGCCCATATGTATTTAGCTGTTTGGAACAGAATCCACATGGTGTGTACTTTGCCTTTTGTCATTAGGACTAACATTTGCCCCATCCAAAGATAAAATACACTTTTCTGTACATCAGGCATGTCCAAACTTCAGCCCTCCTGATGTTTTGGACCACAACTCCCAGAATTCCAAGCCTGTATTTCCAATGACAAAGGACTGTGGGAGTTGTGGTCCAAAACATCTGGAGGGCCGAAGTTTGGACATGCTTGCTGTACATCCTTTCCACCTCTCACACACTGTCTGAAAAGGGGTTGTTTTACTCTGCTATATCACATGGCGAGTTCTATTTGTTATTTTAAAGGTTTTTTTAAAAACTGTACTAAGAATTTGAGTTTAGCTTTATTCATCTGGATATTATTTTTTAACTTGCATTGAATATGTTGTGGGATATTTTCTGACCTCCATAGGATTTTCAGTATATTGAAGGTTAGCATTTTGGTTATAGTTAGACCTGGGATTAGAGTTTCCTGTCATTTCATATGTTTCGTGGCAAAATTAAAAAAAACAAGACATGTGGCACCCCAAAAACTAACTCACATTTTAATGTAACATTTTGTGGACACATCCACTTCTTCAGATGTATAGCTGCAGAATGAGGTGTGCAATAGAATATGTAATGGATACAGTGGACCCTTGTATAACAAACAGTTTGTATAACATAAAATCTGCACAACATAAAAAATTCCAGAGATAGGGGCAATTTGCTTAACATAATTGCCTATGGGGCGAATCTGTGCAACATAAAAATGGGATTACTCCATTTTCAATGCATTACTATGGGAAATTTCTATAAAGGAAAAATTGCTTAACATAATTTCATTTGGAATGAATTAATTCCTTTATACAAGGTACCACTTGTATACATTTCACACCAAATATTCATTGGCTGTTGTTTGTAGATATATTTGCATACAAATTCTGTTGTATATATTCCTGAAGAGACAGAAACCAGATCTGTGTGGCGGTGGGGAGGGGAGGGGGAAGAGGAAGAGGTGGGGGGGTTCATTAGAGGTGAAGGGAGTGGGTTAGTTTAAGAGATGATGAGAAGAAGGGGGGTTGCAGGCAGGCAGTTTTTGCCTAGGCCCTCGGGTCTTGTGGTGGAACCTGGGTTTGTTGCTGACGGAGAAAAGAAAGAGGCAAATAGAAAAATGGTAGAATGGAAGTGTTATATAGAAAGGGCTGTTGGATGTAGGTACATTTACAATATAGTAGTTTTAGGTCTCTGTAGTAAAAATTCCTCAGAGACCATAAACAGATACCAAATAAGGGTGAGGGGGGGTGAGAGGGGTGGAAGACAGGGCGAGACGGGGTCATTAGGGAGTGTGAGAATGGGAAAGTTTAGATCAGATGTTTTTTACCTTAAAGTCTTTTGTTGGGAGAGAAACTTCGATAGAAAAAAACAGTGGCAAATATAGGAGTATTACATTTGATAATGACTCAAGAAATCTTGAATTTTATGTTGTCCATTCTTTTGTGTGTCCATCATGCATATGAATTTTATGTCAGCTGTTTCTCTTTGTATTCTTGATTTGTAATGATTCTGTTCTAAAATTGTGACCTTCAAATCTTCCAAGGAGTATCCTGGTAGATTGAAATGGTTTGGGACAGGTTTCTGTTTACAGTACAACCCCCTTATCCGCTGATTCACTAACTGTGGATTCAGTTATCCACTTCTTAACCAGGACAAGAAAGTGGGCCCTGAAGTTTGGGAGTCAGGTAAGATAGAACAAGAGCTGGAGTGTTATATATGCATTTTTTTATGTTTATAAGGCAACCTACGTTGCTTTAGCCATAAAAAGATAAAGGCAAAGGTTTCACCCACACATGCGTGCTGGTCGTGTCCAACTATAAGGGCAGTGTTCATCTCTGTTTTCAAGCCAAAGAGCCAGTGTTGTGCAAGTCCATGGCCATGTGGCCAACATGGTTGCACAGAAGACTTTTTACCTTCCCGCTTTTTATGGCGGTACCTATTTATCTACTTGCATTTATATGCTTTCGAACTGCTAGGTTGGCAGGAGCTGGGGTTCACAGCGGGAGCTCGCTGTGCTGCATGGCACCTGGGATTCCAACCGCTGAGCTGCTGACTTTGCAGCCAACTGTTTCAGTGCTCTAGTCCGCTGAGCAGACTGTACCAGAGGCCTAAATAGGAAGTCAGTCACCTTATTTTATCAACTGGTATGCAGATACAGTACACATGTGTGTGTACGTGCGCACGTACACACACACACACACACACACACACACACATCCAAAATGGCATTAGTGAAATACTAAAGTGAGGCAATTTTCATATTCAATTGCCTGTTCAAATAAAACTGTCTGAAGAGTCTGCCTAAAAACAGATGCAAAGGCCTTTCATGGATTATCCCAGGAGGAAGTCCCATAGTTACAGCACTGTGGACAAAAAGGGATCCGCACCTTGCAACCTACCAGTGGAGATGGGCCTGTGAAGGAGGCCTGTGGAAATGAAGAAATGACTTGGAATGGAACGAGAATGCTTCTCAGAATGCGAGCACAATCTGACCAGCAGTCATTTTAGGTTCTCTCTGATCTGTTTAAGCTTCAGTGAACAACAACAACAGCAACAGTCTTCTCTGGCCTCCCCGTCTTGCCTCCCAGTATTGACTTCAGTGTTTGATTAGTTGTACAGTCTTAATACGCAGCTACAGTATTAGACTGAAGTACTGAAGGCAGCACTCATCAATGGGAGACTAGCAGTATAAGGAGCATTTCCTCACTGAGGTTCTTGGGAAGAATTTCCACAAACAGTAAAGACCGAAGGGTTTGTTTGACAACCACCACATTCCCCTTAAGAATCATGTCAAAATGTATTATGTCATAAATTTTAAAACAGAAAAACTTTTATTCATAGGAGTTGCTTTGTTCATCACGCTGGGCAGTAGGTTGGGGTGTTTTGTTTTCAAGCTTGTTGTTGCTCGGAATGAATACATTTCTTGTTCTAATGCATTATTGGACGAGGGGGTGCATAGTAAACATGTTTAAACTCCTTTGAAGTTATTCCAAATTCTGTGAGTGCCTGAGCTGCGGCTTCTGCTTGCCTTCCCAGCCAGGTGTGGTGATTATGTGCAATCTAGACACATATTTTTCTTTCATTTGGAAGCAGCATTTTGAAAAACAAAACAGTGGCTCACCTGTCTGCCTGACACAGAAGCTGCAATCTGAATAGTTCATGTGTGATTTTAACAATAGCAAAATGCCTTCAGCCAGAGGGAAAATTCATGTGTGGAAAAATCATCCTCAGATTCTGAATAACAAGATGGGTGAAATCTCATGGCCCTTGCAGCTCTGTGCTTGTTTGCAAAGGATATGTGGAAAACTTCAAAAAATAGGTTTTTATGATTCATTGTCGGAGATCACACAAGAAGGTGTTGCTGTATACAGTAAGATCCCTGTGTACACTGATTCATTATCCACTGATCCAGTTATCCACGGTTAGCAGAGGAAAACAATAAATAATTCAGCAGCTGCAAAGCAAGCTACTGTTACAAAGAGCAGCTGTAAAGCAAGCTACCGTCACAAACAGCAAGCTACTGTTGCAAAACAGCAGGTGTAAAGCAACTTACTATCACAAAACAGCAGTTTTGGGGACATTTTGGTGTTCTCTCTTATCCATGGTTTTCATTATCCACGGGAAGGCTTGGAACCAATCCCCAGCGGATACTGTGCTCCTACTGTATTTGTTGCTTCCAGTTGTGCAGTGTTGTGTGAGTAGTTGGACAGTTCTCCATCTTGCACAAAGAAATATACAGTACCACCTTCTTATGCCATCTCAGAAACACTTCAGCCAATCATGACTTGGGGAATTGTCAGAAGGAAGAGGCGGAACTTTGTCCCCCAAAGATTAAATTTATTTTATTTTATTTAAAATGTTTTTGTTCCAATTTCTTCCTTTAAAAGGACCCATGGCAGCTTATACCACTAAAAAGACAATATTTAAAATCTAAGAACAATAAGTACTATATTGTGATGCTCGCCCTCGTTCCTTCCCTCAGCCTTTGATGCGGTTGGAGACACCAATAAAGAATCCAGTGTGGTGGTCAACTTAAAAGTTTTATTTTCAACATTAACATAACTGTGGTCTTCAATGGCACGGACCTCTGGCTCTTTAAGGAGAGCCTCTGCCTCCGACCAAAAGTATTCTGTTTGCCTGAGCATCTAGTCCGGTTCCAAAGTCCACCGCTTAGCATAAAAGTCCCCTCCAACTTCTGGACCTGGGCCATAAACTTGTCTGGTCCTACCTTCCCTCAGTAGAGCTCCACAGCTCATTATGCCAGCGAAAGTAGTCCCAGGAAATTCCAAGTCGACAGGTGGGTCGCTTTTGTCCTTTCTGTCTTCTCTCCCCCCCCCCCCGGTAGAGTGATATTTCTTCCACTTCTTTTAGGGTCAAGATGATTCTCTCTCCGCTGAGCGCCTGTGCTGCTTTTCGTCTCTCTTGTTCCACAGTCTGACCCCAATATGGCTGTTTCACTGCCTTTTTCTCTCTTCATCCCCACTCAGTCACTTCTCTTGGGAGCTTGAAGGTCACCTATTCACCCATCCAGGGATCTCCCTTCACAAGCTCCACAAGGTCCTCCTGTTGGCTCTCACCCTCCTTGGTTTCCCAGCCACCTAGCGCTGTCTCTTCCCCCTTTCCTTCCTCATTCAGTTCTCCTTCCTATTCCTCCTGTTTTAAGGGCTTCTCAGCTTCCCCTTTCTTGTTGGCTTTTTTCAGCACTGGCTGACCCTTTCAAAGAGGAGGGTGCACCTCCTTTCTCACATGTATATACTGTATATACTCGAATATAAGCCTAGTTTTTCAGCTCTAATTTTGGACTGAAAAAAGGGGTCCTCGGCTTATATTCGGGTCAGTACTTTTAGCCACTGAGGCAAGTTTGGGGTGGTGGCTAAAAGTCATTTTAAACATTGTGCGCTACTTCTCCTGACCCCCCCCCCATGTTTAAAATGACTTTTTTAAAGTCATTTTAAAACAGTGTTAAAATGACTTTTAGCCACCAACTCAAGCACTTGCCTCTGTGGCTAAAAGTCATTTTAAACATCACACACACACACAGCTCACAAAGGAGAAGTTGCCAGGCCCTGCTGCATTTCCCACCCTAGACTTTTACTTGAGTCAATAAATTTTCCCAGGTTTTTTGGGTTTAAATTAGGGCCCCCGACTTATACTCGGGTCGACTTATACTCGAGTATATACGGGTAAATATTTTAAAAGAATAAACCAGATGCTATATTAAAAATGGAAATAAAATTAACATTAAAAGCATATTTAAAAGCAAAAGGCACAACAGTCTGTATAAACCCTCTCTCATGTAGCCAGCCACAAAGGGGAAGCTTGCCTGAATAGAAAAGTCCTGTTTGTGGAAGGAGAACAAAGATGGGGTGCCCCCATGGAAATCTGGGAAAGCAACACAGAAGGCCCTTGTTCATGTCGCCACCAAATGCACCTGTGAAGATGGCGAGATGAGAGAAAGACTTTCCCTAACGATCAGTGAAAGCTACTGATTTAAGATAACTTCTCTTCTCTATGGGAAGGATCTAGTCCTGTGGTAAATCCAGTTTGTCCGTGTCTCCATGTAGAAAGTCAGCGAAGGGAATACTGAGCTAGATAAACCAGTGGTCTAATTTGATGTAAGACAGTTTTGTGTATTCATATGAAGAAATCTCAAAGCAGTACTTGGACTTTAAAAAACAACAACCCAATTGCATGTGTTGTGCTCTTAAAAGGGATGGAACCTCAGGAAAACCATTTGTAGCTGTGTGATCCATCATGTGATCCAGTGTGGGAAGTATACAGTGCAGTGGGCCCTCGTATAATAAGTGGTTTGTTTAACAGAAAACCAGCTTAAAGGAAAAAAATTTCCGAAGATAGGGGGAAATCGCTTAACAGAATCACCTGTGGGGTGAATTTGTACAACAGAAAAATGAACGTGATTAGGAATTAATCAGTATTCAATGCATTCCTATGGGCAGTTTGTACAAAGGAAAATCTGCTTAACAGAATTTCATTTGGAATGAATTAATTCCTTTATACAAGGTACCACTGTATAGGCATGTGTGCGTACTTACTCCCCAGTTTATTTTCTAAGGAGTAGATCAGAAATCATGTTACGGATCCTCGTCCTTTTGCTTCCAGATCCCCATCCTGCTTAGGAAAAAGAAAATCAATAAGCATTTATTTTAGCTCATAACTGAGTATGTCAGAATATTGCTTTGCTACACTGAAGTTGTTCCCAAATTGGAAATACATTTCTGTATTTTATTGCTTGGAAACCAGACTTCACATTCTCAAAGGGATTAATAAATTGCTTCTATTTTATTTTTAAATGTTTATTTATTATACTTACGGCCTATTCTTCCTTCTGCAAAGTTCAAAATGGTTTGTGTGTGACAGTTAATTTTCTTTTTCATTGTATAGTAAATTGCTGACAGGATGCATTTTTATTGCTATTCCTGGATAAGGGTAGAAAAATCTTTCATTTCAGTTTTCCCTATTGAAATTCTCTGTTGACTGTACCAAACTAAGTCCTATACAAGTCTTTTCACTCTTTGAACCAGTAATTATGAACCTGTATGCTGCCCAGTGCATGCTAATAAGTCACAAGGGAACCGAATCTGTAGTGATCATAACTGAATTAAGTTTGCTGTGAGCTCAAAGTACATTCATAGAGAGGAGGCTGCCTTTTATATCTTTGAGTCACTGCCTTGGCCTTATCTCCATCTGAACTGTCTCTAGAAGAGAGGGCCCATTCTGCTCTGCCTCTATGGCCGTTACTTCACATCCCTTGTCTCGGAACAGGAACCGGGAACAAAGCGTGACAAGAGAATTCCCCAGGCCAGGGGCAGGTATGGCTTGTCGCACTCTGTTTCTGGTTCAGGGGGCGTGGTCGAGACAAGGTTTTGCTGTCACACTATGGACATGAGGTAAGATTATTTTTTTTGTACTGGTCCCAAGTGGGGCAGCAAGGAGGGACGAACGGGACTTGAAGTAACGGTCATATATTGGTAATGATTGGAGCATTTCACTGAATTAGAAAAGGTCTCTGGTTGCATCTCGGTATGAGTTACTGCTTTGGATTCCCCTTCCTCCTTTTTTTGTTTAATTTAATTGCAAGATATGTTGAGAACAGTGGGACACAAAAGCATAGCAGACCAGGCTCTTAAATGGCTATAAAAATAAGCCAAGAATATTTCCAGTTTTTTATCCAGAAGAGGTATGCCTCAAATATGAGAAGCTTCATAAAAGTGTTTTTGATTTACCCAGTATTCGATAGGGTTTCTCAGTGAGAATTGTGATGTAATAATGCTATCCTGGATGAAGTTCATATTCATATTTGCCATTTAAACTGCAAACCTAGTAGGGACACCTGTGCAGGAGTAAGCCCCCTTGAACTCAGTGATACCTACAGTATTTCAAAGTAAACAAAGAACTGCAATATTAAACTTGTGATTTCCATGCCTTCCTCGCATACACAAATTAGGGAAGTTTCCTGTTTGTCTTCTCATATGTTAAATAATTGCTTGCAGCTTTTAATTACTTGCAGCTTGTTGTCAATGAATTAGGTTCTGTCAGTAGTGTTTGGCTGCCTGATTTGTCAAAACGCAAATATTCTTTTAAGGGATTATGTGCACATCTTCCACAAAGATAGGCCACATTAAAAGTACTGCTATTTAAGAGAATAAATACATGAAGTGTAATTAAATTTTATGAACCATTTGAGCAGGCTAATTCTTTGCAGCACATTTGCTTCTCTATTATTATTATTCGGTGAGCTTTTGAACATTTTAATTTACATGAATCGTTTTTTTGTAATTACGCCATTCATGCAGCACCCTTTAAAGTCCAGCTGATACAAGACTTCATACAGGCATATGGAATCCCTCCTACAAAACCATAAAGTTATACTATGAGCGCTGGTCATTTAGGATGTTGACAAAGGTTAATACAACACATCTTGTCCTCATGGATACTGTATATATGCATCAAGCCCAAATCCCTGTTATCCAGCCTTTCCTCCCATCTTATACCATCTCTATGCCAATGGGGAACTTCCAGCCCCTTTCCTTAATATAATACAGTATATGGAGGTTCCCCAACCAGCCTGCCAGGTGATGATGATGATGATGATTTTGCAAAGATCTCCTTCAAAACCCCCACCCACTCCATCATTCCCACATCCCAGTTCTCCAGAATGATCTGAAGCCTATGCTGAAGTTGGTCTGGCCTTTAGTGATTCTCAGCTGCATCCATGGTATGCAGGGCTCATTTTTGATGAACAAAGATGAATCAGGGGCTTCAAAGTCTGCATTGCTGACTCCATATTTGCATAAAGACTTCCCTTCCCAGTTATAGTTCAGGGCATAGTGTGATAAAAAGCTGCATTTTCAAGAAGGTGTTTGCTGCCCCGAATTAACATTATGCCACATTTGCCTTGTATTTACCGTGTGTTCTTTCTTACCTTACTACTATTAAACATAGCAAGCCTCGACTGGATGGTGGGCCATACCGATTCCACCAAAGTCTTTCTGAAATTTTCCTCCTTTTATGATCTCAAAATTAGGAAGGCAGTTCCGTAGAGAAAGTGGCACACACAAATAGTTTAAGACAGGTTTACGAGGTGGTCTAAGCTTGCACAACAATGGCTGTTTGGCTTGGAAATAGAGATGAGCACCATCCCTAGAGTCACACATGTGCACCGCTTGCCTCCGTGGCTAAAGACATTTTAAACCACCCACCGCTTCTCCCCCCCAACGCGCCCAGTGGAGGGGGGGAGCCATGAGTTGTTTAAAGCGATTTCCCATAGGAATGCATTGAAATCTGTCCCTCTGGAACAGATTAATTGACTTTCAGTGCATTCCTGTGGGAAACCGCTCCCTGATTTACGAGCTAACCAACTTAAAATCATGCACTCGGAATGGATTAATCTCATAAGTCGGGGTTCCGTTGTAACTGCATTAGGCTATATATGCTAAATGCTGGCTGGATAGTTCAGTGAGTTAGGTATCTAGATGCAGTGCCAGAGATTGGGGGCTCATTTCCCCATTGTGCATGCCAAAAGAGCCAGCCTATGTGGTCTTGGGTAAGCTGCACAAAACCAAAGCAAAGCCAAGTGCCCTGTTTGTATATGGACCCATATCACTGAAAGTACTCTCTGGGCAGTTTATGAATTAATTATTCAGGCTACACCTTGTCCACCCAGCAAGATGGGTACTCATTTTACAGACCTCGGAAGGCTAGAAGGCCGAGTGAACCTTGTTACCCAGAATTGAACCCAAGGCTGTGGGCACAATTTTAGCTGCAGTACAGCAGTTTAATCACTGTGCCACAAGACTCTTCAGGATTCCCCAAGAAGGAGGGACTAGCAATCCATTTCTGAGGATTGTACTCTGTACCGTAGGAAAACCCAGTAAGGGTCACCATGAATCAAAATTGAATTGATAGCACACAGTTATTTATAAATGCTTAAGAAAGACTCATGCCCCATTCTGTAATCCTTTTGTATTTTACATGTGTCTAGGCACAAAATGCAAAAAAAGAGCAAAACAATTAAGAGAAGCTCTCCTTAACCTTGCCCCCTCTAATGTGTTGCTCTATAACTCCTATAAGTAAATTTCCTTATTTGAGCTATATGAAGTTTCACTTTTCTCCCAAAACTAGGACTTAAGGCATCCCCTAACGATGAAGCGGGTCCAAATGAAAACACAATAAATTTGTAATAGGAAAACACTATAAGTCAAACATAGTTTAATTAAAGAAAGTTCAAATTGCACATGAATAAATAGGTATGGTGCCCCCTCTAAAAAAACAATTCATTTCTCTGTTACCAGTCAATTGCAAAAGCCCATCTGAATGCAGCGGCCCTTCCCTGTCAGCAGAAGTATGACAAGGAAATAACAAGCTTAGTGTCTCCTGCTAGAGATCAGAAGCCACTGATGTTCTGGAATAAGGTACTCCCTTAAAGCAGCTTTGTCCTTTATTCTATCACTTTTCCTAACCAATCTGTGAACTATTGGGAATAATGAGAAATGGAACCAATAAGTTTAGTAGCTTTATCAAAGGTTGCCTAAGGGTCAGAGACCATCCTCCAAATTGCTAGATACCATAAACTGTAGAACCAAACATGAGTTGAGGCCATATACCACATGTATATCTGCCTAGATGCCCTAAGCACATCCGATCTCGCTTGATTTCGGAAGCTAAGCAGGCTCGGCCCTGGTTAGTACTTGGATGGGCGACCACCAAGGAATACCAGGTGCTGTAGGCGCCTGGAGTAGGAACTGGCAACCCACTCCAGTACTCCTGCTAAGAAAACTCCATGGACATGGGGTCATGTAGAGTCAGTCACAACTGTAAAGACACAAAACACACACACACACACACACACACACACACACACACACACACCACATGTATATATTTCCTCCAGTTTTGTGACTCTGCTTGTATTGAGGTATGTAGAAATGGCAGCCACAGGCATTTCCGTTTCTTTTCAAAGCCATCTGTAAATCTTGCATGTTGTGCTTCTGACTGTAAACTTTCCACATCTGTATCTGAATAATATTTCACAACCTTTTATTTGCTCTGGGCTTGTAAAACAGTTGTATCTGAGTTTGATGTTTGGGCAGAGGCAGGAAGAAGCTTGCATTGACATTTTGAGTTTAGTCTTCAGATGTCAACTTGACTTGCAGGTTTTAGGAATCATTAAAAAGGACGGTTCTCATCTCTTATCCTAAATTTGATGTAGTTCTGTGAATAAATGTGCTAGAATTACTTCTAATCCAAATTCTGTACTTGTTGTCCTTCAAAAGTTTTCCTTGGGATCACTTTCACGGCTTTTCTGAGAAAATAGCAAATTGAAAATGGCCATTCGAATTGATACCATTGCCTTGTTCATTGACCTGCAACTTTTATCACCTGCAGTCAGCCTCAGTAATAGTCAGGGAATATGAAGATTATAAGTTCAGCATATCTGAAGGGCATTACTTTGAGGAAGGTTGGAATGTCTGACCTTGGCAGACTGCCTTTCTGCCTGTTTACTTTGGTCTGAGTGTTTCCCAGTGACACTGCCTATGATATCTTCAGAAATGGTGACTCCTGGAGACAAGCACATGGAAATACTGCATTAAATGTTATTTTGAAAAGATCACATGCGTCAGTTGGCTTGTTGTCTGGTTCATGTCAAAACAAGGGACTTCAATATTAATGCATTAAGATTAAGATGTTTATTTATTTATTTTAGAGTATTTTTACAATGCCTTTCGCCTTGGAAAAGGACCCAATGACCCTTACTCTGGTTGTGGCCCCCACCATAATCAAGTCTAGCTGCCAGTAACAGCTAAAGGAAGGTGTAGATGAAAGGTGTGGTTATTGGAGGGTACAGCAGTTGCCCCAAGGCACACATCTCACTCTGCATAATGGTCGGGAAGGTCCAATAATGTAAGGGAAGCACAGCTCACAGGATCAAAGCCCCAGGACTTCCTGAGTAGAAAGGACTGGCACTTGATCTCCTGCCCCAGGCTCTTCTGTTTCCTGTGAGCATAGTGTGGTGGCTGGCAGAGAGATATTGTTGCAGAGCCTCTCCTTTGTAATGTACTATAAGCAATTTTATGGGCATTTATAGGAGATCTGCTCCTCATTTGTTGATAAGGAACAATCCAGTTGCCTGCATTTTTTTAACCCTCTTCCTGAGTCTGTGAAGATTCTCAGTCATCCCAGTGAGTTTCTCTGGAAGTTGAGTCATGGCAACTGGACTTCTTTTTCTTGAGAGAAACAGTCTGAATACAGCCAGTGCAAGTCCTCCATCTTATAGTCAGCATTGACCTCTTTGTCACCCTGGTCCGAAAGAGGCTCATAAGATAAACAATGGCCTGAATAGGCTCCTTAGGTAGACAACATTCAATAGCCTTGAGGTGAACAGTGGCCTAAGGTGCTGAAACCTATAAAGTATGGGTCGTTAGCTATGGCCTTGTTGGTGAAGGCCTCATGAGATGGGGCTGCGGAGATTCTCATAAATGAGCATCTGTTTTTCCAGCTACCACTGACTACATCACTGGATGGCCCTATTGTGTTAGCCTGGCACAAAAAATAAAGCAGTTAAAGCAGTGGTTCTCAACCTGTGGGTCCCCAGATGCTTCTGGACTACAATTCCCAGAAGCCTCCACCATTCACTGTGCTCAAAGGGGTTTCTGGGAATTGCAGTCCAGGAACATCTGGGGACCCACAGGTTGAGAACCACTGGGTTAAATGCTTCTAAATGCTTCTTTGAGGCCAAAGTATTCATCCTGCCTGCTGGCTCTATCTGATTCCCTCTCCATCCTGACTGACCTTCTTTGTATCAGGATGAAGCAGTTAATTTTTCAGATGGTACAGATCACACTGGATCTGCATTTCTGCAGACGTTTGGTTAACTCCATCCTAGAGGAACACACAGAACAGTCACTCGATCCGATATGGGTCTCTTTGGTACATGAATGGTCCGTGCTGTCCGCCATCATAAAAAGTAAACAGCTTCCAGTGGAAAAGCTCGATTGCTGTTCTTTTTCAAAATGGTTGGTAGCACATCTGTAGTGAATCCATCTTTTCTCTAGATGTAAAAGAGTTCACATGTCCACTCACAGGGAGTATCTTAGCAATCCTCTTACTCATCTCAGTGGGCTGTTAATGAAGAGATTGAGAATGACTGTCATTGAATAAAAACTGTCATTGGCTCCTACTGTGACCGCCACTCTTTGGCAAGGTCTCTGCAGGTAGCTCTTTGAGAACTTGAGATATCACAGGAAACTACACAGATGAACCCACCCCAACCCCTGTGAGAGGAAGGTAGCAGTGAACACTTATCTACGTATTAAAACCTCTTTGGGGTGTACTGCAAGTTTCTATCCAAAACTATGGATATTACAAGGAGCCAGGCAGACATTTTTCCTATGGTTTTCTTTTGCCTATTGTCTTCTGGAAAATGGCATGATACAGCAAAAGTGATAGGGTCATTTTCACTACAGGGCTTGTGGTGCCCTAATGATGTATTTAACATTTTGCATCCATCAACATGTGTAAACATTGGGTTGGGAACTACCCACACAGGCCCTATGAGGGAATTCAGATTGGCCGCATTTAATGTTATTTTACACTTAAGGAATAGGATTCACTGTTGTTTAAAAGTGTTCCTTCTTGACTTAGAGGTAACTGCTTTATCTGAACGTTTCTTTTTCAGCCCAGTTCAATGGGGGAGAAATGAGGCAGTCTTCGCCTTCTCCATCTTCAAGCGATCGCCGTCGGCAGCTCCGGGCACCAGGCGGAGGCTTCAAACCCATCAAGCATGGTAGCCCTGAATTCTGTGGCATCCTGGGGGAAAGAGTGGATCCAACTATCCCACTGGAAAAACAAATGTATGTTAAGTTGAAATGTACAGTGCGGGGGGGGGGTGAGGAAGGCAACAACAAAAGCCCATGTGTGGAAGGAGTTGCAGGTTTGCTAGATGAGTTTGGGCTGCTGTGTCTGATTTGCACATTTCGTCTGTACTTTTTAACTGTTCAAAGTTAAATTTATTCATCAGTTCAATTTATCATGTAGCACTTCTTTAAAAGGACTAGTTCATACATTATGCTGTTGTAAAATTAAGTTTGTCAGAGTGTGGACACATGGTAGGGAGGCTGCTGAGTACAGCAGTGTGATGTGTGCTTGCAGGTTGACCGGTCATCGTCACAGCTTCCATTTCACAGGGTACACGCAGGAATCTTTTCAGTGTTCACCGCGAAAAGGTTGCACTTGTCACGGCCTGTAAGATATCCTGTGGCTTTAATATAAAAAATTAATGTAACAACTCTGGGCAAGGTATTACCAACTTGAACAGTATGACTAAAACTGCAAACCTTTCATTTTGGAGTGAGTATGCAAAGAACTTGAGGGCAGATGTACAAAGGAGAGGAGCAGTTCTGGGCCCTTTGCATAATGCCTGCTGGTGGGCCTGTAATAATCAAGGAGAAGAATTTAATTGTATTTAAAATATGATATTTATAGAGTGTTTTTTAAAAAATTCTTATTTTAACTGATGTGAGCCCCTTGGGTTTCCTATGGGGAGAAAGGCAATAAATAAATAAATAAATAAATAAATAAATAAATAAATAAATAAATAAAT
>JAHTLZ010000237.1:4189562-4234002 GCA_023846285.1 Phrynocephalus versicolor | reverse complement strand
AATAAATAAATAAATAAATAAATAAATAAATAAATAAATAAATAAATGAGATTGACTAAAAACTTACTGAAACCACAGTACAGTGCCAGCAGTGAAACAGGTTATTAGCAAAGACATTTAAAACTAGATGCTAGTTATGCTTTAGCGTTTATCTACAGAACAGTCACAGTTGGAGCACGATCTACAGTTCTAGTTGCCTGATCACAAAAAGGATATTGCAGTGCTTAGAAAAGAGCAAGCGAAAAGATTTTTTAAAAAAAGCCAGAGTGCTTTTCCACTTAGGAAAGGCTATAGTGTCTGGTCCTTTTCTGCTTAGAAAAAGAGATAACTAAGGTGGAATATGATGGAAGTATAGGAATTAGATGAATAGAGAATTTTCTTCCTTTTCTTGTTAGAGTACATTCAGTAAAGTTGATTTACAGTAGGTTCAGAACTGGTAATAAAAAAGATTTCTGAAGAGAAAAGATAAACAAGTAGAATTCACTGATATAAGACAGCACTAGCTTAGAATGATTTTAACAATTTTTAGAGAATAGTTTCAAAGAATTATTAGCTATCAATGGTAAATAAAAACTCCACGTACAGTTCAAATACTATATAACTCTTAATAACAAGTACTAGGAAATGAGCAGCAAGAATGGTTATCACCTTGAGTCCTGTTTGTGAGCACACAGGGACATCTGTCCATCTGTTTGGTTAGGTGGCCTTTGGTTTGCTTCACTCAAGGGAAACCTTGTGTTCTCAGTTGGACACTAAGTAGACATCTGTTCAACAAAAATATAAGAAGGATGGTCACCACAGTGTTCTCTCTAAATTGTACAACCATGCAGATTGGGGCCACATAATGCGGGACTGAAACCGCCCATTTGTTTCCAGTCCCAGTTGGAACCCCCACACACTCTAAAAGATGAGACAGAACACTGGTGGTCACATCTGAATTAATTTATAGTATTTGCCCAAACAAAAAAATGTCTTTGGATTCTAGGAATCCATAGATTTCAGTAGACTGTCCCAGTCTCAGCATATAGGAGAAAAGAACTAGAACAACAGGGGTGGGCAAGGAACAACTGCAGCCAAATTCCTCAGCAGACTCCTTTGTGTCCTCACTGGGGAATAAATTTTGCCCCCACCCCTCACCCCACCTGAAGAATACACTACCGTAGGCCTCTGGTTTGTGTTTTACCATGCCCACTCTGGATTGGCCATGGTTGCAGAAAGCTCTATAAAGGGTTTGTACACAAGATTAAATTTATGACCCATTAAATTTCATTTCCCTTAGGCTATGGTATTTTTACCAACGGCTTCTCTGCACTGATGTGCACCCCAAAATCCAAGGGGCAGCAATGTAGTTTAAAGATTGATAAGGGTATAACGGTATAGTCACACCTTGCTGAAGCTTAGATTTTAAATATGTCTAGTTACTCTTCTGTTAGTTTCTTTATTAAATTATAGCTGCTTTCAAAGAGTCTCTTTTTTCAGAAGGTAGATGAAATCTCACACTGAAATAAACCTGCCTTAAAGGAGCCACAATATTGTTATTTTTGTCCCCCCCCCCCATTATGTCTTTCCCCACTCTTGCTAGTTCAATCCATTTTGTCATTTCATCTTGCTACACATATAAAACAACACTGAAAGAAATTGTGTTTCAAGACAGTCTTTCTGTATTGGAGCTCAGAGACTCACAGGAAGCTCACAAATAAAATAAACCAAGTGAGACTGAAAACACACAGTAAATTAGAAGTTTAAAATGATTTAAACACATAACGGTAATCATAATCTAAGCATTTAAAGGGTTTCCATCATCCAGACTGGAATCAGTCTTTCCCAATTTGATTCTTAAAAGCGTACCTAAGAAGGAAAATGATAGAATGATTTCGGTACAATTCCAAGGCAGCCCTTTCAACATCACAGTAATCCAAGCTTATGCACCAACTACCAATGCTGAAGAGTCTGAGAATGACCAATTCTATGAAGACTTACAACTCCTTTAGAGCTGACACCAAAGGAAGAAGATGTTCTCATCCTAGGGGATTGGAGTCAAATGATAAAAGGGATAACTGGCAAGTTTGGCCTTGGAGCTCCAAACGAAGCAGAGCAAAGGCTAATCAAGTTTTGTCAAGAGAACAAACTGGCCATTGCAAACACACACAAAAGGTGACTCTACACATGGACATCACCAGATGAGCAATACCGGAATCAGACTGATTATATTCTCTGCAGCCGAAGATGGAGGAGCTCTATACAATCAGCAAAAACGAGACCTTGTGCTCTCTGAGGCTCAGATCATCAGCTTCTTATAGCAAACTACAAACTCAAACTGAAGAAAGTAGGGAAGACCACTGGGCTAGTCAGGTACAAATTCAAATCCCTTATGAATACAGAGTGGAGGCAAAGAATAGATTTAAGGAACTACTGTAGATTTGGTGGACAGAAGGCGTGAAGAACTATGGATGGAGGCTTGTAACACTGTACAGGAAGCAGCAGCAAAAACCACCCAAAAGAAAAGAAAATGCAAGAAAGCAAAGTGGCTGTCCAATGAGGCCCTACAAATAACGGAGGAGAGAAGGCACGCAAATTGCAAGGGAGAAAAGGAAAGATACAGAAAAGTGAATGCAGACTTCCAAAGAATAGCAATGAGAGACAGGACAGCCTTCTTGAATGAACAGTGCAAAGAAATAGAGGAAAACAATAGAAAAGAAAAAAACAGAGATCTATTCAAGAAAATTGGAGATATTAAAGGGGCATTTTGTGCAAAGAGCAGAGACATCACTTTGCCAACAAAGATCAGGACAAAGCTATGGTTTTTCCAGTAGTGATGTATGGAAGTGAGAGGTGGACTATATAAAGAAAGGCTGATCACCGCAGAATTGACATTTTGAGCTGTGGTGCTGGAGGAGAGTCTTGAGAGTGCCCTGGACTGCAAGGAGATCAAACCTATCCATCCTGAAAGAAATCAACCCTGAATGATCACTGGAAGGACAGATTTTGAAGGTTAGGCTCCAGTACTTTGGCCACCTCATGAGGAGAGAGGACTCCTTGGAAAAGTCCCTGATGTTGGGAAAGATTGAAGGCAAAAGGAAAGGGGGACGGCAGAGAATGAGATGGTTGGATGGTGTCATCGATGCAACCAACATGAATTTGACAAAACTCTGGGAGGCATTGGAAGACAGGAGGGCCTTGCGTACTCTGGTCCATGGTGACACGAAGAGTCAGACACAACTGAACAAAAGGAAGGAAGATCTTGCAGCTGCCTCCTAAAATGATCAAAGGGGAGGAATCCCACTTAACTTCCCTGTGACTTCCCTGTCAGGTGCTTCTGTGAAGGAAAGGAAATAGAAGGAAGGACCTCCTCTGAAGATCTTAGGAGCCCAGAAAGTTCATGTCGGAAGATGCTGTTACTCCTTTGACTTTCATATCTTTAGTCGATCTACAGTCAGTAGTAGAGCAGTGGTAGTACTTTCCTCATAGAATTTCAGCTTTATCATTTTGGACTGCATCTGCAAAAATGTCAAACACACATAGACACCTTACACTCTGAAGTGGTATAGTCCAGAATGTCATCCCTTCATTTTGCACAACGTCTAAATGGAGAACTGCTGTTCATTTTCTGGGTGAGGTCTTCTGCTTAATGATGAACCCATTCGGAATAATGAACAGTTCAATTGTTCTACTTGAGATTGCGATACTTCTCTCTCATGTGAAATTCTGGCATAGAAGGCAAGTTGCAAAACTAGGATTGCGATGTTCCCCGATGCTGATGTTGCAGGTGAGCATGTTTTTACCGCTGGAATTCATAAGACTTCAAATTACTTGATTTGTGCAACGTTAGCCAAAATCCTCTTGTGCAACTTTATGCCGTGCAAATAAGAGGATGGCATGGCATAATGTTGCACAGGATATTTAATTTGAATTAAATGTTCTCCCACTTTTCAGGATCTGGGGCTCCCTATGGCTCTCTTTTGTCCTGGAGAAACCTTTGGGGTGTGGTGGGAACGGAGCTTTTAATAGCCAAAAATCAGTACTGATTTGGAATCACTGAGATCAGGACTACCAGTAGGAATCCAGTGGCAGTCTTTAGCTATTAAAGTCTCCCCTCCCCCCCCCAATCCTGACGTTCCCAAAAGTTTTGCCAGGGCAAAAGAAAGCCCAAGAGAGTCCTGGAACGTGAAAGTAGGAGGGGAGAGGAAGTTTGCAATTATTTTAAATTAAATACTCCAGTTGCCAGGTGATGACATCATCCAGTTCGTACAATGCAGGTTACGCCAAATGGATTCCAGCTATTGTGTCTTCTGTTTGTTTGGATTTTTGAATTGCCTTTAGAGCCTTAGAGCTGTTCTATTGTGAGCTGTTTTGTAAATTGAAGGCAATTTTATCTTGACTTTCAACTAATCGGTGGCTTTTGGTCTCTTTTGTAGCTGGTATCATGGAGCGATCAGTCGGACAGATGCAGAAAACCTCTTGCGGTTGTGTAAAGAATGTAGCTATCTAGTGAGGAACAGTCAAACCAGCAAGCATGACTATTCACTTTCGTTAAAGTAAGTACACTGCTTTTTTAAAAAAACCTACAAATTTCTAAGTGTGACGTATTAAGGAGAGTTTTTTTTTTCCAGTGGTGTAGCAGTAAACAAAAACCATTCTTTAATGTTGACACTAGAAAGCACTACCCATTCCCCTTGGGAATTTTAGAATTCCAAGCATCAGGCTGCATTGCTTTGAATGACAGTTCCTAGATTTGGTTGTAATGCTCCAGGGACGTGCGGAGAATTTTTAGTGTTTGTCTAGCCCCTTTTAACAAAATTTTCTTTATCTCTCCTGGTTGCTGATTAAATTGTTTCTACTTTTCTGTCTTCCCCACCCCCAGCATTTAATAAACCCATTGTTTTTCTAGCTTTCCCCCTCCTCTCCTTGCAACCTCAGTAGAACAGGCATTCTACAGTGATACAAGACAAAGAGATTGTACTATACAGTATGTCATGCATTGAGCTGAAATCTTAAACAGTATTTCCACTGAGAGGTAAACTGCCTGTAAAATTTCACTTCTTAAAGTAAAAGATAAGGATCATGATTCTATAAATAAGGGAACATACTAACAAATAAACCTACTTAGAATTTCCATATAAACATATGAAGAAATAGACTGCAAAAATATATAAATCTAGAGCCTGTGTCAAAACAATACATGTGAAATATTTGTCATGTGAATTTTAGAAAATGGAACACCTCATTCTACTTATTAATAGAAACCTAATTTGCAACAAATCTAATACGATGTAAATTATAGAAAATGCTGAGTTAGATTGGCCCCTTAATAGGTTTCAGCCCCTCTGATCTTCACATGGCTCACTCGTGTTCAGAGTAAGTGCAAAATGTCCTGGGTGGTCTCGAATCTAAATAGTAAATGTGAAAAAATGTGACACAAACACATGTGCTAAAGTAAGTAGAGTAAGCACTCTATTATTACTTAGAAAAAAAGTAGCCAGTTGTTAAAGAGGCAAACAAGCTTGTCTTCTCATTATCAACATGTTCTATTAGAACTCTATTAGACCTTTTTATCAGCAGCAAATGGAGGGGGGGACATACAACTGCATCAGTAGACAAAAAGCTATGAAACAATGTTTTAACTATGTTAACTTTGGAATGGAAACAAATCTCTCTAAATGACCAGACCAGGCTACATTTACTGTATAGCAGGGCTGTCCAACAGGTAGACTGCGGGCTACTGGTAGCCCGCAAAGGGTTCAAAAGTAGCCCGCCAGGCATCAATAAAAATGTGAGGGGATAAGTTCTCTACCCCTCCCTCCCCCATCCCAAGGATCACTACTGCCCCAGCAAAGTTCTGGGTCTGCCAGCCCCTGTCTTAGTTGAGCGGGCAGTTCAAAGGCCATGAGCATGTGCTCGGAATGGATAAAATTCGTAAGTAGAGGTATTAGTGTAGTAGCCCTCAGGCACTTTCAGCCAGAAAAAGTAGACCTTGGCCTGTTCAAAGTTGGACAGCCCTGCTGTATAGTGTTTTGCACAGTTAGGTTAGTGTTGACAAACTTTGGTTACAGTTGAGGCAAGAAACTTGTCTGGCTTTCAAACCAAACCAAACCAAACAAAACCCTGAAACCGCCCAGAGTTCCCATCGGGAAATGGGAGCAGTATAGAAATAAATAAATAAATCAACACTTTTTACTAAGGCTCTCTGTGCTGTTTTACTTCAGGAGTTGGAAAGTTGAGAACACCTGAGTAAAATTCAAGGCAACTTGTTGTGTATCTTCACATTATAAATGTGGGGTCGTGCAGGAAAAGTGGCTGGGAGACCTGTATCAGTGGTTGTACAGCATTTAGAAGATTTCAGGTGAACCTCCATTTTCTGATGAAAGCAAAGTGTTCTGTTTATATACCACCCCATACCACTTCAAGTAGTCTCTGGGCGGTTTACAGTTTCATTACAGTATGCAGGCTACACATTGCATCAAAAGACCAAAAAGTATATAACCTGGTCACATTTTAGATGATAATTATATTGTTCTGTAAAAATACATACTCCACTGGTAGCTGGTAGGAGCAAATTTGATCACAGCACTCCAGTTCTGGCTCACCTTCTCTGGCTTCCTGCTGTGTCCTGGATCAAGTTCAAGGTTTTGATGCTGATGTATAAGCCATCCACAGTTTGGAGCCAACTTGTTAGAGCAGGGGTGTCCAAACTTTTTGCAAGAAGGACCAGATTTGGTGAGGTGAAAATGTGTGGGGGGCGACCATTCAGCCACATTTGGCTCCTGGGCTGAACTTTGAACAAGTCTCTATAACATGCAAAGAGGCGAGGAGGATGCTGCCGCAACGGAGCTAGGGGTGGGTAGGCTGGGCAGGTGGCTAGGGGGATGGACAGAGGCAGGGAGGGCAGGCAAACCATAAAACTGCAAGCTAACACTTCCATCCGGTATGGGGAGGGACCAGCTGGCAGGGGATGTGTGTCAGCCTGAGCCGGTGGGGAGAAGAAACTGGGCCGCTCAAAATTTGAAAACGGGCCACATTTGGCCCCCAGGCCTGACTTTGGACATGCCTGTGTTAGAGCATCTCACCCCATTGTCATCTGCCCAACCTTCCTGATCCTCCCAGGCAATGTTCATCTGTGTAGCCACTCCAGGAGAGGCCTAGAAATGCTCTGGGTCATTGACAGGCAGCGATCAGAAAAAAATGGAGCTTTGGAAGACAGGTTGGTCCCAGGTAAGGACTCTGGAAAATGTGACAGTCTCAACTTTTCATGAAAACTGGACATTCTACCCTTGGACATTTACTTTAATCAGTTACTTATGTCAAATTTTAGAAGGGTACATTCTGTCATTACACTATTTTTCGGAATACTGTAAATAGTCTGCCAGGATTGTCTGCTATCAGGAACATTTGGGTCATATAAAGGGTCCATTGCAACTATACTGCTGTTCCATTGGAACTTTTTTAAAAATTCAGAAAGTAGCAGCAGCATCTTTTGAGCGAGGTTCTCTCAAATAATAAATGATAACCCTATACCTGCCTCATAAACTATTTGGGAAGCCAAAAGAATTAACAGATTTAAAACTGACAATGTGATCTCTGTGTGTGGTGGTAGTGGTGATAATGGTGGCGGTGGTTTACATGATATTTGTGCTTATTCAGGAGGTCAGTTGTAGGCATCATTTGGGCAGTACTTATGGCCAGGCCATCTAGCATCAGAAACTGAAGCTTTATCTTGTTTCTTTTAGCTCAACAACTAGTTGTCTGTTTTAATATTTAAAATAGTTAATGTAAGCTTCAAACTTTAAAGAAAAACCCAAAACCTTCACCATCTTCCAATGTAGATGCTTAGCCAATAGACATTGTCCTTAGTGTCAAGTCATAGTTTCCAAAATCTGAAAAGAACATTAACACGTTAACTCATATGTCTATCTCTTGTTATATAGCAGTATTACTTAGACTTCATTCCTCCTGTACTGCTGGATGCATCAAGCAACAAATGTTTTCCAGTGGGTCCGGTCTCCAGCTTCCATTTATGCATTAATATAGTGGGGAGAGATTGGGGAGAGGAGATTTTTATTTCTATCTAATTATAGCACGCAATGCTGATAATTAAATACTACAAAATGTGAGTTGCCATAAGGTATGCGAAGGATCTGTGTTCTCTTCCAGCTAATTTAGGCCACCATCAATGGTTTAGAGCCAAATTGTGTAATCAGAAGTATCATATGGTGCAATGTTAACGGCCTCATTTGAGGCTGTAGATAAGTCTAGTATGTTTAGACATTCTTTCATTTTGAAACATTTGTCTGTAACCTCTCAGGCAGAACATTGACACACTGGAATGCATTCTTTTTTAACCTGTTTTAATATTGAGAAACATTTAGTATTCCTTACACAGCTGCAGTCTCCGTTAGTTCTGTCTAGGAGAACGTTTACCACCTAATCTGGCTTCTTGTGTAGCCACACTTGATGTTACTGACTTTGAACAGGAATTGCTACTGTAAGATATTGGTGCAAATTATAAAGACCATATTTAGGTGATCCTTTTGTTCAGGGTTCAGTGCTTGGGGGCTGGTGAACCACAACTGCGCTGCCCTGTCCCCCCTGCCCCCCCACCATTTCCCTCACTTGCTTTCTATGCTTAGCACCACTGACCTTGCCCTTCTTCCAAACAGTTGGAGAGGGAGAATTGGGAACAGGTATGGGGAGGTGCAGAATGGATCATGGGAGTGTGCTCAAGAGATCTCATGCCCCTGCTGAGGGCAGTAGGTATGCTGGCTTGTTGTGACTTGTGCAGGCTGGTCAGTCTCTCTCCACCTTGCTTGAAGGTGGAAGAATGTATATACTGTCTGTTTTCTCTTGTTGGTACCGTCTGTTTGGAATTACTTGGAATTTCATGGTTGTGTGTTCCAGAGTTGTCCCTATTTATTTTCTCGCTGTCTACTTCTGTCATTCTTTCAGCTGAAGACCGAAACAAAGTGTTAAATACTTGTTTGAGTTTACTTTTTCTCTTCCTCTGTAATGGAATTTCCTCATTCCTCGGCAGCAGTCCAGCATCAGACTTTTCCGGATGTTGTTCACATAAGTCTCTGTACAATCTTGAGCAAATGCTATTAATCATATTTTCTTCTTTCCCCATTTCTCTTTCCATGAGTGAAGAGGGTGTGATACTGTTTTCCATTTTCAATCTGAGTCATTGCCTACAGTTTCAGGCAGTGGTAGTCTGTTGACAGGAAAGATTTTGAACCGCATTACGATGTTGATACGTTTTACTCACTTAGGCAAGTAGGTCCCCTATCTTGGTAATAACCTGTGGGAGCCCTGCTGGGTAGAAATGTTTATTCAATCCATAGAAGTAAAAAAAAGTGGGTTGAGCCATGCGACAAGAAAAACAAATTCAAAAGTAGGCTAGGTGATAGCTTTATTGATCACTACTAAAACAAAAAAAAATGTTAGCTAAGCTTTCGATAGCAACTTGCTATCTTTATCAAAGCTTTGTACCAAAAATGCAATCTTGATAGAGGATGTAGTGGTCTATCAGGTGCTGAGAATCTTTTTAGTGAGATGGAATACACCAGATGATGTATCAGGAGGCAGGGCTGGTGTTAAGACTGCTTCAAAATCCTGGATACAGTTTAACACCCAGCATATCAAACTGTTCAAATAAGTCAATCAATAAATATCAGCATCATTTTAAACATCATTTAAGGGTGATTTTAAGAGTTATACTTAGCTTCCCAAAACCTAATCCAGTGGTTCCCAACCTTGGGTCCTCTGATGTTACTGGACTTAAACTCCCAGAATCCTTCATCACTAGCTGTGCTAGTCCGGATTTCTGGAACTTGTATTCCAAGAACTTCTGGAGACCCAAGGTTATGGACCACTGACATAAGGCCAGAAAAACAGCCTTAGGAGTACCTGCTCCGATGTAGGAAGGAACTAGGGGCTAAGATACAAGTGACAGATAACACATCACTAGAAGACAGAATCAGGTTTATGTTCCTAGAATATGCCTCCAAGAGACCTTTACACCCCAAGATGAGTCACAGAGCAAAACAAGCTAGTTTGTAATCTGTGAGAGGCTTGAAAAGCTCCTGCTGTAGATAATCAGAACATTGCCTCATCCAAAGATGTGTTCTCTAGAGGACATTTGTAACTCGGCTATGTGGTCAACACTCAGTACCTTTGTGAAACACTACAGGATGGATGCCCTCATGAGGTAGAATCTACCACAGCCTTCGGGAAAGTTGTCCTTTCCTTTCTGATGGTGTGACTTCCCACCATCCTGTGTTGCTTGTAATCACCCATCTGTGTGGCTTCACGAAGGCCACGAAGGAGAAGAACCAGTTACTTTCCTGTAAAGGTGGTCCTTTGAGTGGTCATTCATGAAGCCACACAGCACCTGCCCTCCTCCCCGCAGGCCGTCACACTGTGTGTGGTACTTAACTGGCGGTTGTGAGGGAACAAAGATGTTTCGGCAGGAACCCTCTCGCACAGGCTCAGTGCAAGGGGGCGGAGACTAACAAACTTTCCTATGGCTAGGGAAGTCCGACCTCTGCACTTGCACGCTGGGAAACCCATCTGTGTGGCTTCACGAAGGACCACTCAAAGAACCACCTTTACAGGAAAGTAACTTGTTCTTCTATTACAGCTTGTATCCATATTTGTGCTTTTATCTTGGGTATTTCACAGAATATCTCCAATGTAGAACCTCTTTAATTTTTTCCCCAGATGTCATGAGACCTAGCTTCATTTTAACGGCAAGTGCTTGCATTGATTACTCCATCCTTTTGTCTTCCTTGCACTCGAGACTGTAAAGTTTTGGGAGTTGATGCCCTTTCTTTGCTTATGAACCACTGGAAAATAAACATGTACTCCGAGACACTCTGTCAAATAAATACATAGTAATGCTTCTAGGCATTCATCCCCTTCATTGAGGTTGGTGACAGATTTATGACCACTTCTTAAGCAGTTATAAGCCCTGGTTATGGTGTTAATAGCAAAATAGTCTGCCTGGTATTGACAGCTAAGACTTTCTAAATAATACACATCAGGAATTATATCACCAGTCTCTGAAAATGTTAAAATATTATTACTGTTTACTCCTTTTGTTTAAAACATTTTTGCCCACAGGAGTGCGCCTTTTATATTTAATCCCTGCCCACCAACACTTCATAGCTGTATACTTGAACTTGCCAGCTGTAGCTGAATTTTTTCAATGTTTTCCATATTTCTGAAGAGAAAGAGTCGTGGATCTGAGTCTTCTGAACTTTGTTTTCTCCTAAAGAAGTTCCTATTAGTAGCCCTCCAACTTCAGGAAAGCCTGTTAAAGTGGCCAAAACAGTGCGAGAACTTGGCGGAGGGAAGTCTTGACCAGGGTTGACTGCATGCATAAATACTCCTCCCTTTGGAAAACCAGGAATTGTCCTGAAGTTTATAATTTCCAAAATGGATAATAATGCAGAATATCCTCCTCGTCTTTTTTTCCTCTTCCTCCTCCTTCCTTTACAACATGGTGGAGTACTGTCAGTGTCAGACAATAGATGCTGGCAGCAGAGTTTTAGGAGATGTTTTATTCTAAATAGTTTTTTAATGTGCTGCATTGGGGGATTTGCTAATAGGCAAATGAGGTGCACATGTGCCCTCCAATCCACCGTTACTGTTTTTCCTGCCCACAGTTTTGCTTTGGGGTTCATTTGCACTTGGACAGCCATGCTAAAAAAAAGCTTGGTCTGTTGATACATAAAGTCGTGAAAAACATCTTGAGTTCATGGCATGGTCTGTTTGAAGGATTGCATCAGTTTTATTGGGATGAAAGAACCCCCTGGTGTTTTAGTGTCTCACTAAACAGTCACAGTACAGTGGTGCCCAGGATAATGACGGTAATTCGTTCTCCGAGGTTAGTTGTTATCTGAAATACGTCGTTATCCGAAACGCACTTTCCCATAGGAATGACTGGGAAACCGTTTAATCTGTTCTGGGGCCTAGGAAAAAGGCACCGACACCTGGTTTTTTGCTCAAAACTCTTTAAAAATTGCACTTTAAAGGTACAGATGCAATGCCACCTGGGATAACTTTTTTACTGATGCATGCTGGAAATTCATTATCTGAGGCAGTCCATAGGTAAAATTTGTTATCTGAGGCAGCCCATAGGAAGATTCGTTATCCAAGGCAGCCCATAGAGAAAATTCATTCTCCAAGGCAGACCTATACCTAGGAATTGCGATTCGTTATCCGAGGCAGCCAATAGGGAAAATTCGTTATCAGAGGCAGCTCTATACCCGGAAATTTGCAGTTGTTATCCAAATTATTTGTTATCCGGGGCAGTTGTTATCCGAGGTACCACTGTGCTTTACAACACCAAGAGATCTGCCGTGGACAAATTCCAGCTCCTATCTTCTTAATGGCATTCGTTTTTTTTTTTTAAATCCTGATTTGGCTTCTCAAGAAACACAGTCAGTTTCAGGAGACACACCAAATTAGGCATTTTCTGTTTCAGGGAAAGTTTTATCTGTGGGCAGCTTCTCATTGGAGTGCCTTTTTCTTTTCCTGCTGACAAGTTGGTTGTTTTGGCTGTAGGCATATAGCGTTCGCTATAGCAATTTCAAGATGTGCTCTTCATCAGTACAGTCCATGTTTCCCTTTTGATTTATGTAGTGAGAGGAGAGGTTCTCTCCCCACCACCACCAGCAGCACTTCCAATGGCAGACACATTTTGTTCTGTTTATATCCATGTGGCTATAAATCTTGATTTGTAGCTTCTGATGTCTAGAGAACAAGAAAACAAGGTTTTCTTCATTAAAACAATCTACTTTAAGCTGACAGAAGCCTTTGGGGTAATAAATAATCAGGGTTCCTGGAAGGAATTGCAGGCTTCCACTTTGTTTGCAATGCATGAAGCAGATAATAGAACTGTAAGATAAACTTAACATTGGCAAGGTCAGAGAGCATTGCTGAGCTATCTGACTTTGACCTCCTTGTATAGCACAGGTCAATTGCATTTCCTTCTGTCATTCCACTGCAGTATCTGGCTGGCGAAGCTGAATTCTGCTAAAGTAATTTTCCAGCAAGGCAGGCCATTTTCAATTCTGAAAGAAGGCTTGCATGATCCTGGGAAAGTCTGCCTCTTCTCCTCCTTCACCTGGCCATTTTAGTTCCAAATATAGATGGGCACGAAATGAATTTTCAATTTGTTTCATTATGTTATTTGTTTCATTCCTTAATTTCTATTTTGTTCCATTTTGTTTCATTTCTCCATAGGAATGCATTAGACCATTCCTATGGGGAAAACCTGTTCCCCCCATACCCCAGCAATCAGCCTAATGCCAGCTGGGGGCTGCCCTACAGTTGATCAGGCCTTTTTAAAATGGCCCCCTGCTGGGATTGCAGGGGGGGGGAGAAAATGGAAAATTAAAATAAAAATAAATTTTTAAAAAAGCGCTGAGCATGGGGCATGCTAGAGGTGGGCGGGGCTTTTTTTTAGAGCCCCGATCAGCTGTAGTGCAGGCCCCCTGCTGGGATTGCAAGGGGGGGAGAGAAATAAAATAAGAATAAAAATATTTTTTTAAAAAAAGCAGTTTGCACAGGGCACACTAAAGCTGGCCGGGCCTTTTTAAAAATACGATCAGCTGTAGAGATGGGCACGACTCAGGAAAATGACGTTTTCGAGTTGTCGTGTGTCGGAGGCAGCCCGTGTCGGCTCGTTTCCGTTTGTCACGAAAATTCGCAAAAATTAGTCGGTTCGTTTTTTCGTTTTTTCGTTATCGTTATACTGGTTTTTGGGGGGGTAGCGGGCTCCTAGAGGCACCTCTGTGGGGTGGGTGCCTCCGCCGGCCCGCTATAAAGGGAAAGTGGGCTCCTGGAAGCACCCGTGGGTGCCTCCTATCCTCACCCACTAGGAAGGGACAGCAGCAGCAGGCTCCAAGAGACCCCTCAACATGGGGGTCTCCCCTCCTCACCTGCTGCTGCTGCAAAATGGCATGCATAACCATATGGCTATGCATACCATTTGCAGACAGTGAGACCTGCTCAAGTACCTGATCCCCTGGTACGAGCGTGTCGCACCTGCCATGTCCCACAAAGAAGGGAATCGTACTTGCGTGTGTAGTGCAATGCAAGTAGATCTGGCTATGGGCTAAGGTGGCTTAGTGCAAGGGCTAGGGTTAGGCTAATGACGGGTAAGGTTACGGTGGGCTATTGGGTTGCACCTCTGGGTGCCTCTCTGACCCACTAAGAAGACAGTCTGTGACGTATGGGTAAGGAGTCAAGGATTAGGGTTAGGGGGTTAGGGGGCTAGGGCAGGTTTTAGGGGGCTTTTTGGCACATCCCAGAAGTCTCAGTGGCCAAGTGGCCATGCGATTGGTGGGATGACTCCAAAAATTTGCATGGTCGTCCCCTCCCACATGGCTGGCCAGGCCACTGGGCCAGCCCATCATTGCGCACTGCGCAGGTGTAAATAAAATAAAATAAAATAAAATCAATGGAGGACAGAGGAGGAGAGGAGAGACATTTTGTTGCAAGAAAAAACCCACAGCTACTGTGAAAAATCTGGCAGTTTATAAATTTCCGCGTGTTTCTGTTGTGCTTGTGTGTTTTTGGACCACGATTTCAAAAACAATATTGCATTCGCCGCCCCATTTTGGATCCCCTGCCCGCACCGCATGGCATGGCAATTGGCAACTCGAGTCCGGCTGCCCAGGATGGGGGGGAGGCGGGACCACCCCTCCAGAAACAATCCCTCCGGTAGGTGCCCTGCGCCCTTAGTCAAGCAGGCATTTTTCTGCCTGCTTTTTGGCCTGGGAATGGGTGGGGGGGAGACCCGGGAGAGTTTAAAAAAGTTTTTTCCTGTGCCGCCCGTGCCACTTGCTTGCGCTTTGGCGGCCGGTGGCGAGACTGGGCTTTTTGCGGCGGGCGAGCCTGCGGCGAGTCCCACCACACCAGACCAGAGCATCCCAGGACGGAGGGGGGAGGCCGGGACCCCCCCTCCAGACCAGAAACCCCCCCTCCGGTAGGTGCCCTGCGCCCTTAGTCAAGCAGGCATTTTCCGTCTGCTTTTTGGCCCGGGAATGGGTGGGGGGAGAGTTTAAAAGTTTTTTCCTGTGCCGTCCGTGCCACTTGAGCCGGCGGCGAGACTCGTGCCGTGCAGGAATGGGTGGGGGGAGAGTTTAAAAGTTTTTTCCTGTGCCGTCCGTGCCGCTTGAGCCGGCGGCGAGACTCGTGCCGTGCGGGAATGGGTGGGGGGAGAGTTTAAAAGTTTTTTCCTGTGCCGTCCGTGCCGCTTGAGCCGGCGGCGAGACTCGTGCCATGCGGGAATGGGTGGGGGGAGAGTTTAAAAGTTTTTTCCTGTGCCGTCCGTGCCGTGCGGCTTGTTGCTGCTGCTGAGAGCCTGCGGCGAGTCCCACCAGAGCAGCCCAGGAGGGAGGGGGGGGAGGCCGGGGACCTCCAGAAACCACCCCTCTGGTAGGTGCCCTGAGGCACGGCAGGCATTTTTCCGCCTGCTTTTTGGCCGGGAACCGGGTTTTTTAACTTTTAAAAACTTTTTTTCTGTGCCGCTTGGCATCGCGCGTGATCGCGCGATGCAAGTAACGAGCACGATAAATCAGACCAAATTGTTCGTTCGTCGGTTCGAGCTCGAAGTCTGGCGGAGTAATTCCCGTTACCGTTTCCGTAGAGTAACGGAACCGAGTAACGGAAACGGAAACGGAAATACCGCTAAGTCGTGCCCATCTCTAATCAGCTGTAGTGTGGGCCCCCTGCTGGGCTTGCAGGGAAAAATAATAAAAATAAAAATAAAAGAAATAAGAAAAGCACCGATGGGGTCCTGGGAAGTCCAAAAAACAAAACAAAAAAAAAGAAATGAAACGAATTTGTTTTTTTTAAAAAAATCATTTCATAATAAATGAAATGAACTGGGGCGAGGAGAAATGAAAAACGAAACGAAACACCATTTTGGCCTTTCGTGCCCATCTCTAGTTCCAAACGCTTCTTGTGTCCTTTCATATTGTACCGATGGACTTTTGTTTCCTTCACAGACATTTTGAGTGGCAGGGAAAGGAAGGCAAGAATGCCCTTTACTTGTGTGGAACATAGTTAATAATCTAGTTCATTAGAGCCTCTACTGTTAAATGGCAATGACAGATTTGATCACAATCTGCAGGCTTTGAAGCTGAACCGGAGGAGGCTAGAGAGCATTTGGAGGTGGGCCCTGACGGAAGCTAATTTAACAGCCGTCAAGATTGTGTCAACTATTTATTTATCAAAGATTATGGCTGCAAGGAGATCTTATTTCACTCTCCTGTTAATCTCACACAATTTCAACCTGTGACCTGAAGTGGACAAGGTGCTTGATCATGGTTGGGCCACTCTCTCCTCACGTGATCCTTGCTTTGCTTGACTCATGAAAACAGCCAGACCTGATACAACCGACTGGGCTGCTGCAATAATTAATGGGTTTCTCCAGGAGGGCTGTCTTCCCCTTGCCCCAGAGGAGACACTCATTAGCCCCCATTCAGAAAAAAAATTGGCGATGGATCAAATTGAGAACTTCAGACTCATCGCCAATATACCATTCATGAGCAAAGTAAGGAAGAGGAAGGTGGCAGACCAACTTCAGGCACTCCGGCATGAAACTGATGTCCTCGATCCACTCCAGTCTGGGTTCAGGCCATGGCACAGCATAGAAACAGCACTGCTCACCCTGCATGATGACATTTTTAAGGAGACCAACGTGGGCAAAAGGTTCCTGTTGGTCCTCCTCAACCTCTCGGTGGCCATTGATATCATTGACCATGGAATCCTGCTAGGGAGGCCCTCTGAGTTGGAGATTGGGGGCTCCGCCTTGGCTTGGTTCCGGTCCTTCCTTGAGAACCATCCCTAGAGAATGCAGCCATATAAGAGCAAACAGATTGAGGGTGAACCTGGACAAGATGAAAGTCCTCCGAGTGGGTTCTCCCAGTGTTGGTGGATTGGGAAAATCCCTTTCTTTTTTTGCAGAGGTTGAGGTACGCAGTCTGAGCATCTTCCTGGACTTCACATTCACCATGGAAGCCCAGGTCACATTGATTCACGGATTTCCAACTGAGGCAGATTTCCCAGCTCTGTGCCTGCCTTGACATTGGGGATCTCACCACGTTGACGCATGCTTAAGAGACTAAAGCAGAAGCTACAGCTAATGCAGAATACAGTGGGAAGATTGTTAACAGGGATTAGATGATACCAGCATATCCTGCCTACAATGGCCACCCTGTGCTGGCTTCCAATCCTCTTCCACACTGACTTCAAGGTTTAGATGATAACATATAAAGCCCTAAATGGTTTAAGGTCTCATTATCTCTCAGAATGGCTCCTCTCACAAAGAGCTGCCCATGTCAGTCACTCATCCCAGGCTGGGCACCTGTGCGTGCCAACCACAGGAGAGGTCTGGACAGTAGTAACAAAGAATCCTGCCTTCTTGGTGGTTCCCCAGAAATCTGCCTGGCCCCTTTACTAGGTATATTTAACCAGCCTTTAAAAACATGACTTTTCAAGCAAGTTTTCCTGGAGTTCTGCTGACCAATTGGGACGCCCATTGTACATCTCTATCCGCCTCTGCCTCTCATTTTTATTAGCATCTCTGCTTATATTTTTCTCTTCTTGTTTTATCTTATTTTGTTTACTTGGTTCTTGCTTATTGTTTGCTCTTGCATACGGATTATCTTTGTTTAATTATGCAGCCATAGTATGTTTGATTTTGTAGTACAGTACTTTATTATTGTGTTTGTTTAATTAAGTGGTCTTTGGATGGTTAATTTTGCATTATTTCAGTTATTTACCATTATGTATGCTTGTCAGGACTTTTATTATGTCAGAGTAGCCTATAACCTGGTTTGCTCAAATAAATAAATAAATAAGCTGTGTAGAGATGAACACAAACCTTGATTCAGGCATTTGCACTGGTTCATACACACAGCATCACAGGTGCTGTGTGCTCCCTTCCCCTGCCTCCCTAGCCAATGAACCCATCAGCAGTTGGAGAATGCTCTTTCCCTCCCTCTCTTTGGCACTTCAACCAGTACCTGGCATGCGAACGTGTTTGCCTGTCCTGCTTCCTTGTCTGGTTGGAATGTCAGCCAAGGAGGCAGGTCAGGGAAACTGTGCTCCTGCCAGAAACTGGTTGAACAGCTAAAGAGGAGGTGGAGAGGAACACACACTAGTTGGTGAGTGGGAGGATCCAACCAGGAAGGCAGAGGAGGGAACACACATTACCTGTAGTGCCATGCATATGAACCAGCATGAACCTCTGATCCAAGGTCTGTTCCATTTGTACTACTGCATGATATGATGGGTCCTGGCATCACTGTAGTAACACCAGTGGACTGCCTGTGTGAGCAGGACCTGCTTGTGTAAGTCAGTTGATGGCACAACGACGGTACAACAGTAACTGGTAAATGAGTAAAGCTGACTCTCCAGCACAGAACCTATGAAGCAGGAGTAGCTGAGGAACTCTTCCACCAGATTCTGTTTTAAAAAAACCCTTGCTCCGGAAATGACTATGATTTAATGCTGCCTTTTTCACCTGTGGAAATGCCCTTCTGCCTACTTCTTGGAATCAGGAGTAGAATTCTGGTAATGAGTAAATCAATCCTTGATGAGTCGGGGTGAGCTTCCTGACCACATTCCAGAGATGGAAAAGGGATGTGTGAGTGAATATTTTCCAATGCGGTAACTAAGATAGGAGAGCCCATTTGTTCTCCCCTCGCATCTGCTACTTCTGTGGTCTTTCCCTGGCTGCCTAGGAAATGCACGGAATAATGAAGCTCGTGTGCTGCTATTTTGGAAATGCAGGCAAATCCCTGCCATTTGCAGAAGGCCGGCGTTCCAAATAATGAGCCAGAGTGCGAATTATTTAAAGAGATTATCCATTCCTAGCCCTTTCCTCCGCTAAGCAGTTTTACAATAAAGACTATTGCCCTGCTTTTACCACACTAAGATTTGTTTATAGCAAAATTGTGCCATGATTTAAAAGACAAAAATAAGTAAATAAATATCCCAGTAATCACAAAAATCACTGACTGACTAGGGTTACAAAGAGCACGGACTGGTAGGGAGGCTGTTGGGATCCTATATTGTAATTGTACCTCAAACAGGTTGTTGGTTTTGTTCGTTTTGCTTTGATTTTCTTTTGTGGAAAGGCAGAGTCATAATGTTTTGCATAAATAACAATGAACATAGGAAATTATGCCAGTCATTTGCAAGAAACAGTGGCACCAAGTATCACACAAAATGTGCTTCTAGCGAATGTGTCCTTAGAAATACCAAAGCCTGGAATGTCACCTCAAAGCTTGTAACTCCCAGAATCCCCAACTAAGGGGCCCTGGGAGCTATTGTTCAAAAAGTAACTTTTCCAAGCTCTAAGAAATAATACACTCTTTTGTACACATCCAGCTGACCCGCTCAGTCAGTTTCCCACAAGTCTCATATAATGGTATGCTTGCCTGACATCTCAAATCATAAGTGGGTACCTGAGAATCTGCCTAATCAAACACTGCCAACATGGTTGGTGGGTTGTGATTTTTATTGGGGCGATGAAATATAGTGTTGATCTGATACACAATATAGAGAAGGAATTCCCCTTAACTTTGAAGGATAATACACTAGAACAGCCCATCGGTGCTATTGCTACAGCAATGCACTGGTCTGTCGGCTCATGCAGTCCATTAGAACAAGTTCCCAAAGGGACAGTTAATTGAATTGCTTCTCGGTATCATCTAGTCAAGTGTCACAGTTTGTGGTTATTTCTTTCAGGGTCAATAGAATCATTTTTTGTAGGATAACTTCACCCAGATAGGAGTACCATCAACAAATGCAACATCTCAGAATGCCCATAGTCGCTCTTCATATTTTAATTAATATGTTTCTGAAAGTGCAGAATCATTTATAGGGTAGGCACTTTTCCCTTTGTGAGAAGGAGTTGGCTTTTCACAGTTGATTGAATTAACATATTTCAATATTTGGAATATTAGGTATCAACAACAACTATATAGTAGACAACACATACAGCCTCATGGTGCCATGGCCTGCTTCTTTTTGATTCTCTCTTTTTTTGGTTTTACATCCCAGAAGAATTGTGTTTATAATGCACAACAGAAATAATTCCCCATCCGTATAGAAGACTACTAGCACTCTCTTTGCATGAGACACTGATTCTTTCGCATTGGAAAGAATCCAGCCAAAAGTTGTGACTCAGTTAGAGATGCAAATGTCATCCTCCTCTACAGATAAATACTTTGGGTCTCGTGCTATGGGGGGGGGTGCTGCCTTGTCATAGAACACAATTGGGGGGATTATCAGCTTGCTATCTATAAGCATTTATCACATTTCTGCCCATAGCTAAAATGTATTGTGTCAAGCGGGGGTCCCTAACCCCCAGGCCATAGCCTGTTACAAACCAGGTCATGCCAGCAGCCAGAAAGGTTAAAGGTGCATGCCTGAGCGGGCACACACATTTATCCCCCCCCCCGCTGCACAGATCCCACCCCCTTTTGCTCCCATTGTGACCTAAACAGTCACAAGAGAACCTTGCCTTCATGGTGGGGCATCTTGCACACTTGCACGCTGGGGGTGGGGGGGGTGTTGCATGCACATGGGGGCGCCTTGAGTGTGTGCGTACAAGAAGACCCATTATCGGTCCCTAAGATAAAACCACTGGTGTGAAGCATATGCTGCCTTAGAGATAAGGTCCAAATGGAAAAGTCCTGGGTGCAGATTCCAGCCATGATCATTCTGGCTTTTGGCAAGCATTACGTGGTGGGAGGTAGCTGCCCGTTAGTGTTTTCCTTCTTTCCTGGTACTGTACTGTAATATAGACAGTAAGCTTAGGGATACATCATATGTGCACCATGGTACTGCCACTTGCAACCATGATCTGTTTTCATTATTTTTTGTATTCTGTCATGTCACACTTGTTGTTGCAAATGTTTGAATTTACAGATAGCAACTCTCCTTAAGCCGACACACACAAACACACCCTGAAATATTAAATTAATATATCTCAACACAGGAGCATTTTATTGTGGAGATCTGCCTGTTGGATCTAGCCATTAAAAGGAAAGAAGAAAATGAACGATTCTCTGGATATTACTTAAAAGGAAAAGCCACTTCTTCACAAATATATCCATTTATGTAAGGGGGGGATATGCCCCCCCCCCCATTGAGGAGAAGGAAAGTAGCTCCTATTCTTAAATGGTTGATGGCTTGTGTTGTATTTGAATAACAAATGAAAAGCAAATTAGTTCATAGAGTAAGTTAAATTCCAGAACTGTGTTTCTAACAGCCAGGCTACATAAATCTGTAATTAATACAGGCACATTGAGTTCTAAATAATAAAACACAGAGCTTTGTTGTATGTTGGTACATAAATCAATTGCATTTAGGGAGCACAAATATGGGGATTTAATTTAGAGGAGGGTGTAATTCACCCTGTGGAAATGGGTTGTCTGAGAAATTGATAGAATACTAGCCCTGGGAGGTTTTGCTATCTGAAGACCAAATTACAAAGAGATGGAGCTGACCTTTGTAAATTGCATTTTCTGTGTAGCCTTAAGTGTTTCTGAAGCTGAGGGTTCTTTGCATATGAATTCTTTTCAAGCATGCTATCTCTTCCGCTTTGTTCATCAAAGTACGGATAGTATTTCCTTTGATTAATCTGGTTAGTACCGATTTTTATTTTATTTTATTTTGCAATTACTGGAGCACTGGGAACTCACCTAGAGCCATGCGCTGACAACTACCTGGGATAAGCCAAATCAAAATGGGGGCTGCCCCACAGGAAGCAAGAAGCAAAGCACTGAACCACTAGGTGGGAAGATAAATCCATCTTAGACCTCAATTTAGTTTACATTGGGGAAGAGACCAGCCTAGGCTTGGTGTGTATCCTCAGGAGCTGAAACACAGAATGAAACTTGAAGCCCAAAAGGTCTTCTGAAGAGAAAATGGCTGACAGATGTCCAGTCAGTTCATAACCTGCATTGAAAAAGGCTTCTTTACAAATGAAATTCCATATGAAAAAAAGTTCAGCATTTCAGGTGCTGTTGTATATTTCTCAATACGGGTGACAACGGCTCTGCAACGGCTCGATGCTGGAACAGCACTTTTACTGTTTCCTTAGAAATTCACAAAACACACAATCTGTCTAGTTAAGAAGAGTTAGTGCCCTGAAGGCCCTGTATATCCAAGATTCCTTAAGGAGCACTCGACTTTGATTCACACTTATTTCAATTCCAGTAGTTGAAGCGATTTCCAGAGCTATGAGAAACTTCTGCATGCAGCTTCCCCAAGGAACACGTGCTGCCAACTGATGTACTGGCCGACATGGGCACGACTTGACGAAATTCTCGTTTCCGTTTCCGTTACTCGTTTCCGTTGCGCAACGGAAACGGTAACGACAATTACTCCCCCAGAACTCGAACTCGAACCGACAAAAGAAAAATTGGGTCTGATTTGTCGTTGTCGTTCCTGGCATCGCAGCGATCGCGCGATGCCAAGCGGCACAGAAAAAAAGTTTTAAAAATTAAAAAAAAACCCGATTCCCGGCCAAAAAAGCAGGCGAAAATATGCCTGCCTGAGGGCACCTACCAGAGGGGTGGTTTCTGGGGGGGGGTCCCCACTCCAGCCTTCCCCCCCTGTCCTGGGCTGCTGGTACCAGGCTGAGAGGGGGCATCCTCGGCGTCTCCATTTGCCATGCGGTGCGGGGGGATCCAAAATGGCGACCGCAATATTTTTTTTTAAATCGTGGTCCAAAAACCCACCAAAGCACCACAGAAACATGTGAAAATTGGGTATTTTAAATGCCTGATTTTTATAGTAGCAGCAGTGGGTTTTTCTTGCAACAAAACGTCTCCATTTATTTTATTTTATTTTATTTTTATTTTTTTACACCTGCGCATGTGCAATGATGGGCTGGCCATGGGACGGGACCATGCAAATTTTTGGAGCCATTCCACCAATCGCATGGCCAGGTTTTGCTGAGACTTCTGGATGTGCCAGAGAGGGCATTAAAAGCCCACCAACCCTAATCCTAATCCTAATCCTAACCCTAACCCTAACCCATACGCCAGTACACTGTGTTCTTAGTGGGCCAGAGGTACAGCCCACTAACCCACCCTAACCTTAACCGTTACCCTAAGCCTAGCCCTTACCCCCTAACCCCATGCTCTGGGAACTGGAAGTCAGGTCGCGTTAAATCGCGGCGGTAACGACAAACGACACGATGAAATGACAATTTTTTGAAAAATTTCACAAAAAATGGAAACGAGCCAAAACGGACCCCTCCCGAAAAACGACAACTCGGAAAAAAAATTTCCTGGTCGTGCCCATCTCTACTGGCCAAATTTCAATTCATTTCGAAGCATAAGCTAAACCCTGCCCTTACCCAGCTAGCAAGCTTCTCGGTAGCTCCCAATAAAACAAACCTCCCATCATAAACCATGGAACTGAAGTGCATGTAACCTTTCAGTCTATAAATCCTTTGCAACTGAGTTGCTGTATGAGGAAGGCAACCAACGGATCAGAAATTACGCCCTGCCGTGTGGGTTTTAATGCTCTTCAGCTAGTCTACAGAGAGTCAAAAAGCATGAGTTTTTCTACACACCCCCGCTCCCTCAGCCAGAATGTTTTTGTCACTACTCTTGTTTTAACTAGAGCTGTGAGTTTTGTGATGCTTTAAGCAACAAATACGTATTGGATGGACTCCTGTTTGCCTCTGCATGGCGTAATGTTATAGGTATATGCATTTGCTGGGCGTTATGCCCAGGCAATGCATCGCATTGTTGGTCATATACTTGCTGTTGTAACCAATTGTGCGGGGTCCCTGAGGAATTGCTTTGAGAATAATAGCACTTCTGCATTGGTGTGATCACAGCTGCCAATTGCATAAACATTATGTTAACACAAGTGTAGCTGCTGGATAGGATTCCAGCCACTGTGGCATGAGTTTTCATGGTCTATTTTTAAGGCATAGTGTGCTCATTTGAGTGGGTAAGTATAGGCTGCCAGGATTCAAGTGTTGTGGGTATCTAGCCATGTTTGCACACATTTTTATTAAATGAACTCTACGAAGGCCAAGCCAAGCAAAAATCTTATTGTGAAGAGAACAAACAAAATGCAGATTCTTTCAAAAATTGTGATGAATTTGGTCTAAAGCATGATATTCGTAAATATCTGAAAAAGAGCAACTGTGTTGAATATGAGTTGCTCACTCCCAAATCTATAGATCCCCCTTTGAGTCTGATAGTATGAAAAAACTTTTTAAGAAAAACATGAGTTCTTCACTGTTCTCCACCCTTGCATGTGCCAAAAAACTTTCCAAGATTCTGCTCCTGAGTGTCCTAAAGATGCCTTGGATCTGCCCCTAGACTTGACAGTAAATGTTGATACTAGAATTTTTATTTTATTTTAACAGCATTCAACACTGTCTAAAGCTTCTACGTTAACAAAAAGCTACAGCTGAAAGCTACAGAATAGATTTCATTTCTGTTACTTCCTTTTTTAAAAGAAAAACAAGAGAAAAGTTCTGTCCAAGTTCCAGGAAGATCTTTTTCTCAGAACAGAAGATGAGGTCCCATCCCAACAGCTAAACCAGCTTGCTTTCCTCTAGTACAGGTATGTCTAAACTTCAGCCCTACAGATGTTTTGGACCACAACTCCCAAAGTCCTTTCCCATTGGAAATGCAGGCTTGGAATTCTGGGGGTTGTGGTCCAAAACATCAGGAGGGGCGAAGTTTGGACATGCCTGCTCTAGTATCAGTCATCTGTGAGTTTCTCCTCTTCAGGCAAGACTGGTTTGGAATTTTGAACAAGGCCCTTCCTGTCCGTGCTAGAAACTCTTATTTCCCCTCTCCTGATACTGTTCAGATATCTTTTAAAGAAATGCAAAGGGGAACATATGGGAGAGGTGTGAGTGCATGCAACATGGCTGCAGCCAGAGCTTCTTGGTTAAGATAGCAGGAGATGTGTTTGAATTTTGCCTGTGAGTTGTGACAGCTGCATTTTGCCCTATCTCGTCTTTATCCAGTTGGGTGCATTTATCATGCCTGGGGTGGGGGTGGGGTGGGCATCCTTCAGCATCAGTCACTTTTCAGACAACTCTGTCTACATGTGGAAAGAGAGTTGTCCTCACTTTCTCAGAACCCAATAGGTGAGCTTAGGCATAAAAGTACTTTTTAGCCAATGTCTTAATAACCATTTCCCTCTCAGTTGGCTTGATTTTTCCCCATTGGCCTCAGATAGGCTTAGCTCAGTTTCTGTCTTAGTTTGCTGGGATGAAGGGGGAAGGGGGGGGCAGACCCTTTCTGCCTTCCCTCTGGGCTACCCAGAGTCAGCTGCCCAGTTGAAATATAACACTAGACTAAACTGACCTTTGGTCTGAACCAATTAAGCTGTTGTGGAGCCTCATGGTGCAGTGGTTAAATGGATAAATGCCTGTACTTCAGGTAAAACTGTGCTCATGACCTGGAGTTCAATCCCAGGTAGGTGGCTCAAGGTTCACTCAGCCTTCCATCCTCCCGAAGGCAGTAAAATGAGTACCCAGCTTGCGGGTGGGGGGCGTATAGCCTGCGTACTATAATTGAAAAAACTGTAAACTGCCCAAAGACTACTTGAAGTGGTGTGTGTGTGTGTGTGTGTGTGTGTGTTGTGTCATTACAGTTGTGACCAACTCTTTGTGACTCCATGTCCATGGAGTTTTCTTGGCAGGAGTACTGGAGTGGCTTGCCAGTTCCTACTCCAGGCGTCTACAGCACCTGGTATTCCCTGGTGGTCTCCCATCCAAGTACTAACCAGGGCCGAATGGGGTGGTATATAAGCAAAACACTTTTTTTTTTTTTTTGCTTTGCTTTGTTGCATTCTATTAGAATGCATTCTAGATTTCAGGTGTCGGTGACACAGTGTAGCTTGACAGTGGCTTATTGGGTGAGAAAACTTGTTCTGGGTACTTTTAAATGTGATTCAAATCACATTTTACATTTTTTTAAAGCTCACACATTCAGAGATTGACATAAAAGTTGATTTTTAAAATTTAAATCATGATTTAAATCAATTTGATTCTTTTAAATAATATTTATTTTATCCACATTGTTGAAGATTGTAAACTTCTAAGAAAGTCTAAAAGAAACATATTTCCATGAACTTACAGACAATGGGTTAGAATATGAGAGGAAAGAGATCTTGGTGTGCTGGTGGACAACTCAATGAAGGTGTCTACCCAGTGTGTGGCAGTGGTGAAGAAGGCCAATTCCATGCTAGGGATTATCAAAAACGGGGTTGAAAATAAAACAGCCAACATTATAATGCTATTTTCCAAATGATAGTAAGGCTGCACCTGAAGTATTGTGTACAATTCTGGTCACCGCTCCTCAAAAAAGACATAGTGGAACTGGAAAAGATTCAGAAGAGAGTGACTAAAATGATTACTGGGCTGGCATATGAGGAAAAGCTATAGCATTTGGGGCTCTTTAGTCTGTAAGAAAAGTTGCCTGAGGGGGGAATATGATTGAGACGTACAAAATAATGCAGGGCATGAGTCAAGTGGATAGAGGTACGCTCTTCTCCCTCTCACAAAATGCCAGAACTAGGGGACATCCACTCAAATTGAGGGCTGGGAGAGTAAGAACAGACAAAAGAAAATTTTTACCCGGTCTGTGGAACTCCCTGCCACAGGATGTGGTGATGGAATCTGGCTTGGATGCCTTCAAAAGAGGATTGGACAGATTCCTGGAGGAAAAGTCCATCATGGACTTGATGGAGATGTGTAATCTCCAGGCTTAAAACCAGAGTACTTAAAGGGCCAGATGCAGGGGAATGGTATTTATTTGGTGGGGCCACTGTGAGATACAGGAAGCTGGACTAGATGGGCCTTTGGCCTGATCCACTATGACTCTTCTTATGTTCTTAATATTTGCCTATTCACTTTGTGCTATCTGTTGGGATTGGCATTAGGGTCTCAGTGAAGATTTTGCCTGCCATCTGTTAGCTCTTAAAACATATGAAGTCTGTAGCTGAACCTGGGTTTCAGGATCTGCCCTACCCAAAGGCGAGTTTGACCTAGCTGCCATGCTCCATGAAGGAATGCCCCAGAACATGCCCAGTCCATGGAGGGACCTGTATGAATGGTCCTGTGTCAGAATGCACAGTGAAAACCCACAAGTAACGGCTCTTGTTCCCAGATTTGAACTATGTCTTGACTTAGTTTTCTAAGACAACTTTTTCCCATGAGTATCCCGTTGCCAAGATGTGAGGAAAACTCTGGATCCTAATTAGGAGTCTGTGAGCAGATGCAAAAAAGAAAAAGAAAGAAATAAAAGTGTGTGGTTTTTCTTTTACCGTTTCCCTTTGCCCTTGTCTCAGTCCTGTAGAACAGGACTTTTGCTGGGTACAAAAGGGAGGGAAATTGTGCCCTCCTGCTTCCACTGCTAGAATTGTCCATGAATGCAACTCTCTCGAAAGTTCCTGCCAAAAAGAACAAACTCAGGATCCCAGATTGTGCTGGAAGTAAGTCTGTAAAATACCAGAAGGCATTAAGCTTTGGGTGGACAGTGTCTGCTTGGGAGCCATACGCAGTGCCAATTGCTTGAACCCGGAATATAGTAGTCCCTTGTATAAAGGAATTAATTCGTTCCAAATGATATTATGTTAAGCAAATTTTCCTTTATACAAATTTCCCATAGGAATGCATTGAAAACAGAGTAATCCCTAACCGCGACCATTTTTATGTTGTACGGATTTGTCCCATTGTTAAACAAATTTCCGCTGTCGCTGAATTTTTTTATGCTGTACAGATTTTATGTTATACAAACCGTTTGTTATACGAGAGTCCACTGTATTTGAAATGTAATCATATTTCCTCTGAGATGTGCTGTCCTCGCCCAGTTGAGAATGCCTGACATCTCCACAAATAAGCATTTCATTAGAAGAGCTTTTGTTGAAACATATCCCAGCGTCCACCTAGCATGTAAGCAGAAGTGACAGGGGGCCCTGCTGTTGGCAGGCTGGCTTTCTGCAGAGTGCCCTGTTTGAGGCGGTCCACCAGGTTCCTACCATCTTTTGTCCCTCTTTTCAAAAGCAGCTGATTAAAACCACCATCCTTGCCAAAAGCAGCTGACACTGTGCTTTCCCTTTCCCACTTGTTGGCTGGGGGCAGGAGGCGGGGGTGGGAGGGAGAGGCTGCAGAGAAGCATGATGTGAACTGGAACTCGAGGAGAAGCGCCGTTAATTGCTCTGTGAAGATAATAGCTGTCAGATATGAAACAAAATGCAGCTCAACATTTGGCTCATGGAGAGAACCCACAGTGAACTTTATAAGCCTCTCCTTCCCCCCTCTCCCACCCACAAAAGGAGTGGCTTACACAGCATTCCAGAGGGAGGATCCTGCTTACTCAGCACTTAACCTGGTGCTCACTGTGCATAAGTACAACTTTACAAAATTATTTTGTCACCTGCTTTCTCCAAAGGAAAGGAGCATCTGTTTGGATGATGGCACACGGAAATTGAAGTAATACTTTTGACATTTCAAAGGGGAGCAAGGGGGGGAAGGTCTGCCATGCTGCCCGTTGGTAATTCTGAGATGATCGAGCATGACTTGGTCTCTGGCAATATTTTTGCCACTCCTATATTAAATGTAAAATAATATATTTAATGTACTGTAAAATGTTGGTTTATGAACATAATTTGTTCCAGAAACATGCTTGTAATCCAAAACACTTGTACATCAAAGCAAATTTCCCCATAAGAAGTAATAGAAATGCAGATGATTCGTTCTGGGGGCCCATAGACCACATACTGTACACACAAAATGCCAAAACTCACAAAGTTGGCTAGAGGTCCACGTCCTCACCATGGTTTAGGTACCTGGCTATGGAATCTGCTCTGTTTGGGAACATCAACTGGATTTTATGCTGTGTTTTTAATGTGACAATAATAAAATTTTGAAAACAAATTAAAGAAAAATATAAAGAAAAATAAAACAAACCCCTAACCTGCACTCTCCTTTGATAATGTTCCTGACTAGTACAAGAGAGACCTCCATTCCTCTCCCCTCTGCTTTTGAGTCTTGCCTGAGATGGAACATTCCACACAATCAGTCACAATCCAGCAGGGGGAGAGAAAGAGAGCCACAATTGGCTCACGTGATCATGTGACTTGCTCCAGTGCTTGTATTCCAAGGCATTGCTCATTGATCAAGACAAAACTTAGAAGAAACATTTGCTTGTCTTGCAAAACACTCTTAAGCCAAGGTACTTTTAAACTAAGGTATTACTGTAGTTAATGAGTTCCCACACTTATAGAGATGTCTTTCTATTAGACAAATCAATGTTGTTTCCCCAAGCAATACTTGCTTGCTAGGGTAGTAAGTGCTAGAGCAGCCATGTCCAAACTCCAGCCCTCCAGATGTTTTGGACCACAACTCCCACAGTCCTTTGCCATTGGAAATAAAGACTTGGAATTCTGGGAGTTGTGGTCCAAAACATCAGGAGGGCTGAAGTTTGGACATGCCTGTGCTAGAGAAAAAGGCTGCTGCCTCACACCATTTTGGGTGGTGGTGGTGAGGATACCTCGGAAATTAGTCACTGTAAGCAGGCTGAGGTGGAAGACATTGTCCAGTTTGCATTGTTGAAGAAATAATTAATTACCAATGCTGTTTGGCCTTATACCCAGAAGGAAGAGTGCATGATTGTATTCTTAAACCCATAAAAGTGCCTTGGAGGTAGGGTGGGTAGGGTGATGGCCTAGCCCTAGGACTTTGAAGACCTGGGTTCAATTCCACAGCTCACTGGAGAAACACTCCTTAAATATCTCACCCTGAAAGCCGGATTACAGTTGCTCTGTGTTGGTTCTGACTTGATGGCACATAACTAACTAATGAATAATACCTTAAGCTTAAGATGTCTGAGTAAATCTTTGTCTTTGCTTCCCTACATGAGTTTCCATAGAAATAATGACAGAAGGCCAGCATGTACACAGGCATTCAATTCGGACATGTGGAGCTGCTTGGCAAAGAATGATAAAAATAATAATCATGTGCTATCAAGTCATTTCTGACTTAGAGCAACCCTTTTCAGGGTTATCAAGGGAAAGTGGTTTGCTTTTCCTCCTTTTTCTGGGAGCTCCCCAGAACTGTGCAGCTTGCTTTAAGGCCACTCAGGCAGGCTGTGCTTGCAGGAGGCACCGTGGGGAATCAAATTCCCAACCTTTTGCTCCATCATGAGATACCTAAACCTCTGAGATACCCAGCCAGCTTAGTGAGTTAGGTTTCTGCCTATAGAGCCAGAAGTTGGGAGTTCAATTCCTTGCTGTGCCTCCTGCAAAGTACAGCCAGCCTGTGTGGCCTTGGGCAAGCTGCACAGTCCCGGGGAGCTCCCAGAAGAAGCGAAGGGTGAACCAATACTTCTGAGTATTCTCAAAAAGGGTCACCGTAAGTCAGAATTGACCTGACAGCACATCATTATGAAGTTTATTATACAGGCCAAGTATCATACTTTCCCCCACTCTGTGGTATATTTTGAATGCTTAAGGGACAGGAGTGCAAATTGGTAACAATTCAGAATTCACCATAGAAACAAGTACTGGAATAAGGGAAATGTCTGGGATTTTTTCAAGAGAGTAATGAGAGAGGTCTAAGAAGAAATATGCTGGTTGTGTCCACAATTATATGTGTGTAGTTGGCACTACACAGTGTATATACAGTGGGTTCTCCCAAGGGTCACTCTGGTGTTTTGATTTCATCCACCGCTCATTTGTCCAGTGAGTTTTATTTGCCAAATGAAAAATTTGCCCTTCATCTCAGAGGCCTTCACTTTCACCCAAAAGCCAAACCCAACATCTAGTTGTGTTTTGCATCTACCACAAATCAGCAAGGTCACCTCTGGGTTCTACATAATCTGGCAAATGATCTTAGCTTCTGCCTTAGCTGTCAATATCGTACATTGAAAGCTATATCCCCCTTGCTCTTTAATCCTTTTTTAAAAAATGAGCTCACATTTAGTACTACTTTTTTCTTTCCTTTCCTTTTTCCAAGTAAGAGAGAGCCTTGCCATTTAAGTTAATTGGAGGCTGTTCTGCTGGGAAACTCAGCCATGTTCTCATGCTAAGCACAGGATTTTACTGCACAGGAGGAGAGCTGTAAATTCCAGGAAATACAGGTGAAACCCAAAAAAATAGAATATCGTGCAAATGTTCATTTATTTCAGTAAGCCAACTCAAAAAGTGAAACTAATATATGAGATAGACTCATTACATGCTAAGCAAGATATGTCAAGCCTTACTTTGGTATAATTGTGATTATTATGGTGTATGTATGTTGTGTCAATACAGTCATGACCGACTTCATGACTCCATGTCCATGGAGTTTTCTTGGCAGGAATACTGGAGTGGTTTGCCAGTTCCTACTCCAGGCGCCTACAGCACCTGGTATTCCTTGGAGGTCTCTCATCCAAGTATTAGCCAGGACCGAGCCTGCTTAGCTTCCGAAATCAGGCGAGATCGGATGTGCTCAGGCAGCTAAGCAGTATTATGGCGTACAGCTTATGAAGCCCCAAATTCACATTCTCAGAAAATTAGAATATTATTTGACATCAATAACAGAAGGATTGGAAATAGAACATATCAGACCTCTGAAAAGTATAAGCACGCATATGTACTCAGCATCCCCAGATAGCTCATCTGCAGAAGGAAGTATGAAGTGCTTCAAAATCTCCTGGTAGATGGCTGCGTTGACCCTGGACTTAATGAAGCAGAGTGGACCAACCCCAGCAGATGATATGGCTCCCCAAACCAACACAGACTGTAGAAACTTCAAACTGAACTTCAAGCATTGTGCATTGTGTGCCTCTCCATTTTTCCTCCAGACTTTGAGTCCTTGGTTCCCCAATGAGATGCAAAAGTTGCTCTCACCAGAAAAGAGGACTTTGGACCGCTGAGCAACAAAACAGTTTTTTTCCTGTAGCCCAGGTAAGATGCTTCTGACATTGTTTGTTGTTCAGGAGCGGCTTGACAAGAGGAATATGACATTTGAAGCCCCTGTCCAGGCTGTGTCTGTGTGTAGTGGCTCTTGATTCACTACTGTCAATAGGGAACCTTTTCACATTATTCTAATTTTCTGAGATTGTGAATTTGGGTTTTTCATAAGCTGTACACCATAATCATCACAATTATACCAAAGTAAAGCTTGACATATCTCGCTTAGCATGTAATGAGTCTATCTCATATATTAGTTTCACCTTTTTTGAGTTGACTTGCTGAAATAAATGAACATTTGCACAATATTCTAATTTCACCTGTAAATGAATTGGTCAAATAGAAATGTCAGCCTGCTTGAGAGAGTGTTGCAATGAGAATGAGTTGGGATAGCCTTCTGATTTCGGTCCTTCATTTATCAAGATAGAAATCCGCCATCCAGCAAGTAATCCATGTGCTGTATCTGTAGATATGACTGAGAAATAAAGGCAAATGAAACAAGCAAGCCTCTCACCTCAGCCTTATGGCTTGTTTTGTTTTGTTTATGCTTCTTAGACATTGTGATATGAGATGTTCAAAGCTTTTGTCAGTGTGGATGCTATAACAGAGCCTGGATGCCAATGTCACCATTCAACACTGCAAAGGTCTAGCCGTGCTGACATGCCAGAAACAAAGCAGCCTCCCTTATTTACTACTCTGAGTAAGAGCCAAATGTTGAAAGAGTTTGCTGTTGAACAGCAGCTTCTAAGATCTCCCAACCAGGATGGCCACATTCATTGTACAGCACATTCAAGCTTTGGAGCCCATTATATACACAATCTCAGTAATGTCTGAAGCAGCCTTCTAAGGCAGGCTACTACTATTGCCCCTTTAAGGCAAATGGGAGAGATCATGCTGTGAGAACTGTGGCTTACTTAAGGTTGCCTTTGTGAGTTCATGGCAGAGAGGAAGCTTGTAATAAGGCACATCCCAGCTCTGACTTCCCAGTGGTAGCAATCGTAAGGCTGGCCACAGGTCTGCTAAAAAATACAGCTCTTTAATCTTCTCTCCCCTCTTTATGGTGGTTGGTCAAACAAGGGGTGGGTTCATGATCTGAAGAGGATCCTGAAGTGACTCAGTTGCCTCTAACTAGAAGTTGAGACATGGCAACTGGAATTCTTTTTCTTGAGAGACTGAAACGTTTTGCTGCTCAACCCAACAGCTTCATCAGTCTGAAAAAAGCTAGTTGAGAGTCCTCCGTTTTATAGCTCACCTTGACCTCTTGTCACCCTGGTCTGAAATAGGCTCATAAGATGAACAATGGCCCTCCACAGAAGCCAAGAAGAAGGAAAACAGGCACCTGAAGACAGCACTTAAGGCCTGTGGATATCCAAAGTAGGCCTTAACAAAGCAGTGTGCTGACCCAGAAGAACAATGGATCAGTCTGAGACCCAGACCCGACGGAAGAACCTGGTCATTCCCTACATGGCTGGAGTGTCTGAGAGCCTTTAAAGGATTTTTGGCAAACACCACATCCCTGTTTATTTCAAACCCACAAACACACTAAGGCAGAGACTTGTCCACCCAAAGGATCCGATACCAAAACATAAAAGGAGCAATATAGTATATGCGGTCCAATGCAGTGAGAAGTGTTCAGACTTCTACATTGGAGAAACTAAACAACCATTAAACAGAAGGATGGCCCAACATAGGATGGGCAACAGCCCAGGACCAGAATCAGTAGTACACCTCCACTTGAAGGACAAAGGGCTCTCATTCAGACATGAGGATTTACACATATTAGAGAAGACAGGCAGTTTGAGAGAGGAGTCAGGGAAGCCATTCATGTGAGCATTGAAAACCCCTCTCTCAAAAGAGGGAGGCCTCAGGCACAGTCTATCTGCCACTTATCAGGCTGTGATTTCAACAATACCAGTCCTAGACAAATCAAAAATACTTCGCACCTTCACCACCAAGGACATAGCTAACGACCGATACTTATGGGTTTCAGCACTTTTGGCCATTGTTCACCTTAAGGCTATTGAGCTTATTCAGGCCATTGTTCATCTTGTGAGCCTATTTCAGACCAGAGTGACAAGAGGTCAAAGTGAGCTATAAAAATGAAGGACTCGCACCTAGCTTTTTTCAGACTGATGAAGCTGTTTGGATGAGCAACAGAACGTTTCAATGTCTCAAGAAAAAGAAATCCTTTTTGGGAGTAATAAATCAATTATATTCAAAGGGCACTTCCTCAATAATAGTTAACGATGGATTGACCGAACAAATCACCCTAAGCCGGGGAACTAGACAAGAATGTCCTCTTTCTCCAGTCCTCTTTTGTATTGTTATAGAGCTCCTGGCAAATGCTATAAGGGACGATAATTCTATTAAAGGTATAGGGAAAGATGGGGCAACTAAAATCAGTTTATTCGCGGACGATGCTCTTTTGACTATTGTAAACCCAATAGAGAATATTGAAAGAGTAAAAACTCATTTAGAAGAATTTGGAGAAATAACAGGATTGTGTGTAAACTGGCAAAAATCAGAGAGTTTATTGTTCAATTATGGAAAACACGACTTAAAGATGATTGAAAAATCCGGACTTAAACCGGGAAAAAGCATTAAATATCTAGGATTAGAATTCCATAAAGAATTCACCAAAACTAAAGAAAGAAATATTTTGAAATTAGAAGAAGAGATGAAGAACAAATTATTATCCTACTCTAAACTAAAATTATCGTGGTTTGGTAGAATTGCATTGATAAAAATGAAAATACTTCCAAAAATTAACTTTATTTTTAAAATGCTACCGGTTCAGTTTTTAAGACATGATAAATAGCTTTTGTAATGCAGGGAAAAAATCAAGAATAAATAAAAGTCTATGGTATAGATCTCAGAAAGAAGGAGGAATAGGTTTACCCAATATAAGAAATTACTATATAGCCAATCAACTCAGTTCTTTGGGGGAAATTCTTTTTAAACCACAGAAGCTAATATGGTGGGAGCAAGGGTATTTGGATATAAAGGGGGAAATAAACACATTATTATTCACGGAAGTTAAAAACAAAGTAAAGATTGACAACCCCCTATTGAATAGTCTAATTGTTACATGGAGAACATATAGAAAAATCTTGTCTCCGAAGGGATCCCCACTGGCTTTAGTTACTGACTTGGAAAGCTTTCCAGTCAATTTGAAGCATTATCTGGAGTTATTTAAAATTAAGAAAATAGCTAGACTAAAGGATTGGATGCTCAAGATCAAAACAATTCAGGATATAAAAAATATTTTGCAACCCAGTGATTTAACATGGTTAAATTATATTCAACTAGGAAAATGGACGAAGGACTGGGAAAAAAGAAATAATCAAACCAGAGAGTGCACAAAATTTGAACACTTTCTATTGTCGCTCGAGTCTGAACAGGAAAATTCAGAGAAAGGAATAACACGTAGAATATATAAAATACTAGGGGAATCATTAGAAATGAAGGAGTTAAATACCTTGAGAGAAGTCTGGAACCAAGATCTTAATGTACAGATAGAGAAAGAAGACTGGAAGAAAATTTGGAATATGAGAATTTTGAGATCACTATCGGTCAGGATAAAAGAAAATTACTTTAAATTGGTTTCCAGATGGTATTTAACCCCAGTTAGACTAAATAGAATGAATCCTGCTTACTCTAAGATATGTTGGAAATGTGAAAATGAGCTTGGTACTTACTTGCATCTTTGGTGGGAATGTGAAATAGTCCAAAGGTTCTGGAAAAAAGTGTTTTTATTTATTTATTTATTTATTTATTTATTTATTTATTTATTTATTTAGCTTGTATGCCGCCCACTACCCAAAGGTCTAAGAGCTAAGTAATATGATTAAGATAGATATAGATTATAATCCAGAGATAGCATTATTATCATTGTTAACAAGTAAAGATTATGATGTTACAACAAAGGAACTAATAGCAAATTTTATGACAGCTGCCAGACTAATCATAGCAAAAATTGGAAGTCAAAACTAGAATTCAAGATGGAAGACTGGTATAATGAACTTTGGGATATAGCTATAAACGATAAACTGTCCTGCAGTTTAAAGGTTAAACGAGGAGAAATGAAAAAAGACATTTTCTACAATATCTGGGGTAAATTTTTAGATTATGTATTAGTCGAAGGGAAAGGGAAAGAGTCCACGAATATCTCACAACAATTCTGGAGAAGAGAACTTTAAGAAGATTACTAGAAGAATAGAAGATGGAGCAACGAATAAGAATGCATGGATGGGCCCGTGGGATGGGGTGCACTTATATTGTTTGTTGAAGTTTTTTTTTATTCTCATTTTCTTATGTTGTTTGTATGTAGTTTAAAATTTAATAAAAAATATAAAAAAAAAGAAAAAGAAGTCCAGTTGCCATGACTCAACTTCCAGATAAACTCACCTGGATGACTGAGAATCTTCACAGACAGTTGCCTCTAACTACGTCTAAAAGGAAGTTCTTGACACAGGGTGATTATTCTTGGCTGCATGCCTGCCCAGCCCTACTAGTAGGCAGGATGAGGCAGCTGCTTCGTGTAATGGTTTGTGTGCATCATGAAAGGCAAGCAAAACTTAGTTTGTGATTTATTGTCAGTAGCTACTTTGTGTGGCAGGGGAAGGAGTTATGTATGTTTCTTCCCACCAAGATGACATGGACACTAGGCAGTCTTTAGAATTTGTCTTATGCTTAAATTAACAGAATTGTGCAATTATTTCAATGTCCGGAAGAGTCCGTGAGTAGGACTGGTTGCCATCTTAATGATCAGTGCGTAGGGTCCCAATCTCATAGTGACTAGTGCTCAGAGACTGTGGTTTTTAAGGCATACCAGATTGGAGTTGTCCAAAGAAGTCTTTCAACATAATGGGGATGAACATCGACCACTTGGTAGAGGAAAATCAGTTTTATTCTGATTAGGATTGACAGTCCTTTCTTCTTTTTCAGATGAAGTGAACCTGACAATGCACGAGATTCCAAGTAACAGGGTTGCAATCACTGGGCACTTGCTCTGCCTCCAATTGCATAAATGTTACATGGGAGTGTTTTAAAGTCATTTTCTCATGAAAAAGAGGGCAATTTAGCATAACTATTACCCTGTGCTCTTCATGAAAAATGCATTAAGCAATTACAACAGAAAGTAAGAGAGGTCTTAGGAAGCAACACACTGCTGCAGGCGATATGCCCCAGCAGCTGCAAAGAAGTGCAATGTATTATTAAATGCCTTGATTATTAGGAAGGAGATGGTTAACATCTGAGGGAGGGGGGGTGCTGTCTGTCTAAGAAGAAGGGTTTTTATGATTCTCGTGAATGAGAAATTTTCTTTTTCTTTTTGTGTGACAGGGTTGTGTTTTTGCCTTGGTGGGAGCATTCATGGTGCAGCTTGATGCTGTGAATTTGTGCAGACTGCTTGTTCAGAAGCCCCCTCTAATTGTGGCTTCGTCCTTCTGTGTTGAAGTATCAGCAGAGTTGTGAGTGACACATGCTCTTCTCAAAAACCATGAGCGGAGCATTGTTCCCTGCCAGCCCAGCTTATGGGGCTTTACTGAAATCCCAAGTTGATACTGCTGTCAGCTAGATGCTCATATCTGAGAGACTGAAAGTGGGGGGGGGGAGTAGGCAGTCAGAGCTGACTTCATAGCTCTCAGGGCTTTGGGATTATAGGATGTTACATGAGAAAACCCACATTATACAGTTCTGTGTGTCATTTTCCTACAGTAACAACTTCTAAGTGCACTTAAGTCTCAATGCCTTGACCCACTGCTATTACTTGTGTGCCATAGTCTGGTTGGGTGACATGACCATTTGAGATCAGCACTCATGGATTACCTTACTGCTTCTGTTCAGTGCTCTTCAGACAGTCTCTGAGTGAGAGAATCTTCTCTGGGTAGCTGATAATGCCACCAATCTCTAGAACATGCATCTAGTCACAAATGTCTTGGGACTATTTCATATGCACTGGTGTCTGCCACAGTGTGCAGATTGCAGAACATGGTATGGTCTGTCACAGCACCCACTTCGCTGAGATGCGTGTTTGCAAACATATTTTGTGTTAATCACACATTATATTATTAGGTAGATGTTTTAAAAGTCTACGACATGAACTATACATTATATGAAAGGAGGAGTTAGAGTAGTTTATGCTTTAGTTGCAATATTACAATATTGAACACTACTTTGTATGTTTATAAAAAGCATTGACATCTACACACAGTAACTTAGTAAATCAAATACAAAAAGTTGCTTTTTGACGGATGTCACATGCAGACTGATGTAATAAAAGTTTAAACATTCTGCCTCTTCTTTCTACTTGACATTGTAGATTGACTGTTGAAGAACAATGTTTACATTTTGCCTATACCTCTTAAGATGGTACCTCTTAAGATGAATTTAATTTGTTCTACGAGTTGTTTTGTTTTACGAAGAATTCATCTTGCGAAATGCAGTTTCCCATACGAATGGAGGGGAAATTGATTAATCCATTCAAGAGGTCCGATTAAAGGCCAAAATAACCTCTCTTTTTTTGTTCAGTCCTCTATATAAAGTTCACTTTAATGGCATGCAGAGCCGGACCCCCCCACACACACACACACACCCCAATTGCAATGGAAAGCAATGCAAAGATGAACAAAAGAAAGCAAAGAAACCTCAGCTCCCTACCGTTCCAAGTTCTAAAGGTCCAAAAACTACTGCAAAAAAAAAAAAACAGAATGGCTCTAAAACTTGATAAAAAAAACTCCTCCCACTCCTCCACAAACTATGGAGGCGCAATGCATCCTGGGTACACTTGTTTCAAAATGTGGGGCAGATTTTCATCTTGTGAAGCATCCCATAGGGAATTTTCATTATGCAAAGCAACCCTATTCCTGGAAGTTTTTTTTGTCTTGTGAGTTTTTTGTCTTACGGTGCATTTGTCTTAGGAGGTATTACTGTACTTGTATAGAAAAAGCAAACAGAGACTTGTTCCTTCTGCTTGTTGGCAGCTGAACATTACTAAGAAACTCAGTGAGCCTTACAGGAATCCCTGGAACTGAGAAATCAACATACGGCATTTATCTGGGCCATGGAAAATATTATTTGCCTGGCATTCTGGATTGAGTAAGCTATACTGAACTAAAATGCCCCCTCATTTTTGTGCATTTTACACTAGATAATGCCTTCAAATTGTGATCTGCTGCTAGCACTCATTTCTTCTTTGTGTACATTGCCAGAACAGCTTGCAGTGTCCTTTTTTTGGCTCTTTTGTCCTGATGTCTGTAGGCACAAGTCTTATGATCATTTTCCTAACACGATTGCTTGGCTGTGCCAAATATTTCTGGATCTTACCTGAAGAGGACAACATTCATATAATGCAAAAGTAACATTTATCAAGAGCTCAGGTCTTATTAACCTTGATGAGTTGACAAGCTTGAAAACTAGAGTCTCTGGTTATTAATCTGAGTGTGATAGAGCACCTCATATCATAAAATGGTGTACATTATTTTAAAGTACAAGTGAGGGATTATGTGCTTGAATGCACACAGAAAACTTCCACATTGGACAGAAGATAAGGGCTGAGTCTTCTGACGCACTAGTTTTGCATGGTTAGGGAATTTTGTGTAGATGTCCTTCATGCACGTAATTTTCTTGTGTGATGAACTAGCCAAGTGGTCTGCAAATGACGAGGATCCCTTCAGAAGCCGACCAAATTCCCACCCTTTCTTACTTCTGAAGGAATTCCCAAGAGGCAAGTGTACAGTAATTGAATGTACATGTTATCATGCCTCTTTTCCAGTTATTCATCCGTTTCTGTTTTAATTGCCAAAACAAGAGCAGATTTTGTAATTTCCTTTAGTCTTTTCTTTCTGAGACTTTCTGCAACTTGACTCTTATCTCATCAGGTCTTCTGCTTCCTCGCTGCCAGGGATGCTTGCCTTGTCTTTTCTGTCCTGTTCTCCCACAGACATCTGTTTAATCTGTTGCGTCCAATAGGTACTCTGCTCCAGGTTATCATCAAACTGCTGCTAGGTTTTGCCTGAGAAACACAACAGGCCTCCCTGGCTTTTTGTTATATATTTTTAACCCTCTAGGCTCAGTTTTAATGGAGAATGTTAAATGTCCAGAAAAAAAAAGACTTCAGATGCTTTTAGCAGGCTTCCAGACCAAACCAACTTGTCTTAGCCTTGGGTGGAACTTGGGTGGCCTAGAGGGAAAAATTACCTGTCTTCCAATTTTCCCAAATGTCTTTTTTCCAGGTAGCCCAGGAGTGTTTGGATGAATTCCAAGTGACTATTTTACAAGCCTGTTTTAATTAGCAGTTTCCCGTTAAATCTTGCCAGGTGATTCATTTGCCTACTTGTCTTTCAGCATATCTCTTTAAAGTAAATGTTGACTCACAGCTGTGCACACCCACTGCATCTGTAAAAAAAATCCAGCTGCAGTTAAGTTCAGGTGGTTCTATGTAATGTTGGCTGCACAGTTATCTTTTAAAACCAAAAAGTTTTGGGGACATTAAAAGCACGAATCCTCTTCCCCTCCCCCCGAGCTCCATCATGTGTACCGTTTCCATGGCTGGCTCTAGAAGGCTTTGAATGAATTGGGCTTTGGGGTTGGGGTCATGAAGGCAAAGGGAGACTAGACAGAGTAACCGGGAGAGAGGAGCAACATATCAGTCTCATGTGTTACAAGCAATGCTGTTCAAGATGGCTCTTCTCTGTCTTTGGCATGAGCTTCACAGGTGGCAGGTAGATGGAGCAAGGAAGGTCAGCAAGTGGAATTGCTGGCTTGCAGGCTGAAGGCATTGATGGCCTGTTGTGCAACAACCAACAGTAATTTGCCAGGGATAAATACTGGAATTAAATATTGGTAAAGATGAGCAAAAACAGCAAAGGAGTGCAAAACAACAACAAACAAACAAACAAACACCAGGTTGTATTTCTTGAGTTGAGTGCTGGGTCAACGGTGTTGTAATACTGCTTGCTGCTTGCAAGAAGATCTTGGTTAGAATTCCATCCATTTATCCGAAAATTGGTAGTAAGAAAACAGAGTGGTGTTGGGACCAGAGGGAAGTAGTTTTTAACCCATTTGCCGTGTGTGAATGAAAATTGAATCTGAGGACCTGGAAGACGACTTAATGAGTCAGTTAGTTCCAGACATCACTGCGCTTGAATAGGGTTCCCTAAAAGCAGGACCAAGAGTTATTACAGCAGCTACGGGACTGGCACTTAAACACATATCCCTGAATGAAGTATCAAATTTACATTTAGTCAGACCTTGTAGTCTGATGTCATAGCGTGAATTGGCGAAAACGCCTGTTTCTGAGAGGTGAGGCTGTCCAACGCCATCTACAACATGCTGATCTGCCCATTAAAACTGCATTGTCCCCAATGGATATTTATGGAACTAGCCACTTCTTCAGAGCCTTCAGCATCCTTTCCACCTTTGCCCGATGGGCCGAAACTTTTCTAGTGCTCTTTTTGTTGTTGTTATAAGCAAACATTCTTCCATCCAGCCCTTGAACATTAACCGTGTTTTATAGGGGCTAATGCCTAGAGTGTTCCTTAGTTCACTCTGGAAGTAGCGTTGCCAATAAATCCACCAAAGTTACTGACTCTGAAGCATTTATTCTTTCACCAGCAGTTTGCAGTATGTCTTTGGCAGCCGCTCTCTGACATATCTGTCACTGTGAAATCCTAGCAGGATTGCCCTCTGCTCTCGTCTTGAATTGGTATGCACCTATTTTTTTCGGTCCCATTAATTTAGTGGCAAATCCTTAAACCATTTACACAGGGGGGAAAACAGTGAACAGAAAGAACAAGAACAATGTATCTGCTCATAATAAAGTATTTAGAGATGTCACCCTTGGCTTAAAGGAAATCGTTTAGCGAGCAATTATGTTTCAAAAGAGAATTATTCTTGTATAGAATTGAAATTTAAATCAAGATTTTTTTAAGCTTGCCAGAGCTGTAATTACAGTGCCTGCAGTGATTTCTACTCTACAGAGGAGGGTCATTTCAACACAAAATTGCCTCAACAAATCTGAATAATACGAGACTGAAATTTGTTTCAGCTTTTTCATGGGAACGATTCAGTTTTTTATTTAAATATAATATTCTCAGGCAATTTCAGAGGGGAAAAAAGAGCTATTCTCAACTCAAAGTGGGTCTCTCTCCATGTGCTCATGAAATGCAGAATGAAATATCTCTGCCTGCTATATTGCCAACCCTTCTACAACACAATGGGAAGCTTGCCCTGCATTACACACATATTGCCTCTTTCAATGTGTTGCATTTTGGCAACACCTTTCTGTTTGGGAGGGTAGAGTGACACTTTGCCCATGTCTTATTTTCCTTTCACTATGGTTAATGTACAGGAATAAATTAGCATTACCAGCTAAATGCGGAAGCTGTTGCCAGCATGGATACTACTACAGTGGACTCTTGTATAACAAATAGCTTGTATAACATAAAATTTGTACAACATAAAAAATTCCGGAGATAGGGGAAATTTGCTTAACATAATCGCCTATGGGGAGGATCCATACAACATAAAAATGGGATTACTCCATTTTCAATGCATTCCTATGGGAATTTGAATAAAGGATAATTTGCTTAACATAATTTCTTTTGGAATGAATTAATTCCTTTATACAAGGTGCCACTGTACTTGTTTGTAACATAAGAAATAAATGATAGATTCATTTATTTAACTGTCATTTGACTGTGGGTGAGATTATGTGCAGATTTTTTTAAAAAAAATTGTCTGTGCAGAGCATGTGTGCGTATTTATAACACCACTCTTATTTATACCGTCATATATACATACCAAGTACAATAATGGTACTTGTATTATTGGTATTATACCAAGTATAATGGTTCCTCTCTGTTCTGCTGTCATTGCTTGTATCACCAATGGATAGCCCTTATATACCAGTGTTCATTATTAAATCAACCTTATCTTTTCATTAAATGACTCCCCCCCCTTTTTGTTTCAGATAAATTTGGTAGAAGCAGCAAATGAACAAAGCCACTGTTTTCTCTTTTTTCCTATAAGCCTGGATTGCTTCCTGCACTTAAATTGGGTGCCTCGTCAGTCTCCGTTCAGCTATCATTACATTCTTGAAAAGATTTCTTAACAACTGCCTTTGCTTTGACTTGGCAACAGCTGCATTCAGTGGCTGTTTTACGTGGCACATTTTCATGCTTTTTTTTCTCTTTCCACAGGAGCAACCAAGGGTTTATGCACATGAAGCTGACGAAAACCAAAGAGAAATACATTTTGGGCCAGAATAGTCCTCCATTTGATAGCGTGCCAGAAGTGATCCACTACTACACGGCAAAAAAACTCCCGATCAAAGGAGCCGAACATTTGTCGCTCCTTTACCCTGTGGCGGTCCGGACCTTATAATTGCTCTGACCCCACCATGCTCCTTCCTATGGATTGGAGGCAAAGGGTGAAGCGGCAGCGAGAAGTGCATTGACGGTCACTTCTGCCAAGTTGCTTGGAACACAGATGCCCAGCTCTGCCTTTCCGATGATGCAGACTGATGTCTAGTAGTAAGAACAGAATCGTTGCACTACTTTGCATGACCCTGTGTGGAAAATGTCGGTTTCTATTTATACGAAAGGAGATGGCAATTCAGAAATGGACAAAGAAATGCTGCATCTTCTGGGATTCTCCCGCCACCTACGAATACGCACACGCACCCCCGTGAATGGAAACATTGCCAAATCCAAAGAAGGGCCTTCCAACGCCGTTGCCTCTGACCAAGAGCCGGTCCTCTGCATGCCCATGGAGGAGGACCAGGGGTCAGGATAATCCTCCAGGTGCCCAAATAGAGTCTAAAAATGGCCAACACGCTTGGTTACAGGAGGCTAAAAGGAACCTGGCCCATTGCCCTTGCTCAGCACAGAAGACCTGGGAACTTTGTGTTACGCACCCGTCCCAAATTTTGTATTGACTTTTTCATGCACATTTTAATTCCACATGATGGTCCTTCCTGCCCTTCCTTGTTTTTTCACAATGACAATGTAATTTGAACTTGCGATGACTAATTTTGCAATGACAGAAAGTATTCGGTTATTTATGAATAGGTTATGTACTTAAATCGTGGCTTAATATATATTTTTATCCCCTTCTCTCCTTTTTTTTATTTTTCATATTTTTTGGTACAGTAGTAAAGTTCAAAAGGGTTTTCTGTGCTGATTCCTAGATTTAAAAGGCAGTGAGCCAGTTCCGTTTTCTGTTTTGTGTGTGTGTGAGTGTGAGTGTGTATACAATGTCAGTGAAGTTGGTTCAAGTGATTCGTGGGGAGGGTGTGGGATCCCGTATGGGTTGATGTTTACATGGCCAGATTTCAGACCCAACAAAGGCTTCTTGAGGGCAGGTTTCTTCCTCAAGCTGAAGATGGCACCTGTGCAGATTGGTCTCCCTGCCATGATGTCCAATGGGCTAGATTCTTTTCAAAAAGAATTTTAGCTCAAGGACACGGGGAAAGCAC
>JAHTLZ010000237.1:4174513-4189552 GCA_023846285.1 Phrynocephalus versicolor | reverse complement strand
AGATTCTTTTCAAAAAGAATTTTAGCTCAAGGACACGGGGAAAGCACAGAAAGAACCGTTGTCTCCTGCTTCTTCAGCTGAAATGAGCAATATGTTGTGCCGGAAAATGTAAACCAGGGCTACTTTTTGTCATCCCCCCCCCCCATACAAGAGGGAAAGGCCTGTCACGCACAGAGGTGTGGCTAGAGATTGTTCCACTCCTGCCTTCCTAACAAGCTGGAATAACTGCATTCAGAGGCTCTCTTGCCCTTGACAACACATGTGCCTCTCCTGTGAAGTGTAGGCCCCTGCTTCCTCTTTGACCAGCTCTTGAGGGTGGGGATTGTGTGCCTCATGGGCCAAAATTCTGGCCAACTCTAAAGTAAGGGCATCTGAAACCATTGCTCCCCATCAGATTTCTTTCTGCCTTTTTCTGTGAAATAACAATGCCTGTCATCTAGCATGATTATGGTGTTTTCCTCTCAGCAGCATCCAGTCATGTAGATTTACATGAGAAAAAGGTGCACCATAATGTGGTGGGAGCAAAGTTCATGGTCTTGACCCTCAGCCATGGGCTGTTGTTTTCAACTGTGGACATAGGTTGACTTCTGCTCAGCAGCCTTCCGTGACGAGGGCATCCCAATGAAGCCTGACCCGGCGCCCTTACTTTACTCTCTCCACAACACTGTGCATTTCTCCGCTGGAGATCTGACTCAAGATTCAAAGTGTGGATCTTGGGCTCTTGTTTTGTTCTTCAATTGCAATAAGGCTGTGAAATTAACCCACTCTTTTTGCCGGGCTGTTTTTCAAACATACGATTTCATTTATGTGCTGGTTTTAACAAATGTGTAATGGAATAATCATTACTCCAACACCTTATGTAAAATACTGCTTCGTTGTACTGTACAATGTGAACAGAAGTCCTCAGATGATCTGGACTTATAAATAGTAAGTATTTTGTTGCCTGATTCGTTTTAGCCTCATGCGGACCAGTATTCAATCTGGTAATAATTCCAGGATTGTTATTTACCTGTTTGAGGACGACAAAAACAAAATAAATCTGTAAAAACAAATGTTGAATTAGCTGCCACTAAAGACACAGGATGGTCAAACTAATTCTGCATGCCAGGTGTTTGTTGTTGTTGTTTTTTTGTAGGGCCTTCTCCCAAAATGAAGTAAGAGACAATTTTTTTAAAAAAACAAAAACAGAAGTTCAGCAGTTGAGTTCCTTCTCTCATTTCTGTGCCATTTTCTGCCATAGAATGTGCCATTGCTTCTTCCACGGGTGACTTCAGACTCTCTTGTGACCCATGCTTCAACCATGGGTTGTAGACAGGTGGTATGGGCAGCAGGAGGTTTTGGCTCACCTTAACAGGCATGGGAGAACTTACCTGTGGCATAACTTTGAGCTGCTACTCCTACCTGCCCAATATTTTGCACCTGACACCTGCTCTACACCCTAGTACACAGGAAACATTCCCTCCCACAACCACCGCCCCAGCATGGTATGAAAATGTGCCCTACTGATCACCACATTTCCTAGCTGATCTCATGTACCCAAACATTTTGACAGTTGCAGTATGGTTGGGTACTTTGGCTATATTTAGTTACCAGTAAGAAGGTGTGGTTTGCACAGCCAAGCCATTAGCAATGGAAGACTCTTCTGGGCCACCCACAGAGGAGCATTTTCATAATCGGAACTGCTTGCCACTACTGCCTACAGCAGGCATGTCCAGACTTCAGCCCTCCTGATGTTTCGGACCGCAATTCCCACAGTTCTTTGCCATTGGCATGCTAAGCTTAGAATTCTGGGAGTTGTGGTCCAAAACATCAGGAAGGCCGAAGTTTGGACATGCCTGGTCTACAGCAAAACAATTATTATTCAGCTTCACTGATATGAAAGAAGAGTTATTTGCTGGCAGCTGCTAGTGCTGGCTGCTCATAAGCTTCATCAGCCCCCACCCCCACCCCCAAAAAACCCAAACAACCCAAGTTTCTTTTTTGGGGTCTTCTTTGAATACACACACTTGGGTTCTTCTGCACCTGTGCAGAGCCTCGCGGAACAGAGCTTACTGCTCATTCGCCTTGGGCCCTCCTGATATGCATATGCTCCTCCTACATCTGCCTCAGTTCCTTTTTGCTACCTTCATTGACAGACCTCCAGTCACCTTGTTCTGAAACAATATTTTAAAAGTTGTTATTACCTTTTTTTGCCCCCTTTTTCCATTGGACCCCCTTCCTCGTGGGTTTAAATGAGAGAGAGAGAGAGAAGAAGAAGAGAGACCTATTTCCTGTTCAAGGGATTGCCCATTCCCACAATTCAGGGCATCAGCGCATCCTCAAAAACCTCTGAGTGTCACAGAGGAATTGGCAGCACAGCTTACCTGGTGGTCCGACCCTTACAACATGAATATGGGCAGACCTTCCCAACCCATTGTATTCACTGCCCGTTACCACATATGTGAGACCAGTAGGGTGGGGAGCTCAGTGCAATGGTATGCAGATCCACAGGAGATGGACTTGGCAGGAGAGCTACCTTTGCATAAATAATCTTGAACCTCTTGCTGTCATCAAGGCATTCCAATCCTTTGAGCCCATGATTATAGGTCGAGGTGTTCAAGTTGTAACAGAGAACACCACTGCACCGTTTTCCATAAACAAACAAGGAGTAACATATTATTCATTCTTTACCTCGCTGTTCAGTGATGGGAATGCTGTTGCACCAAGCACATGTTTCCCCCAGCAGTCCATATTTCTACAAAGGAAAACTTCCTGGCAGATCAGCTTAGCAGGCTCCACCCTCACAGCCATGGGGGGGGGGGCTGTCAATCAGGACGTATTCGACTGCCTATATCTAAAGTGGGGCATCCCGAGGGTTGATGTGTTAGCCTCTGGTATGTACACAAACTACCCGCTATACTGTTCCAGAGCAGGACTAGGACTTCATTCCGTAGTAGGGGATGCTTTCATGACCCCATGGCACCTCAGCCTTCTTTACATGTTCCCACCAATAGCTCTTCTTCAAAGAACCATCAGAATTCAACAAGATCATTCCAGTGCAATCCTGGTTGTGCCATGCTGGCCATGCCAGATGTGGTTCACAATTTTAAAAAACATGGCCTCAGACTGGGTGCTCCTATTGGCATATCCCCATCTGTTACCCCAGGATGAGTGCAGTGTTTTCCATCTGGATTGCCATTCACACCATCTAAAAATATTGAGGATAATCCCTCAATACTGTAGCCTCATTCTTGAAGCATTCAAGAAGTCCACTAGTACATTTTTTGCAGGTTCAGTAGAGAGCCTAACCTCCCAGCTGCTCCCTCATCTTTGCTTGGCCATCTAAGTTTCCTCTTTTTTACCACAGTCTGTTGCACTATGCTCTATATAGTGGCAATAGTATCTAATCAACCGTTAGGATCAGAAACTGCTTTTTTTTTCCTCCAGGGAAAAAGCTGGATTCAGGACAACGCCCAGACTCCTCACACTCTCTGCCAGCTGGAGGGTCAGGTCCCCCCCCCCAAGTGGAAAGAGGGCCAGTGTACCCAGCTGGGGACCCCCTGAGAAACAGAACCTCGGTCTTCCCAAGATTGAGTTTGAGCCTGTTAGTCCTGGTCCATTCCACAACTGCAGACAGGCAACAGTCTAGGGTCCACACAGCCTCCATTGCAGAGGTGAAAAATGAGAGAGAGCTGTGTGTCATCAGCATACTGGTGACAGCAGACTCCATAACTCCAAATGACCTCAGCCAGCGGCATCATACAGATATTAAAGAGCATAGGGGATATTGCTGACCCCTGGGGCACCACACAGTAGAGTGTCCAAGGGGCCAATAAAACACCCCCAACTCTACTCTCTGGGTACAAACATTGAGGAATGGCACACTACCAGGGCAGTTGCCACCTCCAGTCCCTCTCCTGCAAGGAATAAGTATTTTGGACATCTGCAAGGCTGCTACATGGTCAACACCTTCCACATTTGCCTCCCATTATAGACTGGATGTCCATGCCAGAACTGACGCTGCTTTTGGTCAAGGTGTTCTTACCTGTCTTACCATGACAGCCCACCACCTGGCAAGTCATCCTGAGAGTCTTAATAAGCAGTGTATTCACAGAGGACCAAGAAGAAGAGAGGTTGCCTACCTGTAATTCTAGTTCTTCAAGAGGTCATTCTGTGGATTTACATTCCCCCCATCCTTCCCCTCTATCCGTCACGTTTGTTATGTGTTCTTTCTTGACAGCAGTGGGGGAGATTTGGGAAAATGGCAGAGGCAGCAGGAGCATGCGCACAGAGGAGGTCCATAGACAAATGAGCCATAAGCTTTAGAAGATGTCTAGTGGCTCTTTACACGTGCTGGAGATGCCAAGCATGTGAATTCACAGAATGACCACTCCAAGAACTAGAGTTACAGGCAGGTAAACTCTCTGTTTACATAGTCAACCAGATGACAACAGCTCTGGTGTAACTTGCCATGTCCTCTGTCTCTCTCATGCCTGAGAAAGTGGACTTATCTACAAAAGCTCACGTTAAAATACAACAATTTGTCTTTAAGGTACCACCATGTTTTTGTCTTTCTAATTTGTTATACATCTTATGGTGCAACTATTTTCCATGTGACACTGTTGTTTTTAGCAACTGAGGTGTATGTGCATCTCATTCTCCATTGTTAGAGCTAGAAATTGGCACAAACCACCAATTCAGCAGTTCAGCCTGGTTCATGTGTCACCACACTGTGGGTTTGGCAGTTCAGTGCCCTGCCCCCTTCAGGTGGGTGGCCCACACAAAGTGGGCTCCTGCTGGCAAGGGAGGGACACTGAGCTGCCAAACACCCGTTGCAGCAATAAATAAACCACCACCAAGCCAGGCCGTCATTCCCATCTCTAGTTACAGCAGTTCATGTGAAAGTGTTTCCTTTGCTGAACCTCAAGAAAATATTTTGGTGCGACCTTCTTCCATCACCACTAATAGGGATGTGGGGAAGGTCACCTTAAGGCAGTCTTGTATTAGATGTTCCTGGTCATTTACAAGTTCATTGTAGAAAGAAAGAACTGCAGTTACTCAGGAGGCTTTATTCTGGTTTGATCATGCCTTTTTCATTAGGCTACAGTCTCTGTGATTTGGTAGTTGTCTAAATGCAAGAAGACTTTAGGTTAAAAGAGGCTTTAAGAGTACAATTTTCCCACTTAAATTCTGCATTAGTACAGTTGCTCAGGACTACTTCCTGGACTGCTATCACACCATATTTCTTAGTTAGTACGTTGTTCTGCTCTTATGCTTTTTCAGTCATAGCTCTGCAGTAACAGCTACTACTAATCACCAATTATCCCTTTGCAGTAATAATGAGCTTCCATTTAGAAGATACAAGAAAAGCAGTGCTAGGACCATAAAAATGATTCATTGGAATCCTAACAATATCCACAGGGCTGATCATTCCAAGAATCTTCTGGAGTTCCATCTTCTTTTATGGATAGAACTCATGAGATTGGGTTTTTTAAAATAATGTATTTATATTGTGTATACCACTGTAATTTCTTGTTCAAAAATGGAATTGACATAACCCTTGTCCCATTCACTGTTCATGAAGGTTCTCGATACATACAGTGGTATTCAGCTCTCCTGTCAGCACGGCTTCAAGAGAAGTGCACATTTGAAACCATGTTTTGAAGTCAAAGGGTAAAACCCACTAAACTTTCTGTAGCTGACTTGGGGTCATTATATGAGATTACCCCACACACACACACACCTCAGCTTTCAAATTGGTGTGAATCATCTCCCACATCAAAACTTGCCAGCTCAGACAAATGTCTGGCCATTTTTCTGAGATTATGCATTTCAAGATGCATACATCAGATCAGTTTGCACAACTCGAAATTCGCCAAGGACTTGTTTTTTCAGAATTCAAAAAGATCACATTCCACAAGTATACCCATGAGCAACAATGTCAAAATGTCTCTTTTCCAAGTATTCTTTGATATACCGTGTTGTTGTTTTTCTTGTCTGTGAGTCAATAAACAAGTTCTGCAGTCATGAACTGGAGGCCATTTTTCTGTTGCTGGGGGTTCTTCCAGAGCAGCTCCGTCTGGTCTCTTAGCACTGCCTCTTCTGAGTGTGCTAAAGCAGAGCACGGTTCAAATTGATAGGAGCCCTCCTGCTTGCAGTGTAACACAATGAGGTGGGCTCCATAGGCACTGCTCGCTGAACACTTTTGGTACAAGTGAGGCATGGATTGCGATGTATGTGAACTGTAGAAGGAGCACTTGGAAGTGGGGGAAATCTCCATGTAGGAATTAGAGTAACTTCAGTTATTGGTGGCACCACTTTACACCCTGGTCCATTTGTCAGAAAAGTACTGTACTTCTCGAAGGAGAAACCCACCGAGCCAGGCAAGGGGCTGAATATGACGGCCTTCTGTACTTCAGGTTCACACAGAGTTCAATGGCTAGGTAAAAACCACCATCTTAGCATTTGCTACTGTGCTTCCCTATCAAGGGTCTTAAGACCCAAGTATGTATACATTTGGCTCATAGTGCCCCTGCCCCAACTGCCTGCTCCTAATCCTCACAGTGAACATGGGGCTATTCTATTCAGAGATCTGGTTTCTCTTTCAAATCCATTCTCTGCTTGTACTTCCTAGTAAGTTACTCACACCTGTATGTCTGCCTTGTTCCAGTGGATGTCAGTGAAAAAAAAGAGCACATCCATGCACTGTGGCTTATATTGCCCACCTACACAAACACACACACACACACACACACACCATATATAATGTGACACAGTCTTCCTATAACACAGCACACACACACCCAGGTTTGCAAACCAACAAGTCTCATGATTCCAAGCTTCAGCTGTGTAAAGGCCTTATAAGAGTCTTCCCGTTGATGTTAGCATGTGTTGTCCAAACTAATGGAGGGTATCTGTTAATCTGTATAAACTGAGGAATGTGGGTGATTTTGTGAGAGAGTGTTGATGCTCAGCTGGGTAAATCCTGAAATAGGGAAACCAGTGGATTTTAGAAAGCGTTGGGTTTTATTTATTTTTAACACAGGATTTGCCAGGATTGAAGAACATACATCGAACCTGTCTGTTCTTTTGCACTGTGATGTCTTTTTTATTTATGGGTTGTGTGTGATTATTATTTTTCCTCCTTTTAAAGGTTTTCCTCTTTTAAACAATTACACACAGACACACACACACACACAGAGCAGTGATTTTGTGCTGTTGCTTATGGCTGAGAGAATGAACAGTAATTGTGCCTGTGTAACCGATTAAAAGTTTATTTTAAATAAAATTCAAAACCTCTCCCTTTTCTTCCTTTCATTGTGGCTGCTTCCTCTCTGTCAGAGTGTATTCATAATTCTTTTTTGTTCCTGGAGCAGCTAACAATCGGATCTATTCTTCTGCCCTGGGTTTTCAAAGGCTGGCCTGTAAGCAGTAGAAGTGAGAAATGAGGCTGAGGATTTTGTTTAATAACTTCTGTGCCAGAACATCTCCGCCTGCCCTGTTCAGTCGCCTGCCGGAGAGAGATGCTTAATTTTTCTCTAGCAACTCATCCCTAAACAAAAGCTTTTTGACAAGCCATGCACATGAACTAATTTTTTATCTCAAGGCTTGGCAAGTCAATTAGCCCCTTTTGAAGACAAAAAAAAAAAACAAAAAAAAACCCAAGGACGGCACCAAGCTAGGAAAATACTCAAGCAATAAAAGCTGGCAACAATAGATCTATCTTCCTCAGCCAGGGAGGCAGGAGACAGGCGACACCGAAGCATTCCTTGAGTTGAAGAAACACGACGAAGAGGCTGTGGCTGACATTCCTAAATAGTCAAGTCACTTTCTCCCACCCGCCCCTTGCCTTGGAAAGGAAAAAGGAATTCAAGATCTTCGCAATTACAGACACATAGATTAGGGATCCCCTAAAACTACTAATTTCTTGTGTGTGTGGTTTTGGCCGTGTCAAAAACGACATCACTTATTTTCAGTGACTTGTTGGCATTCCTTGAGGAAATGAGTGCCTTTGTCAAAATGTGTTGCTTGCGCCAATCACACAGCATTGCCTCCTATGTAATTTTAGAACTAGGTGGGGAAAATGTGTCTGTGAAGTGACCCCCGTGCTCTTAAGACAATGCTTTCTGCCGGATTGCGGGTCACTTTATATGTGTTTGTAGCCCTTGTTAAATAGATAATTTCTTCCTTGACCTTTCACAACAGGATATTAAAGCTACTGTGTACATTCAAGTTAATGTGTATATATCTAAAAGCAGACCCTTTTGGAGAGCAAGGAGTCTCTTTTTTTTCCTAAGAGATGACATCACCGCTTTAAAAATACTTTTTATGCAAACATGGGGGGGGGGTGGAGAGAGAAATCTCGCCAGAACTTTAGCAATTATCAGAAGCCTTTGTGACTCAGAAAGGATTGGGATCCACTGCTCTAAGGGGTGCCAGGAAGGCATGGTTTAAGGGTTCATGTTTGTTACATATGGCACCCATGCCCCACATCAATAGATCTGGGGTGCCAGTCAGCTACATTAGGCTTGTGGTTAAACAAAACTAAGCATTTATTACGTGTTCTTACTTTCAGTGATGTATTGAGTGGTTTATGTTGCCACCCTGCCGATAAGGGAAAAATAAAATATGAATGTTGAAAGTGTTCTGCTTATATACCGCCCCATACCACTACAATTAGTCTCTGGGCAGTTTACAATTTTAATTACAGTGTGCAGGCTGCACATTGCCCCCCAGCAAGCTGGGTACTCATTTTACCGACCTCGGAAGGATGGAAGGCTGAGTGAACCTTGAGCCTTCTACCGGGGATTGAACCCAGGTCGTGAGCACAGTTTTACCTGCAGTACAGGCTTACTGTTTTTAAGGCATTGATCGGTTTCATGGGTGGGCTGTGCATGTGCTTTGGTTTTTTTTTGGGGGGGAGGGTTACTGTTAAAGGGGATTTAAATCAGGAAACATATTAGCTGCTTTGTTTCCAGTTGTTTTACTGTTCATGTTCACCCCGTTCTCAGTAGACTGTTTGATTTTCTCTCCCCTGTTTGATTTTCTCTCCCCTGTTTGATTTTCTACACGCATTGTGGCTGCCCACCACCTGTGCCATAGAGTGCAACATGGCAGATAGTTATTTTGCAAATCTTGGATTTGAGATGGATTGGCATTACTCAGTCATAGCACACGGGTGAATTCTTGCCATTGCAACCATACCGCATTCACCCTTGCTCTCACGTTGCCACTGATGCCAACATCACCTTGGGGACGGAAGCCAAGACCCTGGGAAATAACCACCTTCTATAGGTTTTTCCCCCATTTATTTGGAGCCTTCCATAGCAGTAACAGTATCTAGGCACTCAATTTTCTTGATGTTTAGCCAGAGTCCAAACGGGTTGAGGTGGTCATTCTCTGTCTGAATTTGCCACTGCAGTTCATTCCTACTGGTTGTTGCAAGCATGACATTGTCAGCGTAGAGAATTTTGTTCAATTTTGCTTCCAGTCTTGTGTGATGGTATCCGTGACTAGTATAAACAGCAGTGGCAACAGTACAGAGTTTTGATGCACTCCAACCATCACAAGAAAACTGTTATAGAAACCAGCCGAGTATCACACATGGCTGCTGGTGTTCTTGTATAGCATTTTGACCCCATCAATGAATGGTTCTGGCATCCCAGATCTATTGATGTGGGGCATGGTCAAATGCCAGGCAGGGATCTGCCCCCCCAAAAAAAAAATTCTAGTGGTGGTTTTTTGGTTGCGGGGGGACCTGTAGCAGGTCTAGAACAGATCTGGACGGGGGAGTATGATCTAATTCAGGCATGGGCAAAGTCCAGTCTGGGGGCCAAATGTGGCCCATTCGTAAATTTCAAGTGGCCTGCAGCCTCTTAACCTGTCATGCAACCCTGTTGGCCGTACCCTTCCCGTGCCAGCTGGAGATGTCAGCTCTCTGGCCCTCCACCACCGATGTGGCAGGCTTGCTGCCAGGCAGTTGTCCCTGCCTCAGGATCCCCTTGCCCCCCAAGGGAAAGATGGCAATGCCACATTGCACATCCATCCCCTCAACCCCATCCCTCCGAAGACCACCAGGAAGTGGCATGCTCTCCCTCAGAAGCAGGAAGGTGGGCAGGCGGAGGGGCTGAAATGGGGCTCTGCCCCTTTTGGTTGCTTGGTGCCCACTTTCTGGCGGGATCTCCCCTCCTCAATGGCCACCAGCTGGCGAAGTTGGAGGCAGAGGTGGCGGCTCCGGCAAAGGGGGGACAAACAAATAGGAGACTTCCATGCCTAACATTGGTCTGCAATGCTGACACTGTGAGAGCCCCCAGCGGCCTGATTGTAATGCAGGGAGGCTCCACCTTTTGCCTGCCTTACCCACTTGTGCGTCCTCCAGTTCCTGTTCTCCTCCTCCTCGCCTAAGCTTGATATAAAAAGCAATAAAAGGGGGAACAAAAAATAACTCCCCATCTTGAGGGCCGGCTTCTTTGATAACAAGATACAAAAAACAAAGGCAGTGGGGAACGGAGCTCTGAAGGAGTGGCAGGGAGGGAGGGATAAGGAAGAAGAAAGTCAAGGAAGGCTGTGGCTGCTGCTGCTGCTGCTGGTGGTGGTGCTTTTGACGGGGTTCCCACAGGAGAAGGCAAAGCGTGGAATCCGGGGCACTCGCACGACACCTGTGGAAACAATCTACCAAACCACGGTAAGTGCCCATCCCTAGAGACGATGCCTACTTTACCAGAAGCTGTTTTACACCTGTTCTTGGTGATACTATTGGTCCAGTCTCTTCCACATTTCCCACTCCACTCTTCTAGATCCAGGTTCCACATGTGGAGCCCAAGATGGTGTTGGAGTACAACTCCCTGAGTTCCTTGCCATTGGCCATGTTAGGTAGCAGGTTTGCAGGCTTAGCCTTGAAAAAAACCCTGTGGAAAGCCCAGAGTAAGTAAAATTCCCTTTCTGGTCTACAGTCGCCTATGCTGGCTGGAATATTTTGGGAGCAGTGAAGCAAAACAATCACATTTTCCAATTGTCAGTGCAATTTCCATCTTTTCAATCCTGAATAGAGGCAGGATGTTCACATTTTCTGGGCTATGCCTCTGATATGTCCCTGTTCTGGGAATCCTAGGTACCTCACAGGCACCTTGCAAATAAATGTGATGCACTTGGGAGAAGGACTTAAATTTGAAGGATGTGAGGCATAGCTAGGACAAACTCTGCCTAAGCTTTCTGCTCAGAAAGCAAGCTCTCAGCTAGTACTGGGGCAGGAACAGGACACTTTAGTGGAACTAGGTGGGGGCAGACCTCCTGGAATGGAGAATTGTGGTATTTCTAGTTCAGGAAATCTCAAAAATCCTGATTCTGAATATTCATTGCTTGGTTCATCTTAGGTATAACATTCACACAACCTTATTTTTTTAAAAAAAATCTGCTCAACACAATATTTTTACCTGATGGCTATGGCATATGGTAATAACATATCAGATCTTAGACATCTGTGAAAAAGCTAAGAAATATGCTCATAAATCTGTCTCACATGCAGTGCTATGAACTAACGTGTCTAGAAAAAAAGTCTTATTGGTTACTAGGCATGGGCCTTTCATTTCAGAATGAATCCGGTTTTGAAACGATGCACGGCAGCACAGGTGCTGTTTGGAACTTGCACCCACCCTCCCAAACTAAATCACCCATTGACTTACCTTGACTTGGTTGCATTGGGTGATACTCCAACCAAGAAGTAGCCTCTGAGGTATCACCATTCTTTCTCCGTGGTGCTGGCCAATCAGACAGGGAGGCAGGATGATGCATGTCCCCGGACTGCTCCTGATTGGACGTTGCAAAAGCTGCAAAACTACTGCACTTTGAAGAATTACAGTATTTTTTCCATGTATAAGACTATATTTTTGTCTAAAATTGTTAGGCTGTAAAATTGTTAGGCGTCTTATACACAGAAGGAAGCTGAGGAAAGAACTGCAGTTTTGGAACTGTAATTTGGGGTTGGGAAAGTGGCAGTCGTCTTATGCGTGGGGGCATCTTGTAGCCGGAAAAATATGGTAATTTTAGCTCAAAAAGTCACATTATGTGAAGGTTTGGGCTGCAATTTTGCTGTATTCTCTGGGTTCCTCAGTAATCTTGGAGAACCCCCACACTTACCCCCACATTTTTAAACACTGGCCCCCAGAGAATGCAAGGGTTTTTTAAAGGTGTATCTTAGGGGTGGAAGAAGGAGCATGGCCTTCCTATTTTCACAGACTTCTCTAGGTGGCCCTGCCCTGGACATAAGCATGCCCTCATGGAGAGAGGCACAATGTGATTTGGGACAGCACTTGATTCCCTCAGGAAGGCACACTTTCCCACCACTGCTAGATTGCTAGCCTTGATGTTTCTTCCTGGAAGCAGTTCACACATGCATGTTCACCATCTGGCAGAGGGGTGACCCAGGATATTCCTCTGTCTGAGGTGAGAGAACAGGGGACAACTCGCTCTTCCATGTTTAGAGGTCAACCTGCCTTGCAACAAAATGTTGACTCCCAAACCTGAGACAGGGAAAGGATTTGCCTGCTTGAAGAGGACGAGCTTTACAACATATGCAATGCTGTCTTCACCCCAAAGAAAGGAAGGCCAGGCAAGGGGATCAGAAGGACCATTGAGTGAGGTGAAAAGCAAAGCAAAGCGTGCTGCTTGTAGACCACCTCATAACACTCAAAGCCTGCTTTGGACAGTGTACAAGTTCATTATGCAGGCTACACATTGCTGGGTACCCATTTTACTCTCCTCTGCAGGATGGAAGAGTGAGTGAACCTTGAGCTGGCTACCTGGGATTGAACCCCCAGGTCGTGAGCAGCTTTGGCTGCAGTCCAGCATTTGAACCACTGCACCACGAGGCTCCTCGGTGAAAGGGATGCCACTGCTTCTTCCTGGCAGCTATTGCTAGAAGACATGGCCTCATTAGAGCCAGGCCTAATTTGTTAGCTTCTCTACCACGGATAGTGCCAGGAGTGTAGCAACATCACAAGGCGATCTCTCAGCTCCTCACAGGCAGCTGCTCATCCAAACAAGAGTGTAGGGACATGAAGGGTTCTCAGTGCGTGGCTGCCCTGGGACACTGAACCTTAGGAGAGAGCTGGGCACTCCCTGCTGGTGGTTGCATGTGTTCTGGGCCCAGGCCATTTGCTTTGATGCCAGGCTTCCCTGGGCTAAAAAAATTGACTTGTCCCCTGTGCCAGTTGCGTGGCACTACTTTATATGGATGACATGATTTCCTAAATTAACAGCTGGGAGCCATAGACTAAGAACTCGACAGAGATGACTGTAAGCTATTAATTAATATTCGCGGTGGGAGATTGTATTTTTCGTACTTAATTGCCACTTGTTTCATTGCAGCGGGGGTGGGGGGACGAGGTAGAGGAATTAGTTGAACTTCAATTATAATTCCATTATGTGATGTGAACAAGGGGAGGAGGAGGGGAAGAAAAAGATGGATCCCTTAACACCTTATCTGTGTGAAGAAATGTTTGGGGAAACCCAGGACTGGAAAAACCATTTCCCATACACTCTCTCCTGTGCTGTGAAGATGGGTGCTGTGAAGCATTCTTCGTGGGTTGTTATTATTCCATTTGGGTGTAATATGTTTTGTAGCCTCGCCACTTCCCTGATTTAAAGGTGGGGGGGGTGATAATTGATTGCAGCAACATGGCATATCTTTCACCTACAGAGCCAACATGGCAGCCGCCATCGCAGAGAGAGGGAGAGAAAGGAAATAACACTCAGGGAAAGTCTAGTATGGCCAGTGCATGGTTTTTCAGTATATACAGCATTAGACTTCTGCCTGCTGGGCTGTTAGGACTGGGTGACAACTGAAGGTGGGTATAGACTGCACCAAGCGAGACAGCTGAGGGAGTTTGGGACTGCCTGCTTTTTTAATGGGCTTCCCTTTTGGCTGCTGGAGTGTCACAGATCCACGGAAGATCACTTAACACATTGGATAAACCAGTCTGGAAGAAGGCTGACTCAGCCAAGGAAATTTTATGGGGCTAGAGGGCTTTCTTTACAAGGGCCCATATTCCAGCCAAGGAAAGGCAAACTGCAGATAAATCAAGCACAGAAGAAATGTGAGGTCCAAATTCCTGGAGATGCTTCCCCCCCCCCACCCACTACCACCACCAAAGAATCGAACAAGTGTAACGAGGTACAGTATGCCCTGTGCCACACAGCGGCAGGCCTAGGCAGGCATACAGGTGTGAGTAACTTAGTGGGAGCTACTAGGAGAGAGTGAATTTGGATCTAGATAGGTATTCAAATGCACATTCCTTTGCCCACCCCCACCACTTTGAGCAGGATACATGCCTTGATGTGCCGTCAAACACGCTTTGCCACCTACGTTCTTGCAAAACTTGTCTTGTGCAGCAATGCCTTGTTTTATGTGCAAATAGATCTGGATCAGAGCCACCAGAATCCACAAGTGAACCTGAGAAGCACTGCAGGATAATTGTAAGAAGGAAGCCAGAGAGAGGGCTGAGACACTCAGTGAAGTAATTCCAGCAGTCTTCAGTATTTTCAGATTCTTGTTATTGTGGCCTTTTCTTGAAGAACTGTGTTGAATGTAGATTAAAAGGCAAGCTTTTTTAGAACATCTGAAGCCTTCCACTAACATTCAACAATCTTGGACTGCTTCTTCTATCACCCCAAGGCCAGGCTTGATGAGGGTCAATTGAAACTTGCATGTAGCCAAGTTGAATCTAACCTATGGCAAGCCTTTTCAGGGTTTCCTAAATAGAGAGTGCTCTTCATCATTCCTATCTCCTGGGTCTAGGCAGTTTGCCCCAGGGTATATGAACTAGCCCTTCTCTCAGGAGACAGAGTGAGCAATCAGACTCCTCCTAACCTCTTGATCTCCAGCCGAGGTAACCAACTTAATGAGCTCTCCTGCCAGCTTGCTGGAACGGCTCACATTTAGAAAGCAGTGTATTAATAATAATAATAATAATGATAATGATAATGATAATGATAGTAGTAGTAGTAGTAGTAGTAGTAGTAGTAGTAGTAGTAGTAGTAGTAGTAGTAGTAGTAGTAGTAGTA
>JAHTLZ010000237.1:4156621-4173877 GCA_023846285.1 Phrynocephalus versicolor | reverse complement strand
AATTAATTAATTAATTAATTAATTAATTAATTAATTAATTAATTAATAATAATAATAATAATAATAATAATAATAATAATAATAATAATAATAATAATAATAATAATAATAATAATATCATGAAAATCATGATGAAGATGATGTGCCGTCAAGTCAATTCTGACTTATGGCAACCCTTTTCAAGCTTTTCCAGATATAGAAGTGACCCCCATTCCATTCTTTGGGGGGGGGTCACCCTGGGACTGTGCAGCTTGCCGAAGGCCACACAGGCTAGCTGTACTCATAGGAGGCACAGTGGGAATCGAACTTCCAACCTCTGGCTCCACAGCCAGATAAATAACTCACTGAGCCACCCAGCCAGCTAGTACATTGGATACAGCAGCTTGATAAACAGTGAATGGATTGAAAATTAGCAATTCTCTAGCAAGCTATGATTTGCCTAGAACAAAGATGGTTAGCAGGGGCAGAGAGGTGGTGGAGTGAATAAAATAAGTGGTGGCAGAAGAGGAGAAGCAAAGAGTGGCAGTGAGAGGAGGGTGGGGAAGAGAGAGAGAGAAAGAGACAGACAGACAGACAGAGAGGAAAAGATGGCAGAAAAAGATGGAAAAGAGAAACTATAGCAAAAGGAGAGGAGAAGTTGCTCTCAACTTTTTGGTTCTGAATCTAGCTTCCTATGGGACTCCCCCACCTCCCCATCATATTACTCCAAGGAAATATAGCATCCAAGAGGGAACAAGATGTTTTCTAGCCCTCAAACTGAGGATCTAAATACAGTATACATTCCTGCTACAGTATGCAACCCTCTTATTAGAGAACTCAAAGGTAGTAACTATAATATCATTATTTTTAAAAATCCTCCAGCATGACAGGTCCTTCGCCCTAGTCACTTCCCCAGATCCAGCTGTAATGAAGCTTGGCTCCAGTGAAAATGGTTGGAAAGAAGGACAGGCCTTGAAGCCCAAGGGAACATTAGTATAGCTGCTTTGATGGTGTTGCCAATGTCAGAGATGCTCTCCCCCCCCCCACACACACACACACCTCGCTGCCCTTCCCATTTGTGGTTCAGTAGCCCTGGTTACCCACACCCTCTCATGAAAACTCCCTGCAATTCAGGCATCTATTAGAACGGAGGCAGAGGGACCAGCGCCTGTCGGCCAAATGCCACAAAAGGAAAGCTGGAGGCATCTGAGCGGAAATTGGACAACCTTCTGTTGGGTTTTCTTTGACTTGGATCCCTGCGTGGAACACAAGCTTGGACTCGACAGCCTTACCGCCCCCTTCCAGCTCAAATCGTTCTGTAAATTGAAACCTACCCGAGGACACAACCAGGATCACAATGCCGTGAGGGCACTGATTTCCCAACAGAGAGTGAGTGCCTTCCAGGATTTACACCACCAGCCACTCTGAGCAGCACAGGGACATTTCAGTTACGTGGGTTGGGTCGTCATCACAACCTGAGTAGCTACCAGGAAAAAGATGGAGTGCTTGCTTCTGGGTAATGCTCAGCCCATCCCTCCATTTGGATCTAAGCATGCTGCCCCATTAATGGAGTCAATTGTATATCTGGCCATTAATGCCAAGTCTGTTTTGTACACAAGATGAAGAATTAGAGAGTGAACTGACCCTTACACGAGCCATCCATCTTTTGGGACTGTAATGGGTCCACTTGTGTTTGCATTGATTGGTAGCAAATCCACCCCAAATGCCTCTTGATTTTCACAACACATAGCCTGGTCCTTCTGCAGAGGATCAGGCTGCTGCTGCTGCTTTCCTTTCATTAACATTATTTAAAAAAAACCAACATAATTTGCCATGAATATTCCCATTACTACATCTTCTTTTTGGCCACTTTCCTGGATTTGAAAGGACCCAAAGAGCCAAAGCCATGCAAATGTTATCAGAGAGATTTATTCACACTCTCCACCACCCAGCTCCATTTAACCCCCGCGACCCTTTTCCATTACACTTAACACCTTCTAGCCAGAGAATGTCTTAACTCAGCTACTAATGGGGGGGGGGGACTTTCTCCCTTGACTCACTTGCTGACACTCTGGCACCCCCTGGTGGCCATGCAACAACCATGCAGCTTTGTAAAAATACGTTGGGTTTTAAGTCTGGAGTATTGGGAAGAATGCCCTTTCGGGGCAGGGGAGCCAACAATTTCATACTACAGTACTTGCTACTGTTTCTTTATCTGTTAGTAATTTATATTCCTCCTTTCGTTCAATGAGATGAAGGTGGACTACATAAATGGAAACCACTTCTGGGGCCTCTGACAAGCCTGGGAAGGCAGTTGGAGGCCTGTTCGGGGCAGCGCCAAGCCTCAGGTAAGTGTAGGAGGACCCAGAGAGGCCCCCCAGTCCTGACTCGATTCAGCATCTGCATATCATGGATTTTCCATTATTGTGTGTTGAGTTGGATCCCCTCCGATACGCAGTGGATTACTGTATAAAAATACAATTGAAACAGTTTAAAATATGTTATTAAAATAGTAACACTAGTTTAAGTTTAAAAAGTGAACCAGCACCCTGGATAAAATCTAGAGATGGGCATGAATTTTGGTTCAGAGCTTTGTGCCAGATTGCACAGACAGCATCAAAGATACCGCACATTCCTTTTCCCCACCTCCTTGGCCAAAGACCCACTCACCAGTTGGAGCCTGCTCCTGACCTTCCTCCTCTACCTCATCTTTGGCTGTCTGACTATTCCCCCGCAGGTGCAGGGAGGTTAACTTTCCTCTTTCCTTGTCTGACTGGGCAATCAGCTAAGGATTGGGGGCAGCAAATCTCTTGTTGGAGACTGGCCAAACAGCTGAAGAGCAGGAGGAGGAGGAGGAGAGGAGAACGTGCTAACTGGTGAGTGGGGGCTCCAGACAGGGAGGTGGAGAAGGGAACTTGCAGTACCTATGGTGCCATCGGCACGCGCCAACACAAACCTCTAATCCAAGTTCTGTGCCCTTCTCTAACAAACTCTTGTATTTCATGGCACTGAATTGCCTGAATAAAAAGGTCTATGACTGACACCAGACAAGCAGTGGATAGAGACAAATCTCTCTTGGCAAGGAGTTCTAGAGCCTGCCCACGGCCCCCGAGAAGACCTTTCTGAGTTGTGTCCTCATCAAACAGGACTAGAAGGTTGTGAGAAGGAGCTCCACAGCAGAGCTTAAAGCCTAAGCCAGCTTGCATGAGAAGATGAAGTCTTTCAGAATAAGCTGGACTCATCAGATATGGGTCCCCTGCCTCATCAGGTCATAAACAGCTCTTTGAATCATGCCGGGAGACAGATTCATGGCCAGTGAAGCTGTTGTAGAGAGGGAATTATAATTCTTCTCTAACTGGCCAGCCTGCTGCAGTATTTTGGACCAAATCTGAAAACTTCCAAACGTTCTACCAAGGCAGCCCTCCACAAAGTGTGGTAGAGTTTTGCCATTGTGCAACTAAGACATATGTCAGGCCTCCCCAGGAATGGGCCAAACTGGAGCAGCAGCCTTAACTGTGCAAATGCATTCCTGGGAACCACTGAGACCTGAGCATCAAGACTCACAGATAAATCCAGGAGTATAATCATTAAATTTATTAAAGCAGGTTGGGTTGAATCCAGACTTCATCCTGCTTGTTGTTATGTGCTGTTAAATTGTTACCAACATATGGCAACCCTAGGAAGCAGTGACTTCAAAAAAAGTCTGTCACCAAGCTTCAGGTAGTTATTTTACAATCTTTTGTGCTAGCTAGAGACCTGACCAATGAAATATAAATAACCGCCTGCTATTAAAAGACAGCTTAACAACTTGGTGACACTAACTGTGCAATGGCTTGAATAGCAGGAAAATAAAATATTTCTTGCTTTTTCTCTAGCATGGTTGACCAGAGACATAGCTAGTCTGGGTTAAATGGCACCCACCCAATAAAAGGAAATATGGATTTATTCTAGTAGTAATGTGCAGCCAAAACCAAATACTGCGCCATGTCCAAGCAGCTTTCCAACCAGATCTCAAGTGTCAACCTAGAAAGATAATCAGAGCAATTGTTTGCAGTTCCCTGATTTTGTAAACTCAATTTCCCTTTCATGTAATTACATTTCTCTGCTGAGGGTAGGGATATTTGTATGAGTAAAATTCCCAAAAGCTACATTTTGGAGACATTTGTACTGCTGATTGTGTGCATTGTCTAGAGGAAGATGGATCATTACTGCCACCAAGTGGTCTGATGACATGTGTTCTTCTAAGAGAATTCACACCACCTTGACCAATGACACCAGATGCTCTCCAGTTCCGCTAAGGGGTGTAGAGGTTTCTAATAGACCAAGACAGCCCTATTGTTGGGGAGGATGCTCTGTTCTTAGAGCATCCTCTGTCTTCTAGACCAGTTCCCTTGCCAATGGAAATAAGGTCCGCCTGTTAGGACACTCCGTTTCTGTATTGGGACTGGGAGGGTGGAACTATCCTTTCCTTTGACTCTGGCAGCAAAATATCTTGGGCTGAGCCTTCCAAGGAACAAACGAGAAGTTACTGAACAATGTCCATAACTAAACTAACATTATATGAGAAGCAGCCTTTACTTTTAACAAACATAGCCTTACCCCCTCCCCACTCCCACAGATGTAGGCATTTTTCTGCCCATCATGTCATTCTCCCATCTCCCTGATCATTGGCTAAACAGCCTAAGACTGATGAGAGCTGGAGTCAAGCAACATATGGAGGGGTGGGCCTTTTCCAGGTCTGTCCTACTGAGTTCTAGAACTGTGTCATCTCCTTACATGTCTAGAAACTCTGGAGCAGGAGAGAGAACCTTGGCACAACTGACTACCTAGGAAATGTTAAGGGGCTCAGCCTCTTTTGCTGCTTTAAAACACATCACACCCTCATAAGTGATGTCCTGTAGTATGCTCTCAGCAAGCAATCGGGTCTGCCATTTTGTGAGAAATGCTGGCCCTGGGGTTTCTTTCGATGTAGCTTAAGAGTGCAATCCCAGACGTGTCCACCTGAGGACCCAGTGAGTTCATTAACAGAGGTGTATGGTATGGAGGCAGATCTCTTCATAGATGTGTTTTGCTTCTTGGTAGCTTTCCAGTTCAAAGTGGGATTTTGCAAGAGCCACCACCGATGCTGCTATAAGCTGTGCAACATGAAACTCTGAGAGGATGGCTGACAGAGCTCTGCAGTCCAGCCTCTTTCCAGACTCCAAATGGCCCAACAAGTCAGAGGTCATACCAGAGCTTTCACCATCAGTAGCCTGCACCTAATCATAATGCATCGTAAAAAGCAGATTTTTGGTTCCATTTAAACAGGAGACTAGGACCATGCTGAGCTTTTGTTATAATCAACTGTGGACTCCATGCAGGGATTGCCACAGGCATCTTGATGTGTTCACAATTTGTTGGCCCTCTCTGGATCCACAGAAATGCCCCTTTATTGAGGTTTCTGACAGTACAATGGCAGTGTAGGTAGGTAGAAATATCAGCAGTTGGCATGATGGAAAGCCATGAGCACAGGCGACTCATCTTGCCATCTTGAATACACTTGACCTTCTCTGATTTAAGAAGCTCAGCAGGGATGGAAGACAGGTTCTAACAGGGCCAAGAAAGAATCATGCCCCAAACTCTGCAAAGCCTCTAGTAGTCAGAGCTGACAAGAATCAGCTAAAGGAATGAAGGGTCTGACTCAGAAGAAACCTCCTATCTCCCTACACAAATTACCATGATTAACAGACCAGGAAATATTTAGGAAGCTGCCTCAGGCGGTGGTCCACCGCCTACGGATGAGGCAGCAGTGTGCTGCAGCTGCCAAAAAAGCGAACATGGTCCTAGGCTGCATCAAGAGGGGGATGCCATCAAGATCACGGGGAGTGATAGTACCCCTTTATACTGCCCTAGTAAGGCTACATGTGGAATACAGTGCCCAGTTCTGGACACCACAATACAAACAAGACACAGAGGCCCTACAAAAAGTACAGAGAAGAGCAACAAAGGTGATAAAGGCACTGGAGGCTAAATCATATGAAGAATGACTAAAATAACTTTTTTTTATTAATTTTGAGTATTTTACCCCACTTTTCTGTGGGTAAAGGCAGCTTAGAGTAAGGAGAGACTATATGGTCCACTACAATTAAGACACAATCAGTTTGAGAAACAGGGTATTGAGTGGCATCTTACAGCATTATAAGGCAACATTAAAGCTGATAACATAGTGTCAATGCAATCACACAAGAATATAAGTCAGTGTTGGCGAAGCTATGGCATGGGTGCCAAAGGTGACACTCGGAGCCCTTTCTGTAGGCACCCGACATTGCCCCTTCACAGCCACCTCTATTCAGGTTAAATTGCTGTATTAGCACTTTGTGAAAAATTAGTGGGTTTTGAATCGCAATTTGGGCACTCGGTCTCTAAAAGGTTCACCATCACTGATATAAGTGGTTATAAACACAAAGTCTGTGTAGCCATGTGTGGTAGATTCATGAAAATACACAGTAGGTAGTCCATCATTCAGAGAAAGCTTGCCTGAAGAGGAAGGTAACCCTAACCCCCAGCGCTAATCAGCTGGAGCCTGGGGCTTGCCTCCATGAGGGCTTCACATGCCACTCCCCCGCACCCGGGGGTGGTCGGGAAAAGCGGCGAGCAATGTTTAAAATGAATTTAAGCAATGGAGCCAAGCGCTTGGCTCCGTTGCTTAAAGATATTTTAAACATTGCACACACACCCCAGACCCGACCCAACCTGCGTCCGCATATTGCGGATTGTCAATGATTGTGGTTCGGGATGGTTCTTAACCCCCGCGATAGATGGGGGGGTTACTGTACGACAAGGCTGTATACTGTCACCTTACCTATTTAACTTATATGCAGAGTACTTCATGCGAAAGGCAGGTCTGGATGAATCACAAGCCAGAATTAAGATTGCCAAAAGAAATATCAACAACCTCATATAAGCAGATGATACTATGATAGCAGAAAGTGAGGAGGAATTTAAAAACCTCTTAATGAGGGTGAAAGAGGAGAGTTTTTAAAATGGGCTGAAGCTCAGCATAAAAAAATATGATCATGGCCGCCGGTCCCATCACCTCCTGGCAAATAGAAGGGGAAGAAATTGAGGTAATGACAGAGTTTATTTTCTTGGGCTCCTTGATCACTGCAGATGGCACCTGCAGCAACTCAGTCACTTTCCCCTAGTCTTAATTCAGTCTGCTCCCCACGTTATTTTAATTTACCCCCTTTTCGTGTTATTTTCACAAGATAGTAAACCCAAATAAGAGGCGTGCCTTTATGTTAGCCAGACTTAACATCTTCCCTCCTTCAGTTTTGTCTGGAAGATGCCACAATATCCCTCTTGCTCAGAGGATTTGTAACTTTTGCCACTTAGAACCCGACATCATAGTCTCTCACATCTTGTGTCATTGTCCGGCACACAATAAGCTACGCAAACTCTTCTGGGAGCAAATCTCCCTTGATTTCTGAGGCGCTCCTGAAGGATATACAGGCTTTCTCCTTCAGGACAATTCTGAACTAGTCAATGCTCGGGTGGCTGAATTTCTAACAGCTGTATTTTAAAAAAAAGACCAACCCTCTGTGAACTTTAGCTAGACCATTGGTGAGATTTATTTTATAATGTTCTGTGTAACTGTTTAGTCTTTATTTCTGTACTTCCTTTGTTTTAATGGCATTATTGGTTTATGGAACTGAATGAATGGACTGCAACAATGAAAATAAAAGACGCTTGCTTCTTGGGCGGAAAGTGATGGAAAACCTAGATGCTGAATACCTGTCGGAGCATATCTCCGAAAGGTCAACTGAGCCCCGACCCACTAGAATGTCGCAGGCACTCTCACTCCGAGTGGCCACGCCCAGGGGGGCGCGGAAATCGCTTGCTTGCAATCGCGCCCTCTGTGTGGTTGGCCCCTCGCTTCTGGAACCACCACCTGAGTGAGTTGCACCTTGCACAGTCCCTGCCTGCCTTCAAAAAAGCACTTAAAACCCTGCATTACTGGGAGGCATTTGGCGACCAGATTGTCGCTTTGTGCTTTATCTGGGTTTTTTTTAATTGATATTGTTAACCGCCCGTAGTTCCCTGGAGAAGACAGGCGGTATAAAAATAAAATAATAAAATAAAATAAAAAAATAAAGAGCAGAGACATCACTTTGCCAACTAAGGTCAGGATAGTCAAAGCTATGGTTTTTCCAGTAGTGATGTATGGAAGTGAGAGCTGGACCATAAAGAAGGCTGATCGCTGCAGAATCAATGCTTTTGAGCTGTGCTGCTGGAGGAGACTCTTGAGAGTCCCCTGGACTGCAAAGAGATCAAACCTATCCATCCTGAAAGAAATCAACCCCGGATGTTCACTGGAAGGACAGATTTTGAAGCTGAGGCTCCAGTACTTTGGCCCCCTCATGAGGAGAGAGGACTCCTTGGAAAAGTCCCTGATGTTGGGATAGATTGAAGGCCAAAAAATAGGGAAAAACCAAACTGCGCCAAAAGCAAACCAAATAGTGAACTCCTCAGAGCACTATTAATGTGTAGGATTATGATTTTTCAGCCCATGTTTCTACAGGGTTATAGAATCTGTGCTAACTATACCATCCCAGATAAAATCATTCTTTTAGAGGTACATTTGAAACTCCCCAAACACACAAACACACAAAGAGAGCAAGAATGAAACCCCAAGGCAGAACCTCTAATATGGCTAAGGCAGCAGTCTTCCACCCATCCAGATTCTGCCTTTTAATCTCAGCTTTGTGCCACAGGATTCCTCGTACAGCAGCTTTTCCAGCTCAGGGGAACAGAGGAAGGCAGAAAACATGACCTTTTTCCTTGCAAAAGAAAAAGCAGCTGAAGGGCAAGTTTGGGGTGGGGGTGCGGAACTGGTAGCAGCAGATGGGATGAGCTCCTTCCTCCCCCCTCCCCCCTCCCCCATCCTGGCCTCCCAGGGTGCTTCCCCCACTCCTGAAAATAGCATCAAGTGCCTGGTGGTGGTGGTTTTTCTTTTAAACAGCAAAGGGTGGGGGAAATATTTCACAGACCTTGATGAGGGGACAATTCATGTTTGACTAATTATGCCCCCAGAGAGGATTCCAGGATCTTTTTGCATGGCTGCCAGCTGGCAAGTTTGCTCATCTCATGAGGCTCCATTAGACAAAAGAACCCAAAGAACAGAGGCTGCTTCTTCTCTTATAAGCAGGACCTCGGAATAGACATGGGCACGACTCGGCGAAATTGTCGTTTCCGTTTTCGGTTGTCGTTTCCGTTACATAACGAGAACGGTAACGATAATTAAGCCGTCAGAACTCGAACTTGAACCGACAAAAGAAAAATTTGGTCGGGTTTTTCGTTGTTGTTCATGGCATCGCGGCGATCGCACAATGCCATTGGCAAGCAGAACAGAAAAAGTTTTAAAAAGTAAAAAAAAAAAACCCTGACTCCCGGCCAAAAAAGCAGGCGAAAATATGCCTGCCTGAGGACACCTACCTGAGGGGTGGTTTCTGGGGGGGGTCCCCGGCCTTCCCCCCTCCTGTCCTGGGCTGCTTGCACCAGGCTGGGGGGGGGGTCATCCTCGTCGTCTCCAGAGTCCATGCCATGCGGTGGGGGGGATCCAAAATGGCGACCGCAATATTTATTTTTAAATCGTGGTCCAAAAACCCACCAAAGCACAACAGAAACATGTGAAAATTAGGTATTTTAATTGCCTGAATTTTTATAGTAGCAGCAGTGGGTTTTTTATAGCAGTAAAAGGTCGCACTGATTTTATTTTATTTTATTTCTTATTTTTTTAGACCTGCCCATGTGGGCTGGGAATGGGATGGGACCATGCAAATTTTTGAACCATTCCACCAATGGCATGGCCAGGTTTTGACTGACACTTCTGGATCTCGCCCGCCTGCCCGCGCCGCCACCCGCCCGCGGCCACCGGCCACCCGCTCGCCCACTTGCGCCTCCCCCCTACCACTGTCACTGCCCGCCCATGGCCCCCCGCCCCCACCACCCGCCCGCACCTCCCGCCCGCCGCCCGCCGCCCACCTGCACTTCCCCGCCCCCCGCCCCCCCACCCCGCCCGCTGCCTAGGGCGCAAAAACACTCAGCTCCGACCCTGATTGCGGGACACCCCCATGCTCACTGGGACGTCAAATTGCGCTAAATTGCGGCGGAAACTACAAACGACCAAACGACAAATGGAACGACAAATTTTTGAAAAATTTCACGACAAACGGAAACAACCCAAAACAGACCCGTCCCGACAAACGACAACTCGAAAAGTAATTTTTTCTGGCCGTGCCCATCTCTACCTCGGAAACAAGACAACAGAAAGTTCAGAGAGCAAGAAATGTATTCCAGGAGATTTCCTTTTCCATTTGAAAGAAGCAAATTTTCAACCTGGCCATCTCAAACTCCCTAAAACTTTTATTCTATTGTTTTACTCTTTGCCTGCTGTAGGATAAGGTATGGGACCGATTACAACAAAAAGTCTATCTGTGTTTGTTTGTTTCCATGTTTGTTTGTTTGTCATCACTTAAAGCATTGGTATTCATCTGCAGAAAGGCAAATGTAAAAATTGGCAAACGCATCTTGAATGACCATGTTTTACCATGAATCAGAAAGGACCTGGCTTGCTGACACATGGCGTTTTTATGGAGACGACAATGGTTGGTGATGTCATAGGCAGGTGTTATGACAACATCAGCATGTATAGTGACATCATGCTACTTTTGCTAACTTTTTTCCCTGAAGTATCAGAGATATGTATGGTCTGTGACAGCAGTTGGTCAGATTCATCAGACCCAAAACCACTTGGAGGTGAAATTCATTGGATCCCTACAAATAAAACAATGGGATATGCCAAGCAACATAGGAAGAGGAAGATCATACAGTACAAGCAAGTTAGTACAGCTGTTGTATAGATATTTTAATTATCATATAGCACCAGAGATGCCCAGATTATCACTCCTTTAGTGTCCATACGGGATGAACAAGAGGTAGCTATATATTTCTTGGTGATCTATCCTATATAGTCAAGGATTCATCCCTTTCAAGCCTTTGAAATGAAGAAAGTTTGGAGTAACTAGTGGTGGAATTGTGGGTGTGAGTTTGTGTATATGTAAAAAGACTTTGAGCTTGTGAATGTGTGAATGAGTGTGTGTGTGTGAGAGAGAGAGAGAGAGAGAGAAGGTGGGAACAGGTTGTGGGGCCTCTGGACACCCCTAATCTAGACTTTGTCTGCAAAAGGTCCCTGGGTCAGGCTCCTGTCTGTCCAGTGGAAAGCATATCAGAGAGCAGGACTGAGAAAGATCCACTGCCACCCGAAAGGATTGATACTGATGAACCAATGGTTGGATTCAGTGTTGCGTAGCAAATTGTGAAGAGTTGCCTAATGCAGACGCAAGGAACTTTCTTTGTGGTTCCAGTGCATGTGGAGAATGAGGCAAAAGAATTCACTTCCGTAAAGTCAAATTATGATTTTGGTTTTCTGAGCTCTGAGAGGCTAGGGTTATTTAGAAGAGTATATAACAGCAGCCATCTTGTCCTGGCTTTGCTGGATATCCTGTAATCTGAAAGAAAACAAGGAACCAGGGTTTAATTTTCTGGATGTCCAATGTTGGCTTAGTTCAAAGTCCCTTTCATGACACAAGCAATCACCCACAAGAGGCTTGTGGTGTCTCTCTCCAGGTATGATATATGGTGGGCCTCACTGCCATTCCTGCCCCCATGTTAATCAGCAACATCTGTCATGATGTGATATATTTTCCTAACATGGATATTTAAAACATAGAACATTTTTCAGGACATATTTTCTACCAATGCAGGACAAAAAAAGGGGCAGCATTTTTATCATTTTCCAAAATGGCTTACCTAACATTGAGGTACACCTGTCAATGCCAGAATTTTCTAATTTCGCACAAGAGTTTTTGATACATGTCCACCACTACAATACCCCTGACATTTTATCTAATATTTACAGTATATCTGCCAACCACAGTAGGGCCTACCTGTTACTTCTCTGATGTTTTGGTAGTCAGTGGCTTTTTGAAGCTGTCTCACTCTGGTTGCGACTACAAGAATGTGGCAAAAGCACACAAGGGTGGGATTTGTGTGATAGTGGTCCATAAAGAGCATCCTAATCCATGTTCTGAATCCTGCAGTGAAAATATAGTTCCTCATTTCATGCACAGTACAGCGAAAATGGGTCAACTTTACATTCAGGGAAGCAGGGCTCATTTCTTCAGATATTTAGCTTGTTTTACTCTAGAATACCATGGCGAGACCTCAAGTTCAAATCTGCCTCTTGTTCAGGGGAGGTTGGCATAGCCATTAGTCATAGCTAACAGTTGATGTAAATTTTTCTTATTTCATTTACAGTGCTGAGAATGGTTTTTTAAAAAAAATACTGTACTCTGAGTAAAATTAGAAGAGTTTGGATGCATTTTTGGTTCTCCTTTTCATGAAAAATCCACACAAGTGTTTCATTGTGCAGAAAGGCTTGTGTTTCACATAAAAAGCATTGCAGCTTTACACAAACATTTATTTATTTATTTATTTATTTATTTATTTGCTACCACACACAAAAGGCCTGTGGTTTTTTAATCCCACTCCACACAGAAACAAAATATCTGAGAATGGTGGACAGTGTTTTTCAGTGAGGTACCTAGAGATAAGACATCATTTCTCCTTCAGGGCAAGAATATATGCAAGTTTTTACTTCTGCCGTCCTCATGGCCGCTGGCAGTTTAATTTGCCTAGTCTGTGAAGATTCTCAGTCATCCAGGTGAGGCTATTTGGTAGGCTGAGTCATGGCAACTGGATTTCTTTTCTTGTGAGGTAGAAATGTTTTGCTACTCATTTAAGCAGCTTCATCAATTTGAGGAAAGTTAGTGGCAAGTCCTCCAATTTATGGATTGCCTTGATTGGAGGCCTCACCACTAACTTTCCTCAGACTAACAAAGCTGCTTGCATGAATAGTGAAACATTTCAATCCCCCAAGACAAGATGTCCAGTTGCCATGACTCAACCCCCAGATAAGCTCCAGTGGATGACTGAGAATCTCCATAGACATCTGGTTCTCTGTGTTGAGCAGGATGGGAGAAGCACACACCTGACCTTTAAATCAGGCAGCACAATGTGTTCGACTAGCCCCAAGTAAAGCTGGATCTTAGGATGTCTCTTTATGTTTCAAACCAAGTACTCTCTGTCAGTCATAAATCAAATACATTTTTAAAATACAGTGGGCCCTCGTATAACAAGCCGTTTGTTTAACAGAAAATCCGCTTAAAGGAAAAACATTCCAGAGATAGGAGAAAATCACTTAACAGAATTGCCTATGGGGCAAATCCGTACAACAGAAAAAATGGTCACAGTTAGCGATTAATCCATTTTCAATGCATTCCTATGGGAAATTTGCACAAAGGAAAATTTACTTAAGAGAATTTCATTTGGAACGAATTAATTCATTGATACAAAATACTGCTGTACATTTTAAAGCCATAATGTGCATCATGTGGCCCATGGGCTTTATGTGCTTCCAAGCCCTGATTTTAATGTCTAGAAGCCCCAAGGTGGTGAGAGGGGGAGGAAAAAAATATTTTTAAGATTTCTCCTGGAAGGAAGGGAGGGAGGGAGGGAGGGAGGGAGGAAAAAAGGAAGGAAGGAAGGATGGATGGATGGAAGGAAGGAAGGAAACCTCATCTTTAGGCAACATGATTATGCTCTGATAATCGGTCTCTCATACCATATTTTTTGTTAAACCCTGATTATTATTATTTTAATAAATGGGGAATTCTGTACCTTATCCTTTTTAAAACATTATTTTACTTTGTTTACAGTTGTTTTCAATATGGTTATTTATTTCTTAATCCTGTAATGTAGTTTTACCTGGCTTAAACATTTGTAACATAATAATTTACCAGCCACCATGGGCTTTTATTGGCAAAAGGGCTGGGTATAAGTTGAATAGATGAATGAATGATAGAATGAATCCAGAAGTGAGTGTCTGGTCAGTCAGGGTTTGATTTTGAAGAGCTGGCACTACCACCAGAGTATCCCAGACTGAAACACATATTCTCCAGCACCCTCAGACTAATCCACCTCAATGGTAGCTGATAAAAACAGAGGGCTTAGCTGGCTCTCTTCTTGAGGTGTGGGTTGGCTTGCTTACTTGGTTGTTAAGCCTGGTGCCAGAGGACTCTACCGAGCTGCCCGGGGCATCTTACCTGCATCTGCAGCTTCATAGCCTTTGGGCATGATTGTCCTGTCTATCCGTGCAACCAGCCACGTTCCCATGAGGACGCTGCTCAGCAGCCGCAACAGGCAGGCACTCACGCCCAGCAGCACGTTGTAGAAGAACAGGAAGTAGCTGAAATTGTGGAATGCCTTCCTGAAAACAAAACAGAGTCACAGGCAGTGTTGTTCTCAATGGAAGGAAACTGCTTCAGATGTCCAGGCTTCTGATTCAAGCCAGGTTTGGTGGCAAAGCTTGAGGGGTTCTTTGGGAAGTGTCTTGTACTCAGAGGTATCCCCCAGCCAGCCTGGAAGATACTGGTGGATGTAGTCAAAAAAGGTAGCCCAGGCTGTAATACAGGGAAGGAGGTGGTCTGGAGCAACCTGAAAGAGATTGCCTGCCCACCAGCCTGCTACCCCCTCTCTCATAAGGTTTAGAGCAGTGTTGGCGAATCTATGGCACGGGTGCCAAAGATGGCACGCAGACCCCTTTCTGCAGGCATGCAACATTGCCCCCTCACAGCCATGGCACTTCCCCCTCCATACAGAGCACGCCACTGTGCTCCATGAAGACAGCCAAGCAAAAGAGAGGAAACAGTTTGTGGGCTCTTTCAGAGGCCCAGTTTACTCTACAGCCACACTGCTTTTGGGGTGCCCAGAGCGGCATGGCTGGAGAGTAAACTGGGGCTACAAATGAGCCCACAAGCCGCTGCCACTCCTCCATGGCTTTCCTGATGGGGTGGTACTCTTCAGAAAAGTGTGGATCAAAGAGCAGGTTTTTTAATTTCCCGTGGTCACAGCGAGGGTGCTGTGTCTGCAGGAAATTCAAAAACTCGCTCTTCAGTCCTCGCTTTCCTGAAGGGTAGAACCCCTGCTCTTCAATAGTTGCTTTCCCAAAGTGCCGCAGCCCCATGCTATCCTTCGGGAAAGCGAGGATCGAAGAGCAGGTTTTTGAATTTCCACAGCCACAGCGAGGGTGCTGTGGCCGTGGGAAATTCAAAAGCCTGCTCTTCTGTCCTTGCTTTCCCGAAGGGGAGCAACCAAAGCATTTGTAACCTGGGGTACCACTGTATTCAGGTTAAATTGCTATATTGGCACTTTGTGAAAAATAAGTGGATTTGAATCATAGTTTTGGGCACTTGGTCACTTAAAGGTTTGCCATCACTGGTTTAGAGTGTTGATGGTGTATGAGAGAACTTTGGCAGGCCAAGATGAAATAAAATCAGGAATGTTCTACACTCTTTGGAGACCCATTAGAACGAGAGTTCTCAAACCAAGTTGACCATTCGCTTGATACTTGATACCTCTGTGTACATGGAAAGGGGCTCAGGGAACTGCTAAGCCATCCCCAGGGATCCCTGGATCATACTGCCAACCAACAAACAACCAGTTTTCAGCCCCTTTTGGCTCACCTACAGTTTACAAAAACCTCTACAGTGTGCTTGTGTTCTTCCAGTCATCACGAAGATTCACAGGAGACTCTTCCAAGAAAACAGAAAGCAAACCCCCTTACGAAGCAGGAAGGTAGAGAACCCTGGAAGTTATAATCGGCGGCGGCGCATCAACTAGTGGTCGCATGAAAAGGCAGGAGGGGAGAAAGCACCAGGCTATCCTCCGTCTTCTCCCCAGTGACTCAGGTGGCTCTTTACAAGTGTTGGTGATTTGTTTCCAGCATAAAGTACTACCACAACTAGAAAAAGCTCCATTTTTAGAGCCAACCTCCATGTAAAGAAGGAAGGTGCCTAGAGCTGGAAAAAAACTTTGAAAGACCTTGATATAAAGGTCATTTGCCTCCAGTCCAGCTTGCCTCTGCCCGGGGAATGCAAAGTAATTGCAGTCAGTGTTCGCTGGGGTCAGGGCTCAGTTTTTGGAAGCGCCCCCCACAGCATGCACACAGATTTGCTCTTGTCATGTATTATTTTCTTAAGGGCATTTTGGAAAACACAAAGACAATGTGTGTGGGGGGGGGAGAGAAGTTAGTTTTCCTGTTACTTTGAAGCCTAGTCATTCTCTTATTAAGAACAACTGGAATTTGCCATGTTTGGGTCCTATTAAAAGCTTGGGGTTAACGGAAATGTTGGTTTGGAAGCATTTCTCTAATTCAGAGTGAAAAGTATTCAAAAGTCCAAAGGTTGTAAACCTGGAATCTGGAAGTCTGCAATATCTTCCATGCCCTTAACTCCCCTGAAATATTTTCCATACGTTTTTTTAACTGAGAAAGATGCCTACCACTCTCTAATGACCAAAAGAAAAGAAAAAACTTCTGAGAAGTCCATATGTTGTCAAGGGCACAAGGGATCTTTTTCTTTCTTTCTTTGAAAGCTGCCATTTTGAGCAAAAAACACTTGCATTGCATCAAGTATTATGTGCACAAATGTCACCCCAATGATCAGAGCTTCCACTAGAATAGATTTTTCATGATACAGCTGAGCATAAAGCATGTTTCTCCCTAGTAGAAATACCAACATTTCTTCTAGCACAGTTCCAGAGCCTTGGACAACAGCAAGACAGGCAGAGATGCATCAGCCCAGACTTTTTTTTATTCCTTCTCCACACAAAGGTCCAGTGCTGAGACCATCTCCTCTTCTTAGGAGCTCTCACAGGGAAGGAACCTTCCTAGCACTGACCTGTTATCAAGGGCCAAGGGCTTCTCCTTGTCACCCGGTAAAATTTTCGGCTGAAGGAAGAAGCTTCTCGCAGCCATGATCTGCATCACCACAAGTCCCACGACAATGGTAACTGTGAGGCTAAGGGAAAGAAGGGGAGCAAATGTTTAGTTTTGAAAAGGGTATAACAAAACCACAGGGAACTGAACCTGAAGATGCAAACATGCCACAACAAAAAGCAAAGCCTGGGAGTAATGAATTATGCACAACACAGTTGCCCACAATTAATTATTCCTTTGTAAAATGAGTGATATCATGGGTAGTTTATAATATTACAGTCAAAGCAATGACTTTTCATTTTAGGTAATATCATCCAAGTCATCCAATGGTGATAAAACCACTACATGCTGGGGGAAAGAAAGAAAGAAAGAAAGAAAGAAAGAAAGAAAGAAAGAAAGAA
>JAHTLZ010000237.1:4119027-4156611 GCA_023846285.1 Phrynocephalus versicolor | reverse complement strand
AGAAAGAAAGAAAGAAAGAAAGAAAGAAAGAAAGAAAGAAAGAAAGATTTACTATGATATCTAAGATTTATTAGGATCTCTGAAAGTACAAGTAATGTTTTTAATTAGTTTCAATAGTTGCTTTTTACAGGTTTCATGTCATTTCATTAATTAATCCCAAATAGCAAGGGAAGTATTCTTTGGTTTCAGATTTGCATTTTTAAAAATATATTTGGAAGGTTTATTTTCAAAATTGGCCACCAGAAGGAAGCATAGAGTGTTTCCCTGTATTTTATTCACCACTTGTATTCATGACAAGCACATTAGCATCGATTCAAGCACATGACTGTTTGAACGGATGCAGAAAGAGGGGATGAAGTGGGCATGCACCTTCCCTCTATCCTCTTGCCTCTTACCTTCTGAAAGGATGGACACACAAACAGGGCAAGGCCAGCATAGACACCACCCAACAGTGCCACGCTCCCAAGACTCTTATTTTTTTAGCTTCTCCTCCCAGGCAAAACCCTTGTTGTTTTATTCCCCCCCTTTTTTTTAACTGTTTAGTAATGCAAATGCAAATATACCTGCATACAACAGCCAATGAATGTTTGGTATGAAACATATATTCCATTACATATTATATTGCACACCTCATTCTGCTGCTGTATGTCTGAAGTGGACCTGTCCATGAAACATTATTTAAAATATGAAAGTTAGTCTTTAAGGTGCCACATGCTTTTTGTAGAGATGAGCACGAAACGGAAAACTGCTGTTTCGTTTCATTCCATTTCACCCCTGCATTTCGTTTTGTTTCATCTCGTACAAATTTTTACCAAAAAAAAAAAATTGTACAAAATGAAATGTTAACAAAAACGATTTGTACCTTTTGGGGCCCTCTCTGGCAGTGGCAGCCGTGATTCCGGCGGTGAGCCCAAGCCAACCTGCAGGGCCCGCTCGGCCTCTCCAGCGGCACCTGGTATGCTCGGCAGCCGCAGAGGCAGTGGAGGTAGGCTCATGCCATCCTGCTCAGCCTCTCCAGCCACACCCAGCATGGCTTCAGCAGTGCACGCAGAAGCTGTGGAGGTGGGCCCACGCCAGCCTGCTGGGCCCACTCAGCCTCTCCGGCCTGCCTGGGCAGTCAGTGGGACATCAGTAAGGGACCCTTTTACAGACAAGACAAAACGGTTCGTTTTAACAGAAAAAAAACAACCATTTTGTTTCGTCTGTAATGAAATGCTACTTCCTCGTTTCGTTTCGTTTCTTTTGTTACATAACAAAATGACAAAACAGCATTTCATTTTTCATTTGTGCCCACCCCTATTTTGTTGTCATTTATTTTGTTTCTTTGATTTTTGCCTGGAATTCCAGAAGCTAAGGACTGAAACAGGAAAAGCTCATTGCCTATTCATGCCGTTCTTTAAACAGTGGCACCTCCAGAACTGTAACAAAAAATGCAAGCAGTTCAGTTTAACTGTGGCCGCTTCAATTTAACAGCTCCAAATTCCCTGGTACTGTACAACTTCAAAGTGAGGAGATACACATTTCCCACACTTTGGAGTTGCACCCTGAAACAATTACAACAGCAGCCAGTATCCTCTCATAGAACTCTACTAGCATTGTGGGTGTGAAATCACTGGCAGTGGCAAATTTCCCCTAATTAAAGAGTTCAGTGGTTGTGTCATTTTGTTTTTTTAATTTCAGGGTGCACAGGACTCACATGCAACGAGATGAAATTCTGTACAACCCAGCATCAAAAAAGGAAGCTTTTTAATTAGTGGCAATCTGCAGCTACTGGGGGAATAATTCTCATTGTACTGGTAGGACACCGCCAGAAGGTCCTGGACAGCTATACATATCTGGACTGTGAAGATGTAACACGAAGTACAACATAAAATACAAAAATACAACACTTTAGTTCTGTACGAGACACTGGTATTTCCCAACCAGAGGTTTGATCAATATCTCAAAGGGGCAAAGCAAAAGACAACATACCACACCCCACGTTCCCTTCTCCTGTGGCCTAAGACCCTTTTGTAAATTCAGGACTGAATAGCTTCCTAGTTCATTCAGCCTTAGCTGCACTAAAATGAAGGGCACTTACAATCCAGTTCCCAAACTTTTGATCATTTCTATCCCATGGCCGTGCTTGATGGGCAAAACAAAACTGTACATGAACAACATCCCAAAGAGGCATTGGACTATATGGAGAATCAGGTATCCTAGAAAAGAAAGCACAGATGAACACTTCAAAAGGAAACAAAACAGCCAGCTGAATAAAGAATGCAAAATCCCTTACCCACAACATAGACCTTCACGTACCCCACAGGATGTATGCGATTTGCCATCCAGAATATCTTGCTATTGCTGCCTGTTAATATTTTAAAGGAAAATTAAATTACAGTAATTCATTAACGTCTCCCACCTATGCTAAGGAAGAGAACAACAGTCATATATTGGCTCATCAATATTACATTCAAGAAGGATCTTGGAATTGTTGTAGACCACAAGCAGAATGTGAGCCAACAGTGCGATGTGGCATCCAATCTTGCTTGATTTCAGAAGCTAAGCAGGGTCGGCCCTGGTTAGTACTTGGATAGGCGACCACCAGGCAATACCAAGTGCTACAGGAGTAGGAACTGGCAAGCCACTCCAGTATTCCTGCCAAGAAAACTCCATGGACATGGGGTCATGAAGGGTCAGTCATGACTGTAACAACACAACACACACAACACAACAGATGTATAGTCTCCCAAATCCCATGAGGTACTAGTTCCTTCCATTCAGCCATGCTTAGGGTTTATCTTGAGTAATATGTCCAGTTCTGTAGACCACACTTCTAGAAGGATGCAGAGGGGGCTGAAAACCAAGACTTGTGAGTTAAAACTGAAAGAACTGTGACTATTTAGCCTTGAGAAAAGAAATCTGAGGGGAGATATGATAGCACTTTTCAAGTCATTTAAAAGGCTGTCATATAGATGAGGCGAAGAATTGGTTCCCGATCATCCCAGAGTGCAAAACACATAATAACTGACTCAAATTACAGGAATCCAGATTTTGGTTGAATATCATGAAAAACATCTTAACTAGAGATGGGCACAAAGAGAAACTAAGAGCTCCGTGCAGAATCCCCAGCATGGCACCACAAGTTGTTGTTCAGTCATTCAGTCATGTCCGACTCTTCATGATCCCATGGACCAGAGCTCGCCAGGCCTTCCTGTCTTCCACTGCCTCCCAGAGTTTTGTCAAATCCTTGTTGGTTGCATCAATGACACTGTCCAACCATCTCATTCTATGTCATCCTCTTTTCCTTTTGCCTTCAATCTTTCCCAACATCAGGGACTTTTCCAAGGAGTCCTCTCTTCTCATGAGGTGGCCAAAGTACTGGAGTCTCAGCTTCAAAATCTGATTTCTTTCAGAATGGATAGGTTTGATCTCCTCCAGCACCACAGCCTTCTTTATAGTCCAGCTCTCACTTCCATACATCACTACTGGAAAAACCATAGCTTTGACTATCCTGACCTTAGTTGGCAAAGTGATGTCTCTGCTCTTTAGGATGCTATCTAGGTTTGCCATTGCATTCCTCCCAAGAAGCAGGCGTCTTTTTATTTCATTGCTGTAGTCGCCATCTGCTGTGATCAAGGAGCCCAAGAAAATAACTCTGTCATTGCCTCCATTTCTTCCCCTTCTATTTGCCAGGAGGTGATGGGACCGGTGGTCATGATCTTAGTTTTTTGATGTTGAGCTTCAGCCCATTTTTTCACTCTCCTCTTTCACTCTCATTAAGAGGTTCTTTAATTCCTCCTCACTTTCTGCTATCAGAGTAGTATCATCTGCATATCTAAGGTTGTTGATATTTCTTCCAGCAATCTTAATTCCGGCGTGTGATTCATCCAGACCTGCCTTTCGCATGATGTACTCTGCATATAGGTTAAATAGGCAAGGTGACAGTAGACAGCCTTGTCGCACTCCTTTCCCAATTTTAAACCAGTCAGTTGTTCCATATCCAGTTCTGACGGTTTCTGCTTGTCCCACATATAGATTTCTTAGGAGACAGATAAGGTGGTTTCTTTAAGGACTTGCCATAGTTTGTTGTGGTCCACACAGTCAAAGGCTTTGGCATAGTCAATGAAGCAGAAGTAGATGTTTTTCTGGAACTCTCTGGCTTTCTCCATAATCCAGCGCATGTTGGCGATTTGATCTCTAGTTCCTCTGCCCCTTCAAAATCCAGCTTGCACTTCTGGAAGTTCTCCACAAGTACCATGCTTAATTCTTTTCCCCACCCAGCCAGGAGGCCCGCTCACCTTTGTAGACACACCACCAAGCTCTTCTTCCTTCACTGGGGGTGCACCAGTCTGGGAAAGAGCTGGGGTTGCCCTTCCCCACCTCCTTAGGCAGCTAGCCAATCCAAATGGGAGGTGAAATAGAGAGAATCCCCATATAGCCAGCATCTGGCTGCCTACCTGAGAAAATGGGGGTGTTGGTGGAGGGGGAAGTAGCTTCAGGTCCTTCCTGGACTGGTGCAGTGCTGGCAAAAGGGGACCCCAGCAGCATGCCAATGAAGGTGACTGGGCCTCCTGCCCATGGGGGAGGGGGGAGATTAAATATAGTACTAGTGGTGCTGCTCTAGAGATTACACTTCATCATGCTTTTTGCCCATCCCATTTCTATTTTTAACTCTTAGAGCCACAAGACAATGCAGTCAGTTACTTCAGGAGGTGTTGGATGCTGGTAGCCTTCAAGAGGATATTAGACAACCATGGGTCTGATCTGATTTGGATTCCTGCCTTGAACTGGGGGTTGGACTCAATGGCCATACAGGCCCCTTCATACTCCACTATTGTTTAATTCTATTCCATATTCATAACCTGACCTGCATAGCGAATGACAAATTTGCACTGGAGAAAATCCTTTTTATATATATAATAATGCTGAGCAGTGATAAAAAGACAAAAATCTGGAAGCCAGATACATAGGATTCATCCATCAACATTCTCCTTTACACTTCAGTATGAACAAAAGCCTGGCCTCAACATAAACTTATGCCAACAGGGGGAAAGCTTGCTCTTTGCAGGACCTAAGGTCACAGATGAGGCTCAGCCATTAGTCAGCTCTGTGTCATAAATTGTTCCTTTATTTTCTACCCAATGAGTAATGGTTATCATTCATTCCTAGCAAGGAAGTCAAGTTCTGCAGTTTGGGATGTAGCTGCAAAGAGAGCAAAACACACTTTCCATTCCTGGTAACGTCATGACTCAGTGACTGTTGATAGTGGAGCCCAGCACATCTTGTGACACTGACATTCCAACAAGCATAGGTTATTAGAACTCTATAGCCAGTCAACCTTTACTATAATGTAACCTGCAGTTTTCGTTGCTGAGTCGTTCCATTTCCTATGAGTAGAATGATGGGACTTTTAGTACAGTCACATGTGGAGGGCCTTGATTCTCCTCTCCTGCCACACAGCATGAGGCACTACGTAGACATTTCAGACAATCGAAAACAATCTAAAGCTGCTTTCGCACGAGCACTAAAATCCACTGCAAAGCGCTCGCAGATGCGGAGCATAAGATCATTTTCCCATGAGCTGCGGACTTTAAAAAGAAATAAACTGTGACCACGCCCAATTAAGCGCGACCCAGTGCATTTCACAAGTACCTGGTCTCGAGGTAGTAAAATCCTTGTCGCTGTTCTGACAGGGATTTTAAACCGTTACTCGAGCCCATGGGAACACGGAAAATCCCCACCAAAACCTTTTCACCCCCCGTTACGATGTCTTTGCTTCGGTTCTCCATCGTGGGATTAGAACGGTTGTGGATTTTCAGAATGCAACCATGGGAAATCCGGTCTGCGACATCAACCACATGACTGCTTTGGGGGGTCATCCGGATCAAAATTTGCTGTGGATTTTAGTGGTCGTGTGAAAGCAGGCTAAGTTGGTTATCCACCCACATTTTGGGCAATCAATCAGTCGTTAATCAATCAATCAATCAGTTACATTGAAATAAAGTTGTGTGTATGGCCTGCACATCTAAATACAACAATGTGAAGTGCAGAAACATATACAAGCCAAGAAACAAAAGTTATCTTCACCTGTCAAAAAGACCAATCCTGCCATTCATTATTATCTTTTCCCTTTCTTACTACAGCACCATACAATACAGGTGACTCTTTAATTTATAGCCCTGTTTAGCAACTTTGGCTTTACATATTAAAAATTAGTGTGTGCACGCACAACCTCACACAGCCCTGGAAGCCAATGGGCTTCCAGGTCGGGTTAGGTACAGCAGAAAATAATACATACATAAGAATTACAAACAGTGCCCATATGTGTCACACAGGAAGAAAGGCAAAAAAGCAGACAAATTGGTCAGATACAACCATAGAATCATAAAGTTGGAAGGGGCCTATAAGCCATCAAGTCCAACCCCTTGCTCAAGGCAGGAATACAAATTAAAAGGAGATCTGCCTGGTGGTCATCCAATTTCCTTTTGAACGGATCCAGTGCTGGAGCCCTCCCTCCCTCCCATGTTAACTGGTTCCATCGTCATACTGCTCTAACAGTTAGGAAGTTTTTCCTGATGTTCAGCATAAATCTGGTTGTTGTGACGTGGAGTTTAGTAACAGCTCTTTATTCAGGGAGAGAACAAGACTGGGGACTGGGAAGAGGCAGCTACTTCAACATAATCAAGTACAGATAATAGGAATACAGATCAATACACAACACCCCTTCCCCCCTGGTGGGCACAGGACACGTAATCCATTAGATATTGTGGGGCCCTGTGACTTCTAATTGATCTCCTGACTACGGCTGTTGCAGGGGCTTGAGCAGGTAGTGTCTGTGGTAGAGAGTCTGCTGTAATAGCTTCGTCTGACACGGAGGGGGGTTCAGACAACTCAGTGTCCCTGATCTGTTCCTCGGCACTATGAGGACTTGCAGGAACAGATTCATTTGCTGAAGCCACTGGTACCTGCATTCCTGGGGCATCTCCGCTCTGATCTTGCAGCTGTGACTCATTCATGGAGGTAGTGTCACTCTCGGGCTGCAATTCTCCCACACCTGTACCAACTCTACTGGGTGCTCTGCGCCTCAGTTGGTCTATGTGCCTACGCCAGACCCTGCCATCTTCAATGGTCACGTAATAAGAGACTGGCCCAGACGCTCTGGTGATCACCCCTGGCACCCACAGGGGACCTCTGGCATAATTTCTCACCCAGACCAAATCTTCAGGAGCAAAATACCTTGTAGCGTCGCTCTCTGCCTGTGGAGGTGCTCTAGCATTGCGGTTTGGCATTTTGTCTGGGTGGACATAGTCCAGCACTGTTACCAGTCTTCTACCTAGGAGCAGCTCTGCTGGCGACTTGCCCGTAGTAGTACACGGCATCGCATGCTGCAAGAACAACATTCGAGCGTGCAATAGATCCTTTGGCTGTCTGCACCATACGCTCCGCCTGCCCATTGGATGAGGGATGAAAGGGAGCTGATGTGACCCCTCTTATGAAATTATCAGCCAGGAATGCCCTGAATTCTTGGGATACAAAGGCTGCTCCATTGTCTGACACAATGGTCTCAGGCAACCCGTGGGTTGCAAACAGCTGTCTCAACACTTTGATGACTGCAGCTGACGACATGCTGGGAACCATAGCCACCTCTAACCATTTAGAATACGCATCAACGATAACCAGAAAAAACTTTCCTTGGAATGGCCCAGCAAAATCTAAGTGCAGCCGGCTCCAGGGAGTCCGGGTCTGCTCCCATCAGTGGACTGGTGCTCTGGCCACTTCTGGGAGCACTTCCTCACATGCCTTGCACGTCCGTACCCATTGTTCAACATCTTGGTCCATCCCAGGCCACCATACATAGCACCGGGCCAGCGACTTCATCCTGACCATTCCCGGATGCCCCATGTGCAGTGTATCCAGAACCCTGTTTCTCAGTGGCGCTGGAATGATCACCCTGTCTCCCCACTGGAGACAGCCCTTATGCAGGGATAGCTCATGTTGCCTTGTTGCGTATGGTCTAAATTTTTCTTCATGCGGGCCACCTGGCCATCCCCTCCCCACCCAAGTGAGGACACAGGAGAGAGCGGTATCTTTCCTCGTTCTCTCAGCTATTACAGGGGCCCCCGGAAGTGTTTCCAGCATCAGCACTCGTTCCGCTGGGGCAGGATCCGCATCGCTCACACCAGGAAGGGGCAAGCGACTTAGTGCATCAGCGTGGCACAACCTTTTTCCTGGAACATGGGACAGGGTGTACTGGAACCCATTCAGGAATATAGACCATTGCAACATTCTGGGGGAGAGAATCTGCGGCGTCTGTTTGTTCGGGTTGAACAATCCTAACAGAGGCTTGTGGTCAGTTTCAAGGAAGAAGTGGCGACCATATAAATAGTCATGAAACTTTTTAATCCCTGCCACTATTGCCAGGGCTTCCTTGTCAATTTGTGTGTAGTTGCGCTCCATTGGCAACAACGTACGAGAATAGAACGAGATGGGCTTTTCTGACCCATCCGCTTCCCTATGGCTCAGCACAGCTCCCAGCCCATACTGAGAGGCATCACATGCCAGGACAAGAGGTTTCGAATCGTCATAATGAGCAAGGACGCTCCTGCTAGTCAGCATGCCCCGCAAGGTGTCAAAAGCCTTCTGCTGTGCCTGAGCCCAATGCCACACACTCTTTTTCTTCAATAGTTTATGCAACGGTTCCACCATGGAAGCTTTCTGAGGTAGGAATGAATGATAAAAGTTTATAAGTCCCAGGAATGACTGTAACTCCATCTTGTTCTGTGGGTGTGGTGCCTCAGTAATGGCTTTAATTTTAGAGTCAGTGGGGTGGATGCCCATTGCATCAATTTTAAACCCCAAGAAATCCACAGATGGCACCCCAAAACTGCATTTTTCCTTTTTTAGCTGCAGCCCCACCTTTTTTAGCTGCAGCCCCACATTTATAGGAGCAGGGACTGGCTAGGAAAAGATACGTTTTGGAGGGAACAATTACAACCAATCACAAAGCTGCCTTTTGGCAGAAACCAATAGGATTGAGGATCCAAATGCAGCAACTTGAATAAACCAATAGGCCTGTTCCCTTTGGAACAGGAACAGAAACCAATAGGATTGAGGATCCAAATGCAGCAACTTGAATAAACCAATAGGCCTGTTCCCTTTGGAACAGGAAGGCAGTTACTTCAACATAATGAAGTACAGATAATAGGAATACAGATCAATACACAACACTGGTGTCCTGTAACTTGAGCCTATTGTTGAACATCATGTGGGTTAATGGAGAACAGGTTCTGCCCCTCCTTTGTATGACAGCATTTCAGTATTTGAAAAGTGCTATCATATCTCCTCTCCGTCTTCTTTTCTCAAGGCTAAACAGGTCCATAGAATCATAGAATCATAAAATCATAGAATTGGAGGAGACCCCAAGGGCCATCTAGTCCAACCCCCTGCCATGCAGGAACCCCCACCACAGTATTTCCGACAGATGGCCATCCAGCCTCTGCTGAAAAACCTCTGAAGAAGGAGACTCCACCACCCTTTGTGGCAGCATATTCCACTGCCGAACAGCTCTAACTGTCATGAAGTTCTTGCTAATGTTTAAATTGAATCTCTTTTCCTGTAGTTTGAAACCATTCTTCTTTCAGCCTTTCCTCATAGGGCTTGGTTAGTCTAGGACAGGATTGACTTGAACAAATATCCTTGAACATGAATTTAGCATTCAGGGGGAACTGATCAGAGAAATGATAACTCACCACACATTCAGAAGATGAAGGTTTTCCAGACTCCAGAGGAAGGAATTGCTTCTGCCCTGTCCATAGCCTCTTCATGTGTTTTCTAGAAAAAGGTCGCAAAAGTCAAAATGTCAACATTCTTTTTTAAACAACAACAATGCAAGTTTCTAGCTTGCGTGTTGCAGACATCAACACCTTTCACCTGAGGCCTGAGACTGGACTAGGAAGACTGGCGTGTCAACAGAAAGCTGTCTAGGCAGGCCAGAGATCTATAGTCCCTCCCAGTATACCCGTGATCCACCAGAGGTACTGATTGTCACCAATACAGGGACACAGGAGACCCCTACCTGTAGCAGGCCAAGATGTGAAACACATAGCTGACACACATCAAGGAGGCACTGAAGGTGGTAAACATCCAAACACCTGTAGGAGAAGCAAGATGTAACCCTTCCTGCACTTCAGTCCACACAATAAAACCTTTCACAGCTAGCCTATCTTCACGGGTATGGAAAATACAAAGCTCTAGAACAAATGTGTGAGTGTGTGCTGCCCCCCTTTGTCAAACAAAGGCCAGCATCCTGATGGAACAGAGAGCTCCACCAGCAAAATTCATGTCTCGTTCCAGCTAGACCAGAGGGTCTCAGAAGCTCCCACATCAGCTAAATCGGTACTTGACTTTTGTGGTGGTTGCAAGGATGAGATCAGCAAGAAGCAGTCCTAGTCTGCACACCCAAGGGTGAAGGATCATGGGCACGTTTGTCTGACAACCTGGAAGGATATGGTTGTCAATCCTTTGTAGAAATTCACCACAATATTGCCAGCCTTATTTGAAATTCTTGTCCTGGTGGTTCCCTGTCACAAAATCTGCCTTTCTTGTAGCTGCTGCATGCAGAATCAACTTTTCATCACCACTTTCTTTCTGTCAGACACCACCAGCCCTGTCCCCATTTGTAAATGTGTGAGGATAGGCATTTTTTTTAAAAAAAAATCATTTTTGTTCTGCCCCAGTGTGCATCACTTAGACTTTTTTGCACTGAACAGCATTTGCCATCAGTCTGAGGATGACCTACATCCAACTGGCTTCTTCATTTGCAGCAATTCACAGCTGAAATTTATGCCAATAGATTGAAGCAGACTACATTTTTCAGTTAGAGTGTGTTTACATTTCTAAAAAACCCACAATATTTTAAATTTAACTGACTCAAGTCATGTGATTTTAGTAGTTTACTGCATTCCTAATGAGTAAGTGAAATGCTCCTTTTTAAAACTGGCTGTAACATTCACAGAAAGCTTAAGTCAATTAAGAAAACAGTGTGCTATTCTCAACAGCCCTCTGGTGGCCATCTATTTTAACTCACTTCCTAAAAAAATAATACAAGTCAGAGGAAAATCAATACAGAGTTTAGAATTTATTATGTGAACGTGAAATTTATCACAGTTTTTAACACAGGTCAAATCCCAGGGTGGTGGGGGTGGTGGGGGTTTTGGTTTTTGGGTTGTTTTGGCTATGTGAATAAGCCCTTAGTTTCCAGCCATTACCTTCTCACTGCTGTTATGAGGTGCTTTCCATCTGAAAATGCCCCTAGCCTCACACTGTGTTCGCATCCAAACATCACCAACAGAAGAAACAGAACCATGTTTAAATAAACCATCCTTGTTTTCTGAAATTTAAATTACAGATGCAGATGCATGAACTCTGAACAACTGTGATCTGTAAGAAACAAGGGTGCCTTTACTCAAATTACCAGTAACCACCTATATTATTTTGTGTGGCCAATGCTAACACCCCCAATACTGTAAATCACAGATTTTATGTGTGAAGTAAATAAACCACAATACCTTCTGTGATGTTAATGTATTCTGTGAATATCTGGATGCCTGCAACAGCTTCTGATGCATTACTGGATAAATTGCTGGAAGCAGTAAGTTCCTCAAGAATTGCCTGCACATTCCGTAGGTCATGCAAAACAAGCCTGTACACATGCTGCTCAATTACAACAAACTGGAAGACAAAAGGATCAAACAGAAGGATATCACATGGGAAAGTTTTGTCATGTGCCATCGAATAGTTTCTGACTTATGAGGACCCTAATATGGTTTTCGAGAGACGGGGATTGCACAAGGAATGGTTTGCCATTAACCTTCCTTTAGGGCAGGCCAATGGGTGGTATCCAGGGCTGGTGCGTCCATTAAGGTGAACTAGGCAGTTACCTAGGGTGCCAAAATGGACAGGGGGCGCTGCCCAGCCTGCTGGCCCCCGCACCGCCCGCCGCTGCCCGACCCCCCGCCACCATAGTTGCCCGACACCCCCCGCCGCCTGACCCCACCACCACCGCCGCCGCCGCCACCGCCCAACCCCCCTGCTGCCACCGCCGCCGCCTGACCCCCCTGCCGCCGCCTGACCCCACCGCCACCACTGCCGCCTGACCCCCCCCACAGCCGCCCCGCCCTCCCCCCGCCCCTCGCCTAGGGCGCGAAAAACCCTAGCGCCGGCCCTGGTGGTATCACCACCTTGATCACCACTAAACTGCGCCTTTCATTAAAATGCTTTCTTCATATGAGCAATAGGTGATTGCAGTGATGGCCAAGTTTGCCTGCTATGTAATATTGTTTGTAAATGTATACCTGCCTCCACAGTGTCTGCACAATCAGATTAACTTATTGTGGCAAAGGCTTGGAGCTTATATTGAGGACATCTTAATATCCTGCTCTTACCCACAATTAATTATTGGGGGTGATTTTAATGCAAGATTGGGGGCAAATGATGCTGCCCTTTTTGCTGCTTTTTATTCTAGTCTCCCAGTAAGTCTTTTTTTCTACCCTGACAAATTTGTAGTGCTCAAAGGATGAGATTTTTAATTATGCAGGTCTTAAACTGACCCATATGTCAACTAAATATGTGCATCTTAAGTGGCAGTACCACAGGAGATATACCAGAAAAATTCACATTTTGGTCAGGCTCCAGAATGAGCACTACTGATTACATAATTGTTAATCACAATATAGCAGGGTCCATTATAAAATTTGAGGTAGATACCAGACTAGATAAAGACCATCTTTGACTAAATGCATATCTGAAGTTGTCTTGTCAAGACACTCATATTGAGGAGGTCCTTCAATTTAATGTATTCTCAAAATCTTTCATGGCTGGGATTCGATAGTTGTGAGTTTTTTGGGCTGTTTGTCTGTGTTCTGTCATATTGCCTCTAATGTATGGGACAGCTTCTTTCAGGAGGTATATTCAAATAAAGAAATACCTACTTTCTATCTGAACCATGCCACAGAAAACCTGATAGAATGGTCACCAGTATCAATCTCCGAGATAACTGATCTTATAAACCAACTTAAGCTATGTAAGGCACCTGGCATTAATGACATTCCACATATTTTGCTCTTCACATATTTGGATCAGAATGCTCACATACCCCCAGATTGTAACATGGCCATAGTCATCCCTATTTATAAGAAAGGGACAAAGGCTGATCCTGCCAATTAACAGCCAGTCAGCTTATTGTCAGTAATCAGTACATTGTACGCTAGACATCTTTACTGGAAATTACTAGACTGGATGGATAGTGAAAACATCCTTGTTGATTAACAGGCAGGCTTTAGGACAGGAAGGTCTCCCATGGACCAAGTTCTGATTTTGTAACACCTTGTAGAAAAATACTCCAGTAAAGCCAAAGGACAACTATTTGCAGCCTTCATCGATCTTATATCTGCCTTTGATTCAATTTCTAGAGATAGACTGTGGCACAAACTTAAGGATTCCACCACAGATCATGGTTTGCTGCTGCTTTTTTATAAACTGCACGATAATACATCTCTAAAACATAAGGTGCCATTCAGAAGGGCATCTTTCAAAGACAGAAAACACATTTAAGGGAGTCAAGCAGGACTGCATACTTGCTCCATTGTTATTTAACTTTTACATCAACTCTATGATCGTAACTCTCTCCCAACTAGACGTTCACCCCCCTAAGCTAGGAGGCAGGGACATCTTAGTGCAGTGGTGGCCAAACTTTGTCCCTGCAGATTTTTAGACCACAACTCCCAGAATTCCAAGCCTGTATTGCCAATGAGAAAGGACTGTGGGAGTTGTGGTCTAATAAACATCTGAAGGGCCAAAGTTTGGCCACCACTGTCTTATTGTTATTATATAGTGATGATGCTGTAATACTTCCTCAAACTCCCATCAGTTTAAAGAGGGTACTGGGAGCCGTAGCGCACTACTGCCACAAAGAAAATCTCCTAATAAATTATGAAAAAAACAAAGTTACGTTTTTTTGCTGAAAGGCCAAAGATCTACAACTGGCCAATAAATAACCATAAAATTGAACAGACAAGGGTCTTTAAATATCTGGGAGCGGTCCTCCAATGTAATGGTCTGTGCAAGGAGCATGCAGCATGTTGCACAATCAGCTCAATGAGCTTCCTCTGCAGTTATAAAATTCTTTTACACCTGGGGGAGGGGGCGGAATATTCCAGCAGCCTTAAAACTATTCCAAGCTAAGCCTCTCAATCAACTTCTTTATGGAGCCCAATGGTGTCCCTACTCATCTTTCACACCTCTGGAAGTAATCCAATCAAAATTTTTGAGAGCTATTCTTCAGGTACTCTGCTGGGTGCCTAATGCAGCCCTGTGGTTAGAAGTGGGGTTCATGAAAGATGAAGACAGGGCTTGGTAGGCCATTTTTAACATTTGGCTGAAATTAATTTTCTCCCTAAGAAGTCTAACTTCTCTACTATTGTTTGAAAATTACCACTCGATATGGAGGACAGCTTTACCTCTTATACTTAAAACTTATGGTCTTTCAGTGGATTGCCTCATATAGGTGGGCTACGAGACAGCTGAACAAATCCTGAAACAATATATTTTGGAGGTAGAGATACACCGCGATCTGGCAGCTACTTCTAACAGAATATCAACTGATTCAGCATTAATCTCCTTTAAATCCACTACTGTATTTCTTTGCTTTTTAAACAAAGAATCAACGCAGAGCCTTCACACATGCACGTATGTTTCAAAAGCTCCCTTATCCTTTATGTTACTGCTTTGGTGGGTCGGATAGAATAAAAATGTTGGCACATGTATTTCTTCACTGCCCCTTATATCATGGAATTAGGGAAAAACTTATTGCTCCATATAGAAAACAATTCCATGGACGTCCTGAGGCATTTTACACCCACCTTCTACTGCTAGGGCAAAATATCTACATCTCTGAACATCTTATTTAGATATGTTGCCCAATGTGGTTTTAAGGCTGCTGTGCACAAAGCATTTCAACAAATGTTCAAGCAGCTATAGTTCAGTATGTCTCAATTTTTACGGTATCCTCCTTCCCCTGTTCCTCCTTGCCTTCTTTGAATCAGTATTATTTGTATACATGCACTGTGGATACTGGTCATTGACCATAATAAAGCTTTCTTTCTTCTTCTTAACCTTCGTTTTGAATTTTCTTGCTTAAGTGGGAATTTGAGCACCATCTCCTGAGTTCCAGTCTTCATTCCAACCTTCTATCCACTACGTTCTTAAAACATCTCTCCCTCCACAAAGGGGAGGGGGAAAGTACCCAGGTCCTTAAGCTTACCATGTAGAGGCATATTATGGCCAGCATAGCTGTGCTGATCATTCTGCTGGGGAACTGAAAGTAAGGGTCCCATTCATATACTTTCTGTTGGATCCAGGATTTCTTCTGAGGCTGCCTGTTGATCAAGGAAAACATAGGAACAACAGCAGGAAGATTGATGGCATTAGGAGGACTTTGGGCACTTCCCTTGCCTTTAACTTCCCTCCCAGTGCAAATATAGACCCAGATCAAGAACTGTGCTCAAAGGGTAACAGATCTAATACATGGAAGGAGAGAGGAAGAGGTGGGTAGGAGTGCTGTCAACAGGTCCTACGCTTCCGCACTTTAATGCTATGCTTCAAGGGCAACTGGGACTGACCAATTATGAATGAAAATTAACCACATATTTTCTATGGTGAAAGAGATCTGTGCTCTGAGGCTTTGAAGCCATAATTCAGTAATTCTTGGTAATTTGCAACCACAGGCCTTCAGATTTTTGGACTCACAGCTACCAGAAACCCTAACCATTGATAATGTCAGTACCTACTGGGAATCTAAAAGATCCAGATGGCCAGAGATTAAGAACCACTGCCTTCACTCTGTTTTCTCCAGTTAGTCAGTTACGTGCCACCAAAAAGCAAAAAAGCAAAGTGTTCTGCTTATATACCGCCCATACGACTTCAAAGAGGGTAGCCGTGTTAGTCTTTTCAAGAATTCCAGGCAAAAATCAAAGAAAAACAAAGCAAAATAAAACAAAAGACACAAACATGTGGCACCTTAAAGACTAACTTTCATATATTTTAATGTGATGTTTCGTGCACATGTGCACTTCTTCAGACATATATAGCAGCAGAATGAGGTGTAAGATATAATATGAGCTGATATATACATTTCATAGCAGATATTCATGGGCTGTAGAATTTATGGTTTTATGGCTCATGCCAGCCGATGTTATCTTAAACTGTGAGAATTAAATTCCTCAAGTGACAGGAACCAGATCAGGTCGGGGGGGGGGGGTCAGATGGATAAATTTATGGCCATAAACTCAACATTTAATGATTCTCACCGTTTCTACTAACCAACCGTCCCTCCTCTTCTCCACCCTCCTCCTCCCTCCCCTCAACCATACACCCCCACCTCTATTTGCTACAGCCTATCATATCATCTACAGCCCATGAATATCTGCTATGAAATGTATATATCAGCTCATATTATATCTTACACCTCATTCTGCTGCTATATATGTCTGAAGAAGTTCACATGTGAACAAAACGTTACATTAAAATATGAAAGTTAGTCTTTAAGATGCCACGTTTGTGTCTTTTATTTTATTTTGTTTTGTTTTTCTTTGAATTTTGCCTGAAATACGAATATGGGTGGTTTACAGTTTTTAATTACACTATGCAGGCTACACATTACCGACCTCAGAAGGATGGAAGGCTGAGTGAACCTTGAGCCTGCTACCTGGGATTGAACCCCAGCTCGTGAGCACAGTTCTACCTGCAGTCGAGGTATTTAACGACTGCGCCACGGAGCTCTTAAATTGGAACCAGCGTGCAGAGATCCCAGTGGGACTTGCAAAGTAAATTAGATATTTAAGGAATGATTCTACCACATGCCCTCTGTGGGTTTCTGTGGCCAAGTGAAGAATTTAAACCCTGTCCTCCAGAGTCCGAGTCCATGACTCCATCCACTGCACAACACTGGATAACCTTTATTCAACTACTAAATACAATATTCATGTCTTTGTCCTCCTCACAGTGAATTGGAGAATAAACTTCTTGTAACCATTGCCTTTGAAGCATTTGACAGAAAATGGACAGGACAGTGGCATGCATATTTATTATGAAATAAACACGACTGTGTTCAATGGGATTTTATTCCCAGGTTATTAAATGTTTCCTTTGTTACAAAATTCATCTCAAGCCTATTGGAGTGGTGGCACAGAAAGGACTAGCAGGCAGGTGTACAGGACGCTAGCGCTTTGGAATTCCACACACGCACCTCAGAGATGCAGGCACCTGCAACTCCGATATTTAAAACTGCACTGTTGCCCCGTACAACACACTACAAAGCAGATTTCATGGTCTGTGTGTGACCCCGCCCCACAAGACTGAAATGGAAGATGCCTCCCATCTTCCCTGAAGTAATATAATTCTCCTCACTGAAACAGAGGTTTCCTCATAAGTTGCTGTACATAGTGGGCCTGGTGTACTTCCAGGAAAGAGGTCTCCTCCTGCAGGAAAAAAGGAAGGAAGCTGGTTACTATTCCAGAGATCACACTTTCACTTGGCCAGCTCAAAAAATAGGGGGGGGGGAGTGGATCTTCTGAACAATGGACAGTTGGAAGACCAGTCCATGAGATCAAGAATCCAGTGATGCGCATATGGCTGGCCTAAGCAAACATCATAGAAATACAATGAAAACCAAACATAGATTCGGTACCTACAGGGAAAGACCAAAAGGTGTTCCCAAAATTACCACGCCTGAAGAATCTTTCTTACACCTGCCTTTCAAGAGATCTACAAAGTTATCCAGAGCAAAGGTGAAGACAGCTCACACATATCCTGAATTCTGAAAGTTTCTGTATTGGGTTGGGGAAATCAGCAACGATGAGCACTTACTGGCTAGTGCCTACGTTGTGATCAGCTCAGCTCACCTTCTTTTCCTTGAACAGTTTTATTGTTCTTGCTGTGTTTGTTTGTTTGCCTGCTTTGCTTTTCTCTCCCACTCATGGAAGATAATGAATAAAGCAATAGAACAGAGCAAGAGGAAACCTGAGGGTTGAACTAGAACAATGGTTCTCGGGGTCCCCAGATGTTCCTGGACTGCAACTCCCAGAAGTCTTCATCACTAGCTGAGCTAGCCAGGATTTCTGGGAGTTGCAGTCCAAGAACATCTGGGGACCCACAGCTTGAGAACCACTGAACTAGAAATTCTGTTGTGGGAAGGAAAGCAGGTTAATTGTATGGAACACGCATTTCAATTAACAGCTCGTTTAAACCTGAGAGGTGATCCAAGATTTATGTGTAGGGTAAGTCATGAAGGAAAATAATGTTAAAGCATAGAAGATGGGGTGTGACTGCTACTAGGGATGTTTGAACTACTTCCTTCATACTTAAGGGTGTTCTACAAAAGGAGTGACTGCAAGAAACTGCAATGGGAAGGTGGGCTTTTCAGGAGTAGGAACGGAAAAAGACATGGGCTACAAGCCCTGAATAAAACTCACCTTGAGATGACTCCTCCGGAGTCGGACCCAGGACACATTCACAAACTTGTAAGCAAATCTGCCAAGTAAGAAGACCAGGCAGAGCAAGGAGGGCCAGTAAAAAATCACCTTCTCATAGGGTCCTGCAACCTGTGCAGAGGAGATAAAAAAAAATTAAAAGAGTTTTCTGCTGATGTCACAACTAGTCTCACCTATAATATCCAAGAGAGAACGGCACAGAGGTGAGGAAATGTGTTCTACCTCTTGCCAGCTTGAGGACTTTCCTTTCAACAACTTGGTCTGGAGGTTATGGGAGTGGAGGTCCTTTATTTTGAAAATCCCATCCCTGGACATAATGATCTCCCAAACAGACTTAGGGGTCTATCACACGTCCTTTAAAATGCTGATTGAATTTCAAGATAAAGCGTTTCTCAAAATATTGTCTCCACGGCTAGCAGGCTTTTTAAAAAACTGGTTATGCCCCCTTTTTCATGACCCACCAGAGAAGTTGGGGATCTTTTGCTCCAGTAAAAAATGCGAGCCAGAAGTCTGTGGGAGCTTGCACATGATCTGGTTTTCTGCTTTCCCACCCCCCTGCCCCGACCAACTCCTCCTGGGGCTGGTCGGTGCGTTTTGATTTTGGTGGCGTGCCCCGTTTTGTGCTGATCAGCTGGGCTGTGGGCTGTGAGCGATTTTTTATTACTATTTTTCCATTTTTCCCTAGCACCACCTGCTGGCTGTGGGGCTGAACAGAACTTTTTAAAAAAATCTTTGTATGTGGGAATGGAGATCCCACATCTTCAGTCATGTGACCACGAAAGAAGAAAAACCAGACTTTCACAACATCCGGATCTCCCCCCAGGCGTGATAGTGGCCAAAGCCTCCACACAGACACTCATGGGCTGAGGGCTGACCCAGTCAGTATGGTTGTCCATGTCCCCCTCCACCTCCCTCCCCAAGCATATCAATTCTAACTGAATTCCCAGAAAAAGTTATCTCAGCTTGACAGATATATGAGACATCAAACATTATGGCATAACTGCACAGGCACACACTCACTTGTCCCTGTGGGCATGGTATAATGTGCATGTTCATTATCACAAACCTGCAACAACAGCAACAACAAATAGAAGTTACAGTCTAAATCACAGCAGCATACAGTTCTACATTTGGAACCACATCAGCTTCATATTCAGAGTTCCACCCACATTCTTTGGGAGCCCACCAGCTCCTATAGTAATACAGACTCATTTCAGACAGAAACATTTCAGTGTCTCATCTGCCCTCTCTTTCTCTCCCCTCCAGGAAGGCACAAAGGGTGGCCAGTAAATAAAGCCACTCTAGCTTAGATTCTTAGCATCTTCTCACACCCACCCTGAGTTTCATCAGCTGCTCATCATCCAAAGGAGTGCTACCCAAACCAGTAGTTCAGACTGCTCACCATGTTCCTGTGTAAAGGAATCCCAGCAGAGACCCTGCGATCTGGGAACGTGTCGAAAGGCAAGCGAAGAAAGGATAGGAGGAAAGTCCCACTTCTGTGGCGCCAATGAGGAGCACAACGGCTGTAGAAAGATAGAAGATGGCTCTTGAAAACCTCCGTGGGAAGGCACTGAAGTTGGAAGTACAGAACGGGATGGTGTTGGGAAGGTCCACCACTCAGTGGTGTGCCACAACATGCTTTGGTTTAAGGGTGCTGTGAGTGCTTGCAATTAGAGATGGGCACAAAGTGCTTCGCGGTGCTTCCTGCCGAATCAAGAGCACTGCGCTTAACCTCCCTCCTCCCCCATCACCCAGAGGTCTACTCACTGTCGTCAGGGCTGTGACAGGGTCCTTCAACACCAGCAACTCATCAGTTGGGTAAGAAGCTGAGGCTGCCCTTTCCCCTCCTTCTCAGGCCACTGACCAGTGCAAAGAGGAGGTGGGACAAGGGGAAGCACCACCCAGGTGATGATTGGCTGGTGGCTTATGGAGATGAGGAAGGGCAGCCCCAGCTCCTTACTTGACTGGCATGCCACCGGGATAAGAGGTTTTATCTTATGCTGACAACAGTGGGAGAGGTGGTAGGTTAAGCACATTGTGCCTACCTCTATTTAAATAGACAGTATTTTTTTAAAAATCTTCAGTAAGAAAGGCAAGATATTCTGCCAAAAAATTGGCAACCATTGTGAGAAGATAAAAAGAAAAGAAAACTAATCTAAAAAGCTGTACATTTGTTGTCATATTACATCTGGTCAAGTTGATAGCTGAGTTCAAGTTAATAACTGAGTTCAAATTCTTATTATTATTCTACTACATCATTTTTTTTTGTATTTAGCCAATTATAAAACATATTCCAAGCCTGAAAAATTTACATTCATCTTTCTCCCTCAATTTATATGTTTGCTTGCCCATCTCTGCACATTTCATTATTTTATTTAACAGCATTTCTTCTGTTGGTATTGCTTCGCTTTTCCACAACTGTGCCCACGCTATTCTTGCCGCTGTTAGGACATGCAACATTAAATAACTACAATCTTTGTTCACAGAATTTGGTAATATACCTAATAGACATATTTCTGGTTTAAAATCTAAGTTTTGTTTTGTCATTCCTTTTAGCCATACATAAATGTTTACCCAAAAAGTCTTTGCTCAATCACATGTCTACCAAAGATGATAATAAGTGCCCCTCATGTTTTCTGCACTTCGAACATGTATTCGATAGATTGGGAAACATTCTAGCTAATTTATATGATGGGGAATGTCATCTATAAAACATTTTAAATAGCTTTTCTCTATAGGAGGCAGCTATTGTCAATTTATAGTTATTGGCCCATAATTTGTGCCATTTTTCTAATTCTATCATATATCCGAAATTCTTGGCCCATTGGATCATTGTATGTTTAACTTCTTCGTCTTGCATTTCTCAATCTAGTAAATGTTTATATATATGTTTAGTTTGTTTTTCTTCTATAAATAGCAGGATTTTATCCAAAGATGAAGTCTTTGACACAGTGGTTAAATGCCTGTACTACAGGTAAAACTGTGCTTCACAACCTGGGGTTCAAACCCAGGTAACAGGCTCAAGGTTGACTCAGCATTCCATCCTCCCGAGATTGGTAAAATGAGTACTCAGCCTGCTGGGGAGTGGGATTGTGTAGCCTGCATACTTTAATTAAAACTGTAAATCGCCCAGAGACTACTTGAAGTGATATGGGGTGGTATATAAGCAGAACACTTTGCTTTGCTTTTCAAATCCATGTGTTTTTTGGTCTTGGTTATAAGTTGATTTTATTTGTAGTAGAGGCCACCATGGTAGTATCATCAACCCTTGAGCTTCTAGTTATTCCTTTGTTTTTAGCATTCCTTCATTATTTAGTGGGAGTTATAAGTGATTATCTTCTCAAGATTTGTAAGGTTTGGGAGGGTGAATGCTTCCATTGGCGATACCCATCTTGGAGTTTTCATGTACATTTTAGATTTCACCATTTCCCAGAGACCTTTGGGTAGTGGGCGGCATATAAGTTGTATAAATAAATATTTTAATTAGTGAATCCCTTATAATATGTCTTCTAAAATATTTATGTTGTTTATTTTGTCAAGAACAGACAAGAAAAAAAAGTGACAGAAGTGGGATCAGAACCCCAAATGCGGTTTTTCAATTACTCTCGCATAGAAACAAAGACAACTATGACTATAACCAGTGCAAAGATATAGAGGGGGGAGAACAAAAGGGGGAACGTAAGAGGGAATGTAAGAAAAAAACATTGTTTCACCAAGAGAACAAAGAGAAGGTGGGAACAATATATTTAAGCCCCCCCCACACACACACAGAGAGAGAAGGAATAAAAGGGTTTTCTGTTATTTTGTAGGCAGTGTGCTCCCACCTCATATATATAGCCTAACCATAAATGGAAAGGAGAAGGGGGAAGAGAAAGGAAAGAAGAGCTTATGTGGGCTGGATTGTGGGTTGTTTCACAAACATTTTTTATGGGGAACTCACAATTCCATCCGCAGCTCTTGTGTGCCCAGTGTTTGTAATTTGAAATGTAATATAGGCTGCAATTCAAATCTCAACAAAGTTGAGCCCTTCCAATTTTGCCTTCCAGTGTAGCTACAGCCTACGATCACAACAAAAGGGGATACAGAGTTCTGGAGACCTCTTAAAGGCTTTTGAGTACTAAAGGAGTAGCTGTACATCTGAGATGCTGCCAGAAAATATTCTCATCTATCAAAAAAATGCATTTGCAAAGTTCAATACAACTTCTGGAGATCAAAACTGGAGCTTGGAGAGGTTGTTCCCCCCCTCCAAAAAAAAGCGCTCACCTCAAAGCACATAATAAGAAATCACCCTTGGCAAAGATGTCTTCACTCAGGGTGTTTATACATGACCCCTAAACTCCGGGGCAAATGGCTCCCAGCTCCGGAGCTTAAAATTGTTTCCCCACCAGCTCCGGAGTTTACAGGAAATTAAGTGCGACCACGCCCACTTTAGCGCATCCCAGCGCACCTTTCAAGTACCTGCTCTCTGGAGGTGAAAATTCTTTGATGCGGTGTAACGATAGTGAGTGCGGGGCTCTCCTCGCTTCTGTTTGTTGTTGTTTTTGGCTCCCGCCCCTTTAAGAGCTACTTAAGAGACTAGAATGTTGCCACGGCAAGAGCGAGAGGCAGAACAGAGGTGAGCCACGTTCTTTTCTTCCTTTTTTTTCTCCCTCCCCTCACGCAGACAGGAGCAAGGAGTGCAGAGGGGGTGGGAACGCAGGAACAGCGACAAACCCCTAAGATCTCTGGTCCGAATTTAAGTGGCCAGCGGATCTTAGGGGTCATGTGAAAAGGCTCTCAAAGGCTCAAATCCTCCTTCACCATTGAAAACTGCAACTTCTTCCCTCCTTTGTGCCCATTATTCTGTCCACCCAGGGTTTGGTCTGGACCAGGGATGTTTCTGCTAGACTGAACTTTCTAACATTGAGAATTTTACCTTGTGCCCACTGAGGCACCATTTGCAGTGGAGGGTAGCCTTCGGAAAACATAATCATGACTTTGTTGGCGGTAGCTCCGAAGGCAAAGCCCAGTGACCACCGGTCTTTGAACGCTCCTGCAAAATCCAACGGTCTGTAGACAAAAAAACCAACCAACAAACAGTCAGGGTCAGCTAGATAAAATGAAAAGAGAGTGGGTTACAATTCAATTTTCATAGCTTCCTTATGGGAAGCACTCTTTGACAGTAGATCCAGAACACATCAAGGAGTGGGGGACTCCTTCAAGGAGTCTTCAAGCAGAGGCTAAACAGCCACTCATCAAGTAGGTGGCAAAACTAAATGTCCTACAGTGGCTGGAGATTGGCCCAGGCAGCTTCTGAGGGTTCCTCCAATCTAATGAGCCCCTGTTTCTACTGAGAAGTGCCACCAAGAGGTACAGGCTCAGCTAGGATCTGCCGGGGACAGTGTGGCTCATAATGATGCATAGTTGGGTTTCTGCATAAAAATAAGAAAGTCGGCTCCAGAGCATAGCTTGAGGATATGCCTGTAGCCCACCCCATCTGAGACGAGTCCATGAGTGGGTAGGGGACTGAAGAGAAAGCAGGCCTGTATCTCCAGAAACACCAGTTCTAGCTCATCCAATCCAATAATGAAGCTCCATTGAGTTCAATGTGATTTGTTGTATAGTAAGCATGCATGGAAATGGACAACAGATTAACTAAATTTAATGTGCTTCTTTTCATGCCACTTGGCATATGAAATGACACAAGTGTGGCAGGATCTGGGGAAAGATGATGTGTCTGTTGAAGCAGAGAAGACTTATTATTAAGAACCACCCTGATGCCGAATAGCAAATCAATGCATAGAACATGGGTGATCCTACCTCTCTGTCGCCACATGTGGCTTGAACTGCCTAACAGCAGCAACAGCAAGAGTCAGTAGAGATATGCAGATCAGAAGAAAGTGTTCCTGATACTGTCTGGACTGGCTTGTTGGTGTCCTTTTTTTAGAAAGAGGTGATAGGCATTTCTAGCATCGTTACTTTCCTGGGCAGCAGTTTTTTTTTTAAAAAAAAAAACAGTGATATAAAAGGACATTCCTTACTTAAGCTCCATTGTCACATGTTTCTCCAAACTGTGTGGCTAGTGGCAGCGGGCAAGAGAATGAAGCTTTTTTTTTTCCAAATCAAGAAGGGCTTTTCTCACTGTCCTATGAGCCACAAATGTTGCATCTGAACTTTCATATTGAGAACTAGGCTGTGTGTCTGATTTTATCAGGCACCAGCTGCCTTCATCACCTGGTGCTTTCCAGATGTTTTGTACTACTGTTCCATCATTTTGTCAAGACTGCAAATGACGTGCAGTCCATAGCACTGAAGTTGTATAATATTATCTTGCTTATATGGTTTAGAGCAGGCATGATCAAACTTCAGCCCTCCTGTTTTGGACCACAACTCCCAGAATTCCAAGCCTGTATTTCCAGTGGCAAAGGACTACAATATCTGAAGGGCCGAAGTATGGACATGCCTGGTTTAGAGTGTTGAAATGTGTTTACAGGCTAGCAGATAGCATTTACTGATGTGGCAAATTACCAGATCAGCAACACGCTCCTTGTGGGGTATGGTGGCTCAGCAGGTTAGAGCACAAATTTGGCAGCTTGGCAGTTCAAATCCCTGGTCCTACGCAGCAGAGTGAGCTCTCAATGTTAACCCCTGCTTCTGCCAACCCAGCAGTTCAAATGCATGTCAATGCAAGTAGATAAATATGTACTGCCATAAAAAGCGGGAAGGTAAGCAGTGTTCCATGCACTGAAATGTGTTTAGCCATGCCGGCCAAATGGCCACGGACTTGCACAACACTGGCTCTTTGGCTTAAAAATGGAGATGAGCACCACCCCTAGAGTCGGATACAACTGGCATGCATGCGAATGGGGAACCTTTACCTTTACCATTTTAACATATTATTCTATCTCTGACATAGCAAATTAAGTTTGTAAATATAACTTTGAGATCAATATCACATGCACACCTCTGCCTCTGTGTGCTTGTTCAAAAATGGATATTGTTCTGGACATTAAATTAATCTGTCTTGCATTAATTAATCTAATGATATCAAGAAAAAGAAATCATACTACGTGTACATTTTTCATCTGGTACATACTGGAATTAACCCTTTCTGGAATAAATGCCAGGTGTGATAAACACAGACTTCTGAGTGTTCCTAGAGGTCTGTAAGTTTTACACAGCTCTTAGGGATGTGTTCAGATGTTAGACTTTCTAACCTTACAGTCCCCAGCTATTGACGCTGCTAGCTTGGACTGATGGCAATTGTAGCCCAAAGGAACTGAACGGCATTACATTGGAGAAGGCTTCACATTCTGAAGAGCTGGTAAAGAACATCTCTGTTTGAAGGCGCCCTTTATTAAAAGTGTTATCCACTTCAACTTTGATTTAATTAAGAACCATCAGGAGGGGTGTTAGAAACCTGAGACTGCCCACTGGTAGTAACTGCAGGTGGAGCAAGCGCATAGTTCACCTGCTCCCAGCATTTCCTACTACAGTGAGAAGTATTGCCTATGGTATTCCTACATATTGTACATGGCAGCAATTATTTTTCAGTTTGTGTCTATGCATATACTGAGTGTAGACTGACATGGGTAAGTTGTGTGTGAACTCTGCCCTTTTCTCTTTTGCATCAATGCCTATGCGGCCAAGCCTTTCAGGAGCCTTGCCTTTAAGCTCCATAGAGGCATCTGGTTGGCTACTGTTGGAAATAAGAAACCAGACTAGATGCTCTTCTAGGTGAAACATGTATTCGTGAACCAGATCATGAAGCTGATTCAGTATGTTATGTGGCTCCATGTTATCCCAGCACTGAGACGGTACCTGCCTGTGAAAAATCTTTCCCAATGTATGATGTGAGAAGGAGCTTTTTGCTAGGATCTGCCTCATTTAAACCCATTCTCTGCCAAGACTCCTGCATTCTGATCTCTCCAGCCCAAAATGCGCTCTATGTAGGACTACTGGTGGAAAGTCTCAGGAAACTTCAACGGGTCCAGGACACAGCGGCCAGGTTGCTGACTAGGGTGGGTTACAGAGATCACATTACACCCGTAATGTGATCTCCACTGGCAGCCAATCAGGCACAATTCAAGGTGCTGACCTTAACCTACAAAGCACAAAACAGCCTGGGTCCAAGCTCCCTCAAAGATCAAATCTCGCAGTATGAACCAGCTCAGGTGCTAATCAGGAGAGGCCCTTCTCTCCATCTACCACCTTCACAGGTATGCCTCAAAAGAACACATGAAAGGGCCTTCTCTGTTGCTGCTCCCAGACCTTGCAACTCCCGCTGGAGGCCAGGACTGCCCTGTCTCCGCTATCTTTCCGGAAGCAAGCAAAGACCTTCCTCTTCAGGCAAGCTTTCCCTGAATGAGGGACTTCCTATTATGTTACTTTATATGGATTACCATACATGAGTCCATTGACCTTTTAATGTTCTAACATGCCTCTTCTAATTCCCTGTTCTTAACTTGAATATGTCTTAAGTGTTCCAGGCTGTATATTGCCCCTCATTATTGTAAGCCATCTTGGGTCCTTTTCCAAGGAGAAAGGTGGTGTAAAAATATTCAAAATAAATAAATTAAATAAGCAAATAAAAACCTGCTACTATACATCAGTGACCAAAGGTCCAAATGTTAGAGCAAAATGGCTCCCAAGATACTCACACTACAATCCCACATCGCCGGTTGAGAAGGGGCCGTTTTTCATCCACTGGGCTACTTCTCGATCTTCTTTCAAGGCAGGAAAGCACCACAATTATAGCCACCTACAGAATGAGTGAAAGTCACAAATGCAGGTATGTCAAGCCATCCTTCTAGCCAATGCATATAGCCACCAATCACATGAGTCTACTTACTGATGGAATAAGCGAACAATGAAGAAAAAAGCCCAGGTCTATGGAACTGCAGGTCTCATTTTGTGGCTGCCTACTCAAAAAGACACACAAGCAGATGGAGGTTTATGAGAAAGTTTCACAAAGATCTCAGTCTCTCTGCATTTATTGCAGAAACTATGTAGTTTGTTGCATGCACTTTCTGTTAGAAACCAAAAGGTCAGTTTAGTTCTATTGACTTAGTATGGCAAATGAAGGAGGGAAAATGTAAAAGTGTATATTAAAAGCACAAACAGGTCCCTTGTATCATCTTCCAGATGGTTCAAAAAGTACCCAGTTGGTTCTGGTTGACTGTGTAGGAACAAAAATCCTATTGGGATGTCTGTGGAGATTCTCAGTCATCCAGGTGAGGTTATCTAGATGTGGAGTCTGAAGACAACACTTAAGGTCTGTGGATATCCAAAGTGGGCCTTCAACAAAGCAGTGTCCCATCCCAGAAAAACAATGAATCAGTCTCAGACCCAGAGCTGACGGAAGAACCCGGTCATTCCTTACATGCCTGGAGTGTATGAAAAGCTTGAAAGGGTTTTTGGCAAACATCACATACTTTGAAGCCACCAACACTCTAAAGCAGTGTCTCTTCCACCCAAAACACAAGAGGAGCAATGTTTTATAGGCTACTTTATTTGATATGCTGGGTATGAAACCAGTCTTAACACCTGCCTTGCCTCCTGATACCATCATCTGGTGTATTCCATCTCACCAAAGAAGATTCTCAGTGCCTGATAGACAACCTCCTCTATCAAGATTGCATTTTTGCTACAATGCTTTGATAAAGATAGCAAGTTGCTATCAAAAGCTCAGCTTGCATTTTTTTTTGTTTTAGTGGTGACCAATAAAGGTATAACCTAGCTTACTTTTGAATGTTTTAAATGTGATCCAATGATGTGAGGAGTGTGCAGAGCTCTATACTGGAGAAACCAAACAGTCACTAAACAGGAGGATGGCCCAAGAGAGGAGGGGAAACAGCTCAGAACCAAAATCAGTGGTGTACCTTCACTTGAAGGACAAAGGACACTCATTCAAAGACAAGGATGTACACATATTAGACAGAGAAGATGGGTGGCTTGAGAGAGGAGACAGGGAAGCCATACATGTGTGTATGAAAATTCCTCTCTCTACAGGAGTGGGGGATTTAGGCACAATCTGTCTACCACTTATCATGCTGCCCTTTCATTGATCCCCAGACAAATCAGAACCATTTCACACATTCACCAGGAAGGCCACTGCTAACGACCCATACTTAATCGGTGTTGAGAATGGTTGCATAGGTAGGACTTTCATGCACCCCAGGCCATTGTCAATCTAACAGGTCTATTCAAATCAGCATGGTGTGAAACCAAGATAAACTATAAATTGGAAGTCTCCTACCCATTTTCCTCAGACTGACGAAGCTACTTAGATGAGTAGCAAAACATTTCAATCCCACAAGAAAAAAAAAGTCTAGTTGCCATGACTCAACTCCCATGGATTAATATCCACTTGGCACTTTTAAAAGCCACATCTAAAAACTTATTCACTTCAGGGAGTCTTCGAAAAGTACATTACAAATTATACTAGATCACTGGAGATAATGAGAGCAGCTACCCAAAGGTGAATTGAAAGCTTCCAAGCCAGATACTTTGAGAACAAAAATGAACACAAAATATGAAGTACATCAGCACTAAACTCCACTGCCTGGAACAAAGTGTGTGTGCGGGGGGGGGGGGGGAGGTGTCTACAGGAAGTCAGAGAAAAATGCTACCATACCAACCTTCAGCACTCCAGATGTTTTGGACCACAACTCCCAGAATTCCAAGCCTGTACTGCCAGTGACAAAGGACTGTGGAAATTGTAATCCAAAACATCTGGAGTGCCGAAGGTTTGCCATCACTAATCTAGGAGAACAAATGTTACATCTGGAACAGACTTCAGGCTCCACAGGCCCCTCTCATGAGTGGAATTGCTACCATTTAGCAATAAAGCATCAACTTCAGATGCAGAGCTACCCAAGTTTGATTCCCAGTAACTCCTCTGCAATTCACATAGGAAGGGCTTCTACCTGAAACTCTGGAGTACCACCACTGGTCAGTGTGGACAGTAACAGGCAACAGATGGATCAGTGGTCTGAATTCATATTAGTTAAAATAAGGCAGCCTCAGAGCTTAGAAAACTTTTAAAAAGTCATTGAGTTCAAGTTATCATACCTAGATTCCAAAAGGGGAGCTTGTTACATTTAAAAAAAAATAACAGATTTTTAAAATGGGGTGCACAAGAGCTCAGGCTGCACCTGTATGGCTGTTGCACTGCAGAAAGGTGGCCAGAATCCCTAATGATGCTGTCATTAAAATGTAATGTAATTTTAATTTAATTTTAATTTAATTTTAATTTAATTTTAATTTTAATTGAATTTAAGTCTCCTGGGCCAGATGAATTACACCCAAGGATATTAAAAGAACTGGCAGAAATAATTTCTGAACCATTGGCAATAATCTTTGAGAAGTCCTGGAGAACAAGGGAAGGCCCCATCGATTGGAGGAGGGCTTGTGTTGTCCCCATATTCAAAAAAGGGGGGAAAGAGGACCCAAATAATTACCACCCAGTCAGCTTGACTTCAATTCCTGGAAAGATCCTAGAGCAGATTAGTAAACAGTCAGTTTGCAATTATTTAACAAACAATGCTATCATTACAAGAAGTCAAAACGGGTTTCTTAAAAACAACTCATGCCAGACTAATTTGATCTCTTTCTTCGATACAATTACAGACCTGGTGGATCAGGGGAATGCTGTGGATATTGTTTATCTGGACTTTAGTAAGGCCTTCGATAAGGTTCCACATGGTATTCTTGCTAAGAAGTTAGTAGAAAGTGGAATACATAGTGCTACTGTTAGGTGGATTTGTAATTGGTTGACTGATAGCACCCAAAGGGTGATCATAAATGGCCTCTCTTCAGCTTGGAGAGACGTGACCAGTGGGGTGCCCCAGGGTTCTGTTCTGGGTCCAGTGCTGTTCAATAACTTTATTAATGACTTGGAGGAAGGAATGGAGAGTATGCTAATTAAATTTGCAGATGATACCAAACTGGGAGGGGTTGCTAATTACCTACAGGATAGAATGAAAATCCAAAAGGACCTTGACAGATTAGAGTGCTGGGCCAAATTTACGGAATGGATTTCAACAGAGGGAAATGTAGGGTGCTACATCTAGGTAAAAAGAATGAATTGCACAGATATAGGATGGGGGATACTTGGCTGGAGAATAGTACCTGTGAAAGGGATCTGGGAGTCTTGGTGGACCACAAATTGAACATGAGTCAGCAGTGTGATGCGGTGGCCAGGAAAGCCAATGTGATTCTTGGTTGCATCAACAGAAGCCTAGTGTCTAGATCAAGGAAAGTGATAGTACATCTCTATTCTGCTCTGGTCAGCCCCCACCTGGAGTACTGTGTCCAATTCTGTGTGCCTCAGTTTAAAAAGGATGTTGACAACCTCGAGCGGGTGCAGAGGAGGGTGACCAGGATGGTTGAAGGTCTGGAGGAAATGTCTTATGACTGAGAATGGTTTAGGGAACTGGGATTGTTTAGCCCAGGGGTGCCCAAACTTTTTGTAAGGAGGGCCAGATTTGGTGGCTGAGAATGTGTCAGGGGCCAGTTGCTCCCCGACCCTGCCACCCCACTGCAAGCCCCACCCACTTTCTTTAAAAAAACATGGGGTGAAGGAGGGGAAGGGAGGGGCAGGCCAGCCAGCCGTGGGCCACTCAGAATGGCTTGACGGGCTGGGTTTGCCCCCCCCGGGGCGGACTTTGGGCAGGCCGGGTTTAGCCTCTCTAAAAGAAGGCTGAGGGGGGATATGATAGCTATGTTTAAATATTTGAAAGGATGTCATATTGAAGAGGGAACAGGTTTGTTTTCCATGGCTTCAGAGACTAGGACTCATGGCAATGGTCTCAAACTACAGGAAAAGAGATTCCATTTGAACATTAGGAAGAACTTCATGACAGTTAGAGCTATTTGGTAGTGGAATATGCTGCCGCGGAGGGTGGTTGAGTCTCCTTCTGTTGAGGTTTTTAAGCAGAGGCTGGATGGCCATCTGTCGGAAATATTGTGATGGGGGTTCCTGCATGGCAGGGGGTTGGACTAGATGGCCCTTGAGGTCTCTTCCAACTCTATGATTCTATACCTTAATGTGGTGGTGACTGAGAGGATTTGTTAGCAGCAACATGCTATTTGTAAGCAGTGACAGCCAAGCTCTGAGAAATCTCCTGGCCAAGTTCAGGATGCTGTTCAGACGGAAACCTGTATCAGATCTTACCAAAGGACAATGCCAGAGCTTTCATGGGGCGTCTATAAGAGAGTCACAGGTCGGTGTCCGGTCAAAAGACGCTACTTCCAATTCATTTTATTATTAGACAGAGCAGAAGCAGATGCAGGAATAATACTGCTGGCCAAATGAAGGAAGGAAAACTCTGCTGGATTTGGAAAACATTCTAAATTAGCCAAAGGCATCACAGCTCCAGGATTACAAAGAAAGGGACAAGGGGGCGTGGCTTGAGCATGGCTGCAGCAGGACAGTGATTTTCTTCGTCTGATCATCAGAAAGTGTTTCAGAGCAAATAGCAGCTTGAATATTTCTGAGATGAACTCATGTGGGTAAAGAGCATCTTAATTGAATCTTGGAGCTGTCTATGACAGCTCAGCAGCTTAAATGAAACTTAAATGAAGCTTTAATGAAGTTACAAATAGATTTGGCAACACTGTTCTTCTGAGTGCAAAATTGGAACTAAGTTTCTATGGACTCTAGAGATTGTGAATAACTCAGCTTTGAGCTTGAAGGTTGCTGCTAAGTAATCTTCTTTGGTCAGGATATTTTACAGCTAGTTTATGGCTTTATTGTTGTGTTGACATAAATGCGACTGACAAGAACCAAGGCTGTGCATTGGAGGCTGAAAAATATGTGAGAGTACAAGAAAACTGTTATAAATTATAGTATATTGGAGATGGTATATAACACCAATAAAGTTAAATGTAATAAATAAAGAAATTTCTCCAATATGCTAGAGATGCAAAAAAGAAAAGGGGACATATTTACACATGTGGTGGGCATGTGAGTTAAGGAAAATTGAATGGACACTGTTTTTTTAATGAAATACAAGAAATATTAGGGAAAAGGATTCAAATGTCTCCTCAAATTACATTGTTGAATCTGGTTACGGATATACGATTGAAGAAAGAAGAGGTGGAATTGGTAATTATAATGATAATGTCAGTAAGGTTGCTTTTTGCCAAGTATTGGAAATCCAATAACCAAATAACATTGGAGGAATGTTATAGAGACTTATGGAATATGGCCATTAATGATAAATTGACTGGTGAAATTAAAATTAGGAAAGGTTTGAGAAAGTTTAATGATTTTAATGGAATATGGGATAAACTATTGGTATATGTACTTCAAAAAGATAAAGGGTATACATGCAGATATGACTCAATATATTTCTGGAGGGAAATGGGCTGGTCAATACCTTAAGAGTAGTAACTCTGTAAGTTCCAAGGGAGGGTGGGTGGCACAGGCTTTTTAATATATATTTGTATGAGTATTGCTTTTTTTGCTTTGTTGTATACTGATTTTTTGCATCTTGTATTGTAGTTTTAAAATTATTTTAAAATTAATTTAATTTTTTTAAAAAAAACAAAGGGACAAGGCAGTTCCTCCTTGTCCTCCAATAAGCCAGGTTGAAGATACGGAAAGAGACAGGGGTCAGTGGTGTGTCAGGAGGACCTTCTTTAGGAAAGCAGGACTCTTCTTCTCTACCTAAGACAGAAAAACTCACTGATGACAGTGACTCAAGAGAAAGGAGGGCTTTCTTCTCAGTCCTCTCCAGTGGGACCACCAGAGACAAAATTGGTTTTACTTCCAAGACAGGGAAACTCCTTGGGAGGCATCCACATCGATGGATTTAGCCCATCCAGTTTCTAAAGACTGGGTTCCATTGCCTATCGCTCATCAGTAGATTTGCTGACATCATTCCCCATTTAACCCGGGCATAATGCCCTCTTCACATACTCAGAGGCATCTGGGTAGTTAATTGTCAGGTTTTGGCAGGGCAAATGGGACTTAGAACCTGGATGTTCTCTGAAACAGCAACATCCAGAGCAAAGAAGTCTAACTAAAAAGAGTCTTAAAAGAAATGGAAATTGAACAAACAAAAAGAAAGAGAAGATTACATCTGGCAAAGCAAGAAATACTGGAGGACCCTCATATCCATGGATTCATCACTCATCTGTGGTCTGAAAATACTATATATATAGCATGGTGTCTGTCACCTACTAGTAACCAGTTCTGGTAATGCATGTTTTTAAAATAATGTGATTTTTCCTCCTTTACTGTTACAGTAAAGTGTTCTGCTTACTATATATTTAGCGTATGTTATTATCCTAGGATTTCAGTATCCCCAAGGGAGGGGTCCGAAAGCAATCCCCTACAGATATGGCTGTCCTACTGTATTTTGTATTGCAAAATGAAGGGGGGGCTTTCTAACTGGATTTGTCAGCTCTCTTGCTTTTAAATGTATTTTAAATTTTGATTTTTTTTTATTGTTTTGCATATATTTGTTCAATTCTTTTTAATACTTCTATACTTACAGTTTTTACCTTTAAGTATTGTCCTTTTAAAGATGAAAGATGCCTTGGGTCCTTTTACTGAGGAAGGTGGGGTAAAAATGTTTAAAAAATAATAATAATAAATGTAACAGAGATGCTTTAAAAGTCTATGGCCAATTAATCAGGCAAGGCATTCGAAGCCCATGAATCAGTATTGCCAAGAGACAACACCCAGAAAATGTTCCAAGAATCTTGTTGTTTTCCTTAGGGATTCTGCTTCATACCTGCTTGTATACCTCTTCTCTTTCTCTCTCTCTCTCTCTTTCTCTGACCTTCATCTTTCTTCTCTCTCTCCTTAGTTCTATTCCCCTTCCTTAAGTCATCCTCTTGGAGCCTTTGTTCCCTGGATCAAAGAGGATTCTGGTGCGAACTTAGGAACACACATCTGAGCCAAGAGCCCTTTGAAGTACAAGGTGTTGATTGTTTCCAGAAATGCAAATTGTATCCAACCCATTTCCTCCTCTTGCCTGTTTTAGCTGGATTAGCATATCACAGAGAATGGGGGCATTAAGGTGCAGTAAACCGGGGATTTTCTCTGATCTCTTTGAAGCCGGTTCTCCTTTCTGTTCCCATGAGAAACTAAAAGTTAATTCAAATCACTCTCATTTATACATGAATCCAATCTGTATTGAGACTCCTGTTCATGGAACAGCAACACAGGGGAAGCAGGAGAAACAGGACACTTTGGTGTCTAAGGAAAGGCCAGCGAGCATGATACCTCTTCCCATTCCAAATACAGGAACCAATCTGGCTGACGACTGAATTTTAGGGATAAACTGCATTCAATAGGGAGCATGCAGATTAAGTTCACTTGGTTTCCTTCCTCTTGATGTAGGTCTGTGTGGCAGTAACCCAGTTTAGGAGCTGTACACAGATAAAGAATACCTCTTTTAAAAACACTGCATCTTTTCCCCCTAAAGATGGACACACATGCATTAAAAAAAACATGCACACAAACCATTGGTGCCAATGGTCTTTCTAACTTGTTATCGAGTTGTTGAAATAAAAGCGAGTAGGCACAACAGTTTTAAATTAGTCCAAATTGGTTTATCTCACCAAAAATCGTTAGAGGCAGACAGATGGATTAAATCCACTGATTCTTCTCTGTTTCCCCTCCATTAAAGCTGATTTTTGGGGGTGGGAAGGGGGGAGACTCTTAAGTACCTCCCACTAGCTGATTATCATCCCTAAACACCTTTGCTCTCCCTGCCCCAAGCACTGGGAGTCTCATATGCTGCCGAGAAGAATAGATAGACTATTTAGACTGACAGACTACATTGATAGATAGACCTGCCGAGAAGAAGGAAGACCATCTCTGCTTCAACTGCATCATCCTACCTTTCTGCTACTTGATACACTGTTGGATTAGATATGCATCATCATGGATGCCTGGTTGTAAACCCAGTACATTTCCCTGCACAAGAAATCTCAGTATTGTAGCCGCTTTGCTTTTCAAACTTACCATGTCTGGAGGGAGGCCATTGTGGTCCTGCTGAGATCAGTACCAACTGGATGGATGTAGGCCTAGGTGCCCTCAAGAATAAGCATGCTGGAGATTTGGGGTCCTCTGTTTGCCCTCCTTGTTTCCCATCTGAAGGGCTATTGTGGACTTTTTGGTTTCACCTTTGGCCATTGGGGATTGCAAAGACACATGCCCGGCATAGCTCAGCTTCCAGACAGCAAACAGAAAGCAAACATTTGGTTAAAGATTCATCCGGATCACATGATCGCAGAGAGAGACTGCAGCCTATTGACAGAGAGATAGCCCGGTTATTTACAGGTGCTATTCCAACTGAGTCCTTTCTAAACACCAATAAAGCCGATTAAATGAAAAGAGGACAGAGTTAAGACTGAAAGGTCCAAAAGGGTAGGCAAACTCCAAAATCTGAGGAGTGAAATAAGGGTTGGGTCCTTTATTTAATACAAAGTGACAGCTGGCATGTGTGAATGTGTGGGCCATGTACAAAACTTCCAACTCACCTTGCAGTTATCGTAAACTGATGGAAATACACAAGCAGTTGCAACATCACTCTGGACATTTAGCATTGCTAAATTAGTGGTTGAAATCATTTTGTAGAATTTTACTCTGTGCACTGAGGGTGAGGTCAACAACTGTGGCTCCATTGCTGGTGTTTTGGGGCAAGAAAAATCACCACTGCTCCCAATCCCTGTAGCAGAACTGGAAATGGTAGGAGTAATTTCCCAGTTTTAAATTATTTCCCTTCCACGGCTCCTGAAGGCCACCCTGGGATGAATAAGATCCATAGGGATCCTCAGTACTGTGGGGCAGAAGAGATTTTCGTTTTCCAAAAATAGCCACAGGATGCCCACACCTGATGATGTCATCCTTGTGTCATGGTACTGTTTCAAGCTGCACAAGAGGAATTCAGCCAATATTTCACATGTGAGCCACTTAGAGAACTATATTGAGTGGGTGGCCTGCAAGTGCTTAAAAGGACTGTTTTTGTTTATTGTGTTGTAGTGGGTATTTTACTCTTTCTAATATTTCTTAAAAATACATGAAAGATTATCCAAGTTCTTATAATAAGAAAATATAAAATGAAAAGCGTTTTAAACCTCTAAGCATATGTTGATTTTCTTTGTAATATGTTATTTTTGCTGCTCTAACAATGTTCACTTGACATCATTTTTTTGTCTCATACTCCTTACTTCTTAGATGCCTCAAGGAAGCATGTGTTTTATTCCCCATATTTATAATCCATATGCACTTCATCATAATCAAAGCACTGCTCATCTTATTTTGATTTTCCCCACTAGTAAATGCTGTCATTTCCATTATAATCTTCATATACCTGTCAAAGTCAGTTAAATTGTGGTGTTGATACTTGTTTTTCTATCTGTTTAGAAAAACTGATCAAGCTTTCTGTGGCTAGTCTTGCTAACCACAAACCCACCTGACAATTGGGTTTACTTTTTAGCAAATCCTGCTCCTTTGTTGCAAGTCAAAACAATGTCACTGTATATGTTCCCATGATCCCATCTCTATTTACAATCTGGAAAGCAGTTGCCAAGAAATGTTATGAATCGAGTGACCTCACTCTGCCTAGCTGACTCATTGTTTTGAGAAATTTATATAAAAAAACTTTTCATAGAATTAAAAGTACAGTGGAACCTTGACTTATGTCATTAATCCATTCCGGAGGTCTAGACATAAGTCAAACATGACTTAAGTCAAATGAACTTTTCCCATAAAAAGTAATGGGAAAGCGGATTAATCTGTTCTAGATGATGAAAAAGACCCCCGAAAACAGCAATTTAACCCAACTTTGACTGGGATAGGAGATTCCTTCCAGGGATGTAAATGAAATGTCTCTTCAAAGAGAGGAGAAGGCAGTGGAATTATAGTCCACAAGTTATATGCCTCCACTTTTTAATGTTCATAGCAACAATGTCTAACATTTAAGTTTAACTGATTTTTAACCTGACGTTCCAAGTTCTGAACAACTCTATGCTTACCATTAGAGTCCCACAACTGTACAGCTCCCCAACTAAAATGCTTCCATTGTGGACCAGACTTCTGCAGCCAGATTTTTTT
>JAHTLZ010000237.1:4079924-4101966 GCA_023846285.1 Phrynocephalus versicolor | reverse complement strand
ACACACACACACACACACACACACACACACACACACACACACACACATAGGACCAATATATAGAGAGAGGACCAACAAGGTAGAGCAACCCCTATTGGCAACCCCTCAACAGGTCATCTTGCAATGCGACCACGGTTGTTTCAGTCCCATGACGTGGCCTAAACCCAGACTGGAATGGGTCAAGGACGCAGTCTTCCAGGAACGGCTAGAGCCGCATGGCAGCAACCCACTCCACCACCTTGCCCAAGAAGGACACCCAGGGGGCAAGCCCAGAACAGACCAGGGCACACCCAAGCCGGTCCAAGAAACCAGAACTGCGACAACCTGGCGGTAAGCAGGGAGGGATTACCCACCCCCCAGCCAACGGGGAGACAAACAGACAGGAGTGAGGTACACAAAGGTAGGGTATAAAGGCGGGCATAGGGAGCGACATAGTGTAATTAAAGTAAAAAAGAAGGAAGGAAAGCAATGAAGGGAGTAAAAACAAAACAAAAAACAAAAATGAGACTAGCTCGAGTAGTGGAGGAAAATGCTCCCTACCAGCTGCCATTTCAAATCTCTTGAGTTCATGTTCGCTCTCACTAAGTAATCAGTTTTTCTATAATTGTAGCAAGTAATATGTTGATGGTGGGTTCTACTTCCTTCTTGAAGGTCACTCCACCCTCTCCATCATTCCCTAACTATATATTGTAAATGTGAAAGTTTAGGATTGCACGTTATACAGCAATGTAAAAATAGACCACTCTAACTAAAAGCTCATGGCACTAAAATCAGTTAGGCTGAAATTCAGATACTGCTCTCAATTAGAGTAGACAAATTGCATCAGTGAAGCTTTCTTTTCAGTTCTTTGCCTGAACTTTTTTTTCAGGTGTGTGAGTCCCTGCACAGGGGAAAAGGTGGGATATAATAAAATAAAATAAGTTATTTCAGCAACTGATTCCATAGGTCTACCCTAACAGAGACTAGCAACTTGATTTAGGTCTTGGTTTTAAAATGACAGGAAATGTTTCTGAATGTTTGCCTGTAAACAAAGACACAACTGTCTCATCCTGGGCAGCAGCTGACATTTATAGCTGCTGCAACACAGTTTCACATTCTTTACTGGGTCACCCATCTGTCCATTCCTTAATATTAATCAAAAGCAGTATAGAAAGCTGTCCAAGGCAATAAAACAAATCTGATTTTAACAATAGACTGGCAGGCATGCAGGGAGATAAAAACTACACTTAATGCTGCAACTACAAATAGGGATGATGTGTGTGCACAAGAGCACAGAAAAAGCCAATGGAAAGGTTAACTTGTTCTAGACCTCCTGTTCTGGATGATCCACATATTTTGGGGATCATGACAATCCCATTCCTGATCATTCAATGGCAGAAGGAAGTTCTCAGTTAGTAAAGATCTCCCCAAGAAGTTGCAGATGTAACTAGACTGAGGAGCAGGTTCTCAGTGCAATCCAGAGTTGAAATTATGCTGGCTTTAGTGGGTTTGATTGAGCAGAAGGCTCACGTGCCTACAAAACCACCTTTAGCTGGCACAGAAACCAAAAAGGGGGAGGGCAGAGAGATAAGGGGCGAGGAAGAGCTGAACTTACACTAGATCCAAAGCACTCTCAGCCCACACTTACAATAACAGTACAATGTTAGGTGAGGCCTTGCACAGTCTTAAATAATTTCCAGCACCCTTAGGCTGGGGTGGGGGGTTGGAATTCAGCACAGCCTCTGTTGTCCTCAGTTAGTTTAGCCATCTTGGCTTGTCGGGATTGCATCTTCTGTCTGGCTTCAAAAATAACCTGCAGTAGTAGTGATGCCTTTTAAGGTTTGCTCATTATAACATGTCTCCTGTAACTTGAGTCCACTGACCACTGGCTCTGTCTAGATAACACTTTACGCACCAGGCTGCCGTGTAAAGGAACCCTAATGTTGCTCCCGTCATGGCATATTTGGTCGAAAGACAGACAAAGAAAGGGTACGCAGAGATGCCCACTTCAATGGCCACAAGGATCACCCAGAAAACTGCAAAAGAGAGAAGGATTATTAAAGTTAATCTTACATAACAAGCCCTTTTCCCTCTTAATATCACAAGCCAGTTTATCATTAATAGCTATATCCCAATATTTATGTCAGACACTTAACTGAAATTTGTATTTTACTTTCCAGTTCTTGGGGTGCAGCGGTTAAACTGCTGTACTGCAGCGATAACTGTGCTCACATCCTGGGGTTCAATCCCAGGTAGCTGTCTCAAGGTTCACTCAACTTTCCATCCTTCCGAGATCGGTAAAATGAGTACCCAGCTTAATTTACTATACATTTAAATCTTGTTCCAATTTCTAACATCCCTATCAGCATCTCTATTGTTGCCCATTCCACATACTCAAGTGCTTTATAAATATCCAGTGCTATTATGACAGATTTTAATATTTCTTTGCTTATAACTTCTATTATGTTTAATACCCTTCTAGTCTAATATGCCCTCTGTTTCTCTAGTACAGAAACACTTTCATCCATTTTAACATATTTAACAAAATTATTCATTCTATTTGCTAATATTATTGTAAAAATTGTGCATTTTGATTTATCAATGAAATATGCCTATAATCATGGTTTGTTAAATCTTTATTAGGTTTCGAAATTGGTACTATTGAAGAATATTTCCAAGATAATGGATTCTTTCCTCTTTAAAAAATCTTATTGAACAAGGACTTCAATTTTGGAATCACAATCTTTTAAATGTTTTATAAATTGCAAGTCCTAATTTATTTATCCCAGGAATTTTCCCTACTTTTAACTTACTAATAATATCTTTTAGTTCTTCCTCCCTAATAAGTGGTTCCATCTAATCCTTATCTATTTGTTATTTCTTCCTAACCTTTTTTCTTTTTATACTCTAATTTTATCCATCAAATGTTTTTCCTCTGCATAAAACTTGGGGGGGGAATCTTTAAATATGCCCAATTTTTATTTTGCTAAATTGCAATTCTTACCATTTTCATCCTTAACTACCCCACCCCCCAAAAAATCTTAGCTTTTTAAAAATGTGTGGCTCTGGCAAATAATCCTTTCATTTTTACTAAATTCCAAATACTGTATTCCCTTTTCAAATATATTACATTCCTCTGTATTTTCTTCTACTTCAATGTTTTGTAATTATTTTTGTTGTATTTCTGCTCAGATGTTTATATCTGTATTTTGTAATTTATTTCTTTGCAATTCCTTTATTTCCTTTTCCAACCACTCTATATGTTTAATTCTCTTTTTAAATCATATGCTTTCTTATTATTTATTCCTCTTATAGTAGATGTCATTGTATCCCACATTGAATCCCCATCATGTTCTTAATAATGTTGTTTACCATTAGCCCAGGAAGGAAGAGTCTCTGGAATGTAGTTTTTTTCAAACAGGAATATTAGTTTATCAGCGACAACTCCAAAAGCAAATCCAAGGGCCCATCGGTTGCTGAATGTGTGGATGGCATCCATCGGTCTGCAAGGCAATGAAATGTTTTTTATAACTCTGGGAACCAATAGCAATTTTATGAGAAGAGAAGCATTAATTGATTTTAGAATGTATTATAGATACATTCCTTTTCTTTGTTTACAGGCTTACTGTAATCTATTAAGCACAAACTGATTTTCTTTTTTAAAGTCTTTGGTTTGGTCCAGTAAACAATGTAGATTTGCAATATGGTCTCTAGCATATCTATATTTTCTATATCCATTCCACATGCAACACACCAAAAAGGTGTCTTTTAATTTTAAAAAATTGAGGTTCACTTTGTTTGCAAGGAAAATTAATGTAATGATGCTAAGGATACTTCACTCTTTAGCATCTCCTATTTTTAGCATCTCCGTATTTCCAGTCTGTTGGTCTTGGTTGTACAGCAGGGGTGCCCAAACCTTTTGTAAGGACGGCCAGATTTGGTGGCTGAGAATGTCTCAGGGGCCGGTTGCTCCCTGACCCTGCCACCCCACTGCAAGCCCCACCCACTGACCCATAAGCCCCACCCACTGACCCCTTGCAACCCCACCCACAGGAAGGAAGTCAGGGACCAAGGGAGGGAAGAAGGGAGGTGGAAACCAAGAGAGGAAGGAAGGAAGGCGGGGACCAAGAGAGGGAGGAAAGAAGGAAGGTGGAGACCAAAGGAAGCACAGGGAGCCGTGGCCACAGGTCACCCCTTGGAAGAGGCAATTTGTGCGACCTTGCACCTCCCCAAAGGTCCCCAGCGGTGGCGACGGCTCGCCCGCCAGCCCACCCCAAAGCTCCTTGGCGGTGGCAGAGGCCCGCTGGCCTGCCCACCCCCACACATTCCCTTGCAGTGCCGGTGGCGGCAGACCGCCCAGCCACCCAAGCTTCCCAGCCGTGTCAGTGTTGGCAGAAGATTTTTTTTTAAATGGAGCGAAAGAGGGGGAGGGAGGGGTGGGCCGGCCAGCCGCGGGCCACTCAGAATGGCCTGACGGGCCGGATTTGGCCCCTGGGCCGGACTTTGGGCAGGCCTGTTGTACAGTATCCGTTCGTTCATTCATTCAGTCAGTCAGTCATTCAGTCAGTCAGTCATTCATTCAATTTATATCCCGCCCATCTAGCCAAAGGCTACTCTGGGAGTCAGACAACAGTGTGCATAATACAGGCACAACATAAGCATAACACAGACACAAAACATAGTCTCAAGCACTATAGTTTCCAGATAATATGAGGTAAACTGCAAAGAAACAAATTATGACAAGACAAAAACATGTGGCACCGTAAAACCTAACTATTATATTTTAAATGTGAGCTTTTGTGGACAGGTCGACTTCGTCCAACATGGAGCAACAGAATGAAAAGTTGAATGAAATATCATTTTCATACCAAATATTCATTGGCTCAGATGTATGGTACATTTACACACAGCAATCTGCTTGTGTTCTTTTAGAGCTCTGCTGTAAAATTTCCTCAAGAGACATCAAACTCACACCAGGCCTAGACAAAAATGAGCGGGGAGTGAAAAAGGGGTGGGTGGGTTGAAGACTGGGGAGCATTAAATACAGTATAAAGGTGAAATAAGATGGCAGTGGAATCCTGTGTGTTCATGTAGGGAATCTAGAATTTTTTTTACTTTTGAGCCTTGTGATGAGAGATGGGCTTGGCAGTTGTGAAGAAAATAAGTGGCAATAGGTAACTGTGGAGTATTTTCTTTGGTAATGCAAAAAAAAAAAAACTAGGCTTATACAATAATCCCCCACTTATCGCGGAGGTTAGGAACCCAACCCAACCCATGATAAAGAAAAATCTACGGTATGTGGATTCTGGGTGGGGTCAGGACTGGGGGGCATATCTGGGGCCTCCTACACTTACGTTAGGCATAGTGCTGCCCTGAACGGGCCTTTGATGGGTTTCCAGGGTCTGTCGGAGGCTCCAGGAATGGTTCCTGGAAATCTGGAAAGCACTTCCAGTTTTTCAGAAGTCAATTCCAGTTTGCTGAAAACCACTTCTGGGGCCTCTGACAGGCCCTGGAAGCTCATCAGAGGTCCCCTCAGGGCAGCACCAGGCCTGGGGTAAGTGCAGGAGGCCTCAAACATGCCCACGCATCTTGCCCCAGGTGGCCTTGCCTTCATATACTGCAACCCTGTGATATACCGGGACTACAGTACATGAATCACGAAATGGTGGGGGACAACTGTATTCAGTCCATTAATATGGGTGTCCATCATGCATATACATTTTATCTCAGCTGTTTCCTTTGGATTCTTGATTTGTAATGATTCTGTTCTCAAATGGTGACCCTCAAATCCTCCACGGAGAGTCCCGGTAGACTGCAATGGCCAGAGTCAGGATTTTGTGTATCGTGGTTCCAGATGTTGACTCATGTTTGGAGAGATTACTCTCAGTTGGCCTGACAGGCCTGTTCACCATGTTATGATGTGTTTCTGGCAGTGTTATCAGACAGTGCAGGCCATCTGAAAGAGATCCCAACTGAACTTCATGTTTGGCCATTGTAAGAGCAGCTCAGACTGAGAAAACCTTTCACAAGACTTTGTCAATTGCCAACTTCCTTAATCTACGGCAGATCACAAGAACACAGCAAAATCTGTATTTGTGGAAACTCCAAGGTAAAATGCCTTCTACGCTATGTAATTTTGCTCTTCAGTCTTTGAACTATGTTCTGAACATCTTGTTGCTATCCGAGTCCAATTTACAAGTGTTAGAAACAGCATTTATTGTCTGGTGATGAGGCTTGTATCTCTCTGTATACCATAGCACCTTTGGGAATTGCAGCAAAAACGATTTAAGAGTCACATTACCAAAGACACAATGTAAAATTAACATTGTATTCTTGATTTTTGCGCGCACACACACACGCTCCAGCTGTTCTTCAGATGAACTTGTTCTTCTCTGTACTCAGTCACAACATGGGAAAATCAAACAGTTTATGAGACCTAAGCCAGGAAGTTAACACTCAGCCAAGTGAATGTTTCAAGTGTTCCAATGTGTAAATGCTGCTTGTTTCTAAGTACTGTCACTTTGAAGAGCAGAGATAAACAAATAAAAGGAAACCAAACACTCTAAGTTTTCTCTGTCTCTGACTTTCCTGATTTCCGGTTAGGGCATGACTAAACAGCCATATTATCCTGGCTTGGATCAGGCTCCCACCAAATTCCTAATAATGAATAATAAACTGCTAAACACAGTTGCTTTGCAGTGCGATGTATTGTTTGGAGTGATCTTTGCACCCACATTCCCGTTTCCCAAGATCATGAAGTGGAGGGGACAAGCATCTTGCTCCTTTCCTCTTTTATAACTGTGAAATGCAAGATATGACGAATTTAGAAACACAAAATTAGTGTTTTAGGAGCCACTTTATCTTCAATGAACTGACTTGTAATGTGTTTACATGGGGGGGGGGGAGTCCCAGAATATATACAGTATCTCTTTCCATCCAGTCAACTAAATAGCCTTATCCAATGCTTAAAATAGACGATGTAGTAGTAGGGGGATTCCAGCAACTTGTATCATATTTACTAGGCTTTTTGAGGATAAATAGAGAAAAAGTCTTTGCACTTTACTTGCTTCCTTATGAAACTTAGGTATGAAAAGGAATCCCCCCCCCCCAAAAAAAGATGGAAGCCAGTTCTTCATCTGAGCATCCCTGATGTTTCGATTTCTGGAATACAAATACAGTGGTACCTTGTATAAAGGAATTAATTCGTTCCAAGTGAAATTATGTTAAGTTAATTTTCCTTTATACAAATTCCCATAGGAATGCATTGAAAACGGAGTAATCCCATTTTTATGTTGTACGGATTCTCCCCATAGGCAATTATGTTAAGCAAATTTCCCCTATCTCCGGAACTTTTATGTTGTACAAATTTTATGTTATACAAGCTGTTTTTTATACAAGGGTCCACTGTACAGATTTGGTGCCAAAGGAAAAGAACAATGAATTATGGAACAATGAAATATTCAGCAGTCCTAGGATGCCTCGCCTACCTATAAGATCAGTCACTACATCAGAGATTTGACTTTCCAGGTCTTTTGTTCTGGAATGTAAATTTCTTCATCAGTTTTTGTCAAAAAGGTAATTCTCAGGGAATGTTGGAATTTAATATAGAAAAGCAATGTCGCTATTTTTTTCTACCACTAATGTGTATCTTGGCCACAATACATACAAAGTTGGTAAAACAAGCAATTACCACTTAATCTGAGACTGGGGGGAGACTAAAGTTAACTTTTTTTTCAATTTTGTCAAACTTTTTAGGAGGCTAATCCCCAAATACTTGATGGTTTTGGGCTCTAAGGCTAGTCCTGTGATGGAGTGGAGTGTAATCTAGTCTTGCATTTTTAAACCTACATATGTATATGACTTCTGATTTCTGGAAGGTAGCACCGGGACATTAATTCCTGGCCATTGATCATAATTCTGGATGGTTGCTTTGTGAGATTAGAAATTAAAAGGTTGAGGTCAATGGCAAAAAAAGATATTACCGTGTTTCCCCCAAAATAAGAACCTGTCTTATATTTATTTTTTCTCAAGAAAACATACTTGGGCTTATTTTCAGGGGATGTCTTATTTTGTTAAGTATACAGTAACCCTCCCCCGCCGATCGCGGGGGTTGGGGACCCACCCGACCCACGATGCAAGAAAATCCGTGATATGCGGAAGCGGGTTGGGGGGGCAGGGGGCAATCTTACCTCCCGCCGCCTCCTGCCCGTGTGGCCCGAGGCTTCTCGGGGGAGCCTGGTTGAGCGGCGTGGAGCAACCCGATCGCTCCGCGCCGCCCCTCCTGGCCGCCCCGAGGCTTCTCGGGGGGGAGGGCGGCGCGAAGCAACCCGATCGCCCCCCGCCCCCCCCCCACCCCCCACCCCCCCGAGGCTCTCGGGGGCGGGGGCGGCGCGGAGCGACCCGGCCGCCCCCTGCCCCCCCCCACACAGTGCAGGTACTACGATCCCACGATGTAGCGGGGCCGCGGTACCTGAACTGCAAAATGGCAGGGGGTCACTGTAATATGCTAGAATGTCAGCCCTGCACACAACCTAGCCACGCCCATCGCTAGGTTTTATTATCAGGGTAGGGCTTATCTTTAACAAATGCATAGAAATCCTGCTAGGGCTTATTTTTTGGGGAGGTCTTATTTTCAGGGAAACAGGGTACTTTTATATGTTAACTTTGAATATTGGCATTCATATATGGACATTTGATCACCTGGAGGAACTTCTTCCATCATTCACTTTATCAATACTTGGGTGGATGAATTACATTCAACATTGCCTATATATTAAAGCTGGTATAAGATGTATTGATTGCTATACGCTTTTTGTTATGACAGGTGATATTTAGAACCTACCTAAATGGGCCTGATAACCATTTTCATGGGTTAATCCTCAAATGATCATTTTTCACATAGTCTGTTCTAAATTTATTTGTCCTGGCTGCTCACATAGAAGATTTGCCACCCTGGTTTCTCAATAGTTTTTCCCCTGTCCCCCCGCCCCCCCCGGTTTGAGGATCAAGGGTATTTGAAGAATTTCCCAAGAAGGGTTGTATGATGGCTTTCTTTTAAGGCAGCACAACTGATGTGAGTGGCAAAAGGTCTGTGCATTTTAAATGTAGTCAAATGTCATGCAAGCCTGGCACTTTGTTGTACAGTAATAGGTACAGCATCCAAAATGTACCCCAGCTTGGTCATCTTAGATCAGCCATGTCCAAAGTCCGGCCCAGGGGATGAATCCAACTCGCCAGGCCATTTTGATTGGCCCGCAGATTTTAGAGTACTAAAATCACTTGAATCACAGACCCCTCCAACCAAGATATTTTGGTTGCTTGAGGCAGAGTGGTGTCCTCTAAGTCAGAATATGGATTACATGAAGCCAACAATGCTATTTAAGTACATAGAGCAAAAAAGGGGGATCTTCCCTGACAGTAAAAAAACTAACTAACTAAAACACATTAAATGACTAGCCATTTACTGCTTTTGTATTACACCAACACCTGCTGCCTGAAGCAATGGGTTCATTTTGCCTAATGATAGGGCTGGCTCTGCCTCTGACATTTCACAGACAAATGTGACATTCATTCTTATGAATGTGGGGGGTAAAAAACATTCTCACCACCATGTCTATGGGACCTGTGTTTTGTTTTGCCTCCGCTACTTTTTCCTTTCCTGCGACAATTGATTCTCTCCTGACTGCAGGATTTAGACCAGATGGCAGTAGCCCCTTGGAAGCCCTATTAAAGGACACCCGTCTTATCTCTATGATGCAGACTCTCCAAATTCTTATCAGCTTTTCGCCTTTAAGTTACAACAGTTTGGAGCCAGTGGAACGGAGGAGGGTGAACGGAGGAGGGTGAATGTAAAGTCTGCCCACAATGGTGTCACAGGGGTCTCCCACCTCACCTTGACACCCCTGGAGGAGATTGCTCCATCTATGGTGTTGCAAAACACAGTGATCTGATTCTGGGTTGGGAAATTGAAGACATCTGCCCATAAGGCAACATAAAAAACAGATCTGGAAAGGTGTTTTGACCCAAGAATAGCCATTGATGATCTGATGCTCTTCTCTTTTACACCTGACTTAAAGCAGCTAAAGGATATTTTCCCACTCACGTCAACACCCCAATACAGCCACTGCACCGAGGCAATTTTTCATCAAGACAGCATCTTCTTCTTCTAGTTTCAAGAAAGGACAACACTACGAGGATCAGGAGCTGCAAGAACAGAAAAAGCGGTAAACCTTTAAACTTTAATGCAGAACAAGGCCTATAAAAACTGTTTCTACTTTCTTGGAACATGATTTTAAAAAAAGTACAGCAATCCCAGTCAACAGATTTGAAAGACCCTCAAAACTGTAATAGGCAATTAGCAATCAAGCTTTCGGAAGAAAACACATCCCGCCATCTTCAGGATTACAAATAGCAAACACTGAGTATGTTGCATATGGTAGTCTATGGTGGAAGCTCTATGTTAGTAGACGGCGATGGAAGCTGTAATCCAACATACTTAAAGGACAGGAGAATTGCCAAGGCTGCATTAGTCAGTGGGCAAAGCTGGTCAGCATGGCCCTGACAACCTATAGCTCTCACATGGCCTCCAATGGAGTCAACAGAATATATCTCCTTCTTGCACGTTTCTTATGATGCCTCCAGATTTTACACTGAGAAACAAATACAACCCACCCCCATGTTGTGGTGCTTGGGAGCCTCTTCCCTCCCCCCGCCACCGCCGCCCCCATAATCACAATCCCTTGGCTCCTCTATTTGATTCCTAATCAAATTGTGACTTTGCGCTGCCTAGCTTCAAACATGGAATCCCTGTTGTTTGTCTAGGGCTCACATTCATCATGAAATGCCAAGTCAATACCTGTGTGTCAGTCTTACCGATGGAGCAAGGGAGTAGCGTAGAAACCATTCTGTTTCTATTGGACTTTCACAAGTGTCATTATTGTTGTAGGCATTGTACTCCCTGTAATGGTAGAGAATGAATTATTTTCAACTGCTCTTAAAAAATAGCCTTCACAAATCCCAAGACCCTGAGCCTCACTTTGAAAATACAAAGATACAACAGAGTAACAATGTAATTGGAAGACAACACAAATAAAAGCCATTCAAAGAAGAAATGAGCAGATAAACATGGCAATCCTTTGGATAAATCAATCTGTCTCTGTATTTAATAGTTTTTCACACAGGGCTCACATCTTGCTCCTATGCAGTACTGTATATACCACCATCCGTGCTAGGGCTGTCTCTAGAACAGGCCTGCACAACCTGTTGACCGCGGGTGACTGGTAGCCAGCAGGGCTCTCAGCAGTCGCCCGCCAGGTCCCTGCCCACTTCCCGACTTGCCACATGCTAAGGCGTGTTCACAGGGGAAAAAATTTTTTTTTGCTCTCCCACCCTGCTCCTGATTTTTAGCCTTCCCTTCCCTTCTGCTGCTGCCGTGCCACACCTCCTCGCTTGTCTCCTTGGTAGGAGACTACACCCTCCTACTCAGGAGCCTTGGAGGGGGTGGGCGGCTGGCCGAGGCTCCGCTGCCGCCATCAGCACTGGCGACCTCGGGGGGGGGGGGTTGGAGAGGGGGGCCACTCTCAACTGCCACCTCTGCCAGCATGGGGGACCTTGGTGGGTGAGTGGGCGGGTGGGTGGGCGGGCAGCCAAGGCTCCACTGCTGCTGCTGCCAGCGTGGGGGGCTTTGGGGGTGGGTGGGTGGACACAGCAGTAGCAAGGAGTGTGTGCATGTGTGTGCATGTGCGTGTGCATGCTTTGGAAAGGAGACCGTAGGGACGTGCGGCGCTTCAGAAAGGAGCCCACAGGGACATGCCGTGGGCAAAAGGAGATCCTCATGGGTCCACCTGGTTTTTATCTAGAATGATCCCCCAAAACTCTCCCATCATAGACTCCATCTCTGACCATAGATTGCACACCAGAAATCATGGATCCATCAGCACATGGATCTGGAGTAAAAACATGGATCCAATGCACAGATCCTCACAGATCTACCTGATTTTTTATCCACGATGGCCTCCCAACCACTTTGCCATTGTAGACTCTATCTCTGACCACAGATTGCACAACAAAATTATGGGTCCTCCAGTCCATGGCTCCACAATGGTGCAAAAACATGAAACCACTCGGCTTTCGATATTGAAGGACAATATACAACTCAGAACATTTTACAATATATTCAAGTGTAAGAACAGTGAATTTGAAGACACGTCTTATAACATTAAAAGGCAGTATTAAAGCTAAAAACAGAACACAGACAAGGGAAAATTCCATTATGAGAGATGGAAATTAACATGGAAAACACAGGTATTATTATGAATTCATTCTAAGCAATTACACATTGTCATTCATCTAAAAGTCACATAATAGGTAGTCTGTCATTTCAGGAAAGCTTGCCTGAAGGGAAACGTCTTTGCCTGCTTCTGAAAAAACAGCAGAGATGGGGCAGTCCTGGCCTTCAGTGGGAGTGAGTTCCAAAGTCTGGGAGCAGCAACAGAGAAGGCCCTTTCATGTGTTCTTATCACATAGTGGGATGGAAAGAAAGGCTTCTCCTGTTTACCTTAGCACCCAGCCCAGCTCATACTGCGACATTCAGTCTTTGAGGTGCAGTAGTTTGGACTCAGGCCATTTAGTGCTTTGTATGCATGTTGGCTCAGCAGACTAAGGCTCCGAAAACTGTTGGCTGCAAAGTCGGCAGCTCGGCAGTTCAAATCCTGGGTGCCACGCAGCGGAGAGAGCTCCCACTGATAACCCCAGCTCCTGCCAACCTAGCCGTTCGAAAGCATGTAAATACAAAGTGTGTGAAGCACACAGTACCATTTAACCCCTTGTGCCTCAAGACCTGGCGGTTTCTTCACTTATTTACACCTCTGTGCTGTTGGGTGGATGGGCTTTTGAGAAGACAGTGAAAGGGTATACTGTCTAGCATTTGAATCCCCAAGACTCCTGAATTGTTGCAAAATCCACAAGGAAACAAAGTATTTATATTGGAGCCTCATGGCACAACAGCTAAAGGGCTGCACTGCAGCCAAAAACTGGGCTCAGTGTATCATTAATAGCTATATTCCTAATGTCTTTATCCCAAACACTTAATTGAAATGTATATTTTACTTTCCAATTCTTGTGATGTAGTGGTTAAACTGCTGTACTGCATCAGTAACTGTGCTCATGACGCCTGGGGTTAGGTGGCTCAAGGTTCATTCAGCCTTCTCTCCTTCCGGTTGGTAAAATTAGTACCCAACTCACAGGGATGGAGGGATTTGTAGCCAGCATGAATAAAATGAAAATCACCACAACGGTGGTTTAAGTACTATGGGGTGGTATATGCTTTGCTTTATATTGCAGTATTATCAAATGGACAGCAATCGATGTCCCCAAATTTCACCCACTTGCTATGTACCTTTTCCCTCCCTAAGAAATGAAATACAAAAGAATGCCCCAACAAATCTATCCCTATTTCTCTCTGGGCTATACTTTCTGCCCCAGCAGGATGGAATGTTGAGTCCTGTGACATTTTTTTAAAGAGACAACTGTGATGCAGCCCAACAAGTGACATGATCTGGTTGTCTGGGCTGAATCCCATTGAGTGGAAATCATTTTTCCCCATAGGGTAACACTGGGATCCATTTGGTTCAGAAGAGCTCAACCTGGTATTTGGCTGTGGAGGCAGAAGCTGGGGGTTTGATTTCCCATTATCTTTCCTGATAGGAAATGGACTTGATGGTCCATTGGGTCCCTTCCAGCTCTGAAGTTCTTAGAAAACACCACAGAATTCAAACAGTATAAGGCAGTGGTAGCGAACCTTCAGCACTCCAGATGTTTTGGACCACAACTCCCAGAATTCCAAGCCGGTGTTGCCAATGGCAAAGGACTGTGGGAGTTGTGGTCCAAAACATCTGGAGTGCCGAAGGTTCACCACCACTGGTATAAGGTGCATGTGTTTTTTTAATCGTTTCATCTCATTTGATTTTACTTTACTACAACTTATGTGTTTGGGGCCTGGGGGGTTGGAACACATTTGAATCTGCGCATATCAACATGCCTTCTGACATGGGCCATTTGTCTATCCCATAATACAATGGATTTCTCACTGGAGCCAGAAAATACTTGGTAATCACATGCACTCCTTTAAAAAAAAAAAAAAGCCCTCTAGGCCAGTGGTGGTGAACCTTCAGCACTCCAGATGTTTTTGACCAAAACCCCCACAGTCCTTTGTCATTGGCAATACAGGCTTGGAATTATGGAGCAGTGGTCCAAAACATCTGGAGTGCCAAAGGTTCACCATCACTGCTCTAGACCATGAGAGAAGAACAGAAAAACGAAACAATTGAAATCAGTGAAAGAATTGCTGAAATCCTGTTGCTTTGTGTAGTCAACACTGTATTTCAAAGTGCATCAGTGGGGATTCGATGAATCAATCCATCCATTTCATTGATACAATGAGTTTATTTCTTGTTGCAACTTACTATGCTAAGCAACACGATTTCCAACAACAGGTACTGTAACAATCTAATTGTGAGGTCCAGTGTCTCTAGTATAAGGGTGACACCCAGCTCTATTTCTCCTCTCCATCTAAATCTGAGAAAGCAGTTTCAGCCCCATCTCTGTTGTCTTTCCAGAAGCAGGCAAAGACCTTCCTCTTCAGGCAAGCTTTCCCTGAATGAGGGACTACCAGTTACTGTATGTGACTTTTAGATGAATCATCATGCATGACTACCAGTGTTTTCCATGTTAGTTTCCATCCATCATAATGGAATTATTTTTTTCACTCCACATGCTCTCTGTAGCTTTTGGATGCTGTAAGGTCCTGGTTCTAATTCCCTGTTCCTAAGTTGAGTGTGTCTTGAAATGTTCCGGGCCATATATTGTCCCTCATTATTGTAATCTGCCTTGGGTCCTTTTCCAAGGAGAAAGGTGGGGTAAAAATATTTGAAAATAAATAAATGCAATAAAATAGCATCAGTAATGGACTGCATGAGGGCAAACAAATTGAAACATAATCCAGACAAGACAGAAGCACCCCTGGTCAGTTGAAAGGCAAATCAAGGAACAGGGATGCAGCCTGTTCTGGATGAGGTTACACTTCCTCTGGAAACACAGGTGTGCAGCCTGAGGGGTTGCTCTCTCAGGTTTCATCTGTTGCCATAAGTGCATTTGCACTATTAAAACAAGTGTGCCAGCGGCTTCCATTCCTTGAAAAGTCTGATCTGGCCACAATGACATGAGCCTTAGCTACATCCCAGCTAGATTACAGTAATGTATTCCATGTAGGATTGCCTCTGAAGAGTACCTAGAAGCTTCAGAGGATCCAAAACACAGCTGCCAGATTCCCTATTCATTCATAGGGAACACATCCCCCCATCCCACCCACCCCACCCCTGGTTACAGCAACTCTACCAGCTGCCAATCAATTTCCAGGCACAACTCAAAAGTGCTGGTTTTCCTAAAGAGCTTGGATCTCAGCTATCTTAAAGGCTGTGGGTCTCCCTTTATGAGCCTGTTCAGGGGTTTTAATCATCAGGAGAGGCCTTTCTCCCAGTCCAATCACCTTCACAGTTACGTCTGATGAGAACACAGGAAATGCCCTTCTCTGTTGCTGTTCCCAGACTTTGGAACTCATTCCCACAGGACACCAGGCTGCCCCCATATTTGTTGTCCTTCTACAAGCAAAGACCTTTCACTTCAGGCAAAGTTCCCCACAGTGACCGGCTGCCTGAGTAGGAGTTTTCTTTTAATGATGTAACCTGCTTAGGTCCTTTTTAAGGGGGGAAAAGGCAGGCAATGAATGAATGAATGAATGAATGAATTCTAATGACCAAAACATACCCAACAGAAGACATCTCCCAAATCCTAACATTCAAGCCTCCCAATGGTCTTGACCCCATATAACAGGACTGAAAGGCCAATCTCTTGAGATGTTCAAGAAGTTAGGAAAACCTTTCTGTCTTTAAAGCAGATTAGTTTTCTTGGTCAATTTTCTTAAAGAAATATAGCCAATTCTATCGTGCTAATCACTTCTTATGTTTAGAACCTGTGCTAGAACCTAAAATGATTAAGCAGAGGTTACTGTATTTTAGAGAAATCGTGAAGACAAAAGTCATTGAAAAAGATTATGTCAGGAAAAGTGGATGGTAGTAAGGAAAGAGGAAGGCTGTATGTGAGAAAAATGACTAAGAAAGCAAACCACACAACCTGTTAATACTCTTTGGTTTGCCACTAATTCATAGAGTCACCTTGTATCAGAAATGGCACATAGGAACGACATTAGGTTGACTTAATAGTGGGGAAATAAATAGAGCAGCTTGCATAAAAGTAAAACTTGGTCTAGGGATAAGATATAAGTACAGGGGTACCTTGTATAAAGGAATTAATTCATTCCAAATGAAATTATGTTAAGCAAATTTTGCTTTATACAAATTTCCCATAGGAATGCATTGAAAACAGAGTGATCCCTAATCGCGACAATTTTTATGTTGTACAGATTTGCCCCATAGACTATTCTGTAAAGCGAATTTCCCCTATCTCTGGATTTATTTTATGTTGTACAGAGTTTATGTTATACAAACAGTTTGTTATACGAGGGTCCACTGTATCTTCTAGCAGTGGCAGACCTCCATTTTTGGGTCCCTGAACCTTGAACTGCTATGGAGGAGGGGGGCTTTGCCACTAGCAATGAGGTCTTGGTAGCCATTAGTATCTTATTCATTAAGGTTGTCACACAACAGATTACTATATTTTTTTAAAAAATGACCTATTCCAAGATTAGGGGCCCTGAAGCTTTAACTTCATATGTTTTATAGTACTGTAGATCTGCCCCAACTCCTAGAATGCAATTCAGAAACCTTTAGTATTCTGGTTATTTCAGACAGAAATTCCGGTTCTGCCTTACCATTGACCACATCAGCTGAGGCTAATGGGATCAAAGATGATGGGAGTTGTAGGGGCAGAGCCAAGTGTCCTCAACATTGACACAGTACCGTCTACAGGAGGAAGAAGATCAAGGTCATTCAAGGTTGATTTTTCAGATGCAAACAGTGGCCTGAGCTGTATCTGGTGCTAGACTCCCTTGAGCCCAAGACAGCAGAACCCAATGTGAAGGGCACAGGCACCGCTGCCTACTGCAGCTGCTTAAATGCCTCCAAAATCCACTTTGGAAGACACAAACATCCCCCTGTGCATCTTTAAGTATCAGAGAGTAGGGGGGAATCTTGTTGACCCTGCAAGATATCTACTGAATTTAGGCAAAATACAAAACTAGACACCCCAATATCATTAGTACCATCAGGTGTTTGCCATGACAGTCCCTATAGCAAAACTCCTGCCATAAGGAGCATTCCATGCCAGCAGAATGAAGAGCAAGATGTTTGTAAAGCTACTGGTTTTTAATTGTCCCTTCAAGACCAAACTGTGCTCCAATCCTTTGCAGTACAACAGGGATACCTTGGAGGTAGACACAACTATTCCTAAAATCCATTTCTCCCCAGCTGCTGTAAAAAGAGCAACAAAGCTCCAAAGGAACAATGAACCCAGAAAGACATGAGGGGTGATGTCATAACCCCTGCTAATTAGAACGTCTCCAAGCAGGGACCCTGGGAGTCCTGGCTCCACAACCCCACTGGTGATAGGATCCAACGCAGGAAGACTTTTGTGTAGATACAAAACCTGGGATCAAATATCATTTGAAGGCATCTCATATGTAGGAGGAAGAGTGTCTTGAAAACAAAGGTTGGTGGTGAAGACCATCACACAGATCATATTTGGAGAAGAAGAAGAGTGCAAGTTTGACTCTCTCTTTTAAAAAAAAATCAAAATTTTGGAACTTCTATACTGAGCATGCGGGAATCAACAGCTGCCTCAATACCTCTGCCAGCTCCAAGAGGCTTTCAGCCAAATAAAGAGGCATGTAATGCAAAACCAACGTTCCCATAATGCTTTCGGCTCAGCACTCCCTTTCCTCTGTCAAGAACAGTCTGTCTGCAGGCTTCCCTGAAATAACCCCATTTATGCCCCCCCCTTTCTACAACCCTCCCTGGCTTCTCCCGGCCTCCTTTAAGGAAAAGAGCGCCATGACAGGAAGACACCCAACACAAATAGAACCAGGCAGTAAAGATTCCCTGGTTTCTTGGTGATTTTGTGTGTGTTTTGATTTATTCTGCAACACAGAGAGAGAAAACACTCACACACTTGAGCAGGGGGGAAACGTTTGTGAAAGAGGGTGAAAGCAGCAGGTTGAGATTTCACTGCTTTTAAAAATATCATTCCTCCATGTATTACTGTAGGGAACATACATTTTTGCTATCAGGGAAGTGAGAACATAAGGCAGAATTTTACTTACTGATTTTCTGTTACTTTTTCTAAAACTCAAAACCCTGAGAGTCAGTAACGGTATAAAACTTGGGCGGGGACGGAGCTTGTCAAAAATGTCAAGGTAACTTTAGAAAATAACTAGAAAAACATCATTTCTACCCAACAGCGTTACTTTGATCCCGCTTAAAGTGTTATTTTTGGAACAGACACCCCCGTTATCCATCGAAGTAACCAAGTGCAGGTAGCCACATCGCTTGTTACTGGTTCCTTCCACGCGCCGCTCCTTCCTTCACTCCTCCATAATCTATTCCATATCAATGTTTATATACGGATATCTCCAGGGAGGAGAAATATCTTCACAAGCACACAAACGGCTTCTAAATGAGAAGATGCACCGTGTGAGGACAATAGCCTTGGCTGAGAAAGCAGGAAAGAGTTAATTAAGCACACACACACACACACACACACACAGAGAGAGAGAGAGAGAGAGAGAGAGAAACACACTCCGGTGCTCGGATCAAATTTGTGGCACACCCTTTGCAAACCTTTCCTTTAAAAATAAACCTTCCGGAGACCTTACGGATCTGTCCCGCTAAGGTAGCCCCCGTGATCCTCAATTTAGTCAGAGAAGGAGGGAGGGGGGAATAATAAATCACTGTTCCCATCATTCACGAGACCAGTTGAGCCTTATGGTTACTGAAGCTACACACCCTCTGGTGACCCCCCCCCCGGCTTCCCCTAGCCTTGCCCCTAAATCACTCCACTCCATCGTGAAAAATTGAAAGGTCCCACGCATCGCTCCTGCTTCACGTTCGTCAAGAGACCTTTTTTATTTTTAAAAGCCAGATTTCCCCCTTTCGGGGCCTCGCCAGCCCAAAAGCTAGAGATGCACCCCCTCCGCCGCCCCCCAAAAAACCATTGGCAACCAATCGCCCGACGTGGTCCTCCTTCGTCCCTCTGCTCTTGGGCGACGGCGGTGCAGCCAATCCGGATCCCCAAAGAGTTTCGGATCTTTTCCAGGCGGAATTCAAATCAAAATGAACCAGGCGGGCGCGTTTCTCGCGAGTCACCCGCCTGCAGCGCCCACTTACCATGCCTCTCCCGCGAGCTCCATGGTGGCGCGTCCTCCTGGCTTCGCCCAAAAAGCGGGGGAAATGAGGGGGTGGGCGGCCGGGCGCGGGGAGGGAGCCTGCTGGGCCCGGAAGGATGGGCAGGGGTCGTTCGCCACCCGCCTCTCTTCGCCGCCCACTTAGTCTCGCTCTACTCCCGGCCACTTTCCCGCGCCTCCATCCTCGCCCGGCACGTCCAGCAGCAGCTATACAACCAGGGACAGCGAGAGGAAGTCAACAGGGCGGGGCGGGCACCGGCACCTCCAGCGAGAAGCCGCCGCCCGCTTTGGATCGCCGCCGCCGGCCAGTCTTCTTTAAAATCAAGGGCGGCAATTCCCCCCACGGGAGGCGAAATTGCTCCCGAGGCGCTTCGGGGTTGCTTCGGGAACAGGGAACAGCCTCTCCGCGCCCGGGGCCGCCGCCTCCTTTCTTGAATTGTACCAAAGGCTTATATTCCGAACAAGATTTTTAAAAAAACAACAATTTTTTTTTACTTTTGCTTGGAATTCTTACACAGGCGAACGGGGCGATCTCTTCCAAGAAATTATATCCAACCAAATGCACATCAAAGAACACAGGGGGAGGCCGTAGGAGGTGAACGCCTTTGGATCTTGTAACCCCACCCCACCCCCGTTAAGAAGGGAGGACAAGCTTTTAAAAGTACTTCCAAAGAAGTCGATTGTCTCAACATGTTGGCAAAGGAAGTGGGAGGGGAGAGATTGGGGTCCCTTAAAGACTGGGAGATTTATTTCTCCATGAACTTGAGTGGATCAAAATCCACTTCTTCAGAAATACAAAGGCAGACAACGGTACCCTATATTTATCCGATAATGCTGAGATTCATTTGCCCCTGAGGATGCAGTCACTTTTGGGTTTTGTTTTGTTGTTGTATCAATACCCAGACGTGACCCTGGCCACCCTGGAATAAATAAATATTGTTGTGACGTGGGGTTTAGTGATTTCAGCAAGTGATTTCAGCTCTTTGACATAGCAGGCTGGAGACAGCTTCTAGTGTAACAGCTCTTTATTCAGGAAGAGAACAAGACTGGGGACTAGGGAGAGGGAGCTACATTTATAGGAGTGAGGACTGGCTAGGAAAAGATACATTTTGGAGGGAACAATTACAACCAATCACAAAGCTGCCTTTTGGCAGAAACCAATAGGATTGAGGATCCAAATGCAGCAACTTGAATAAACCAATAGGCCTGTTCCCTTTGGAACAGGAAGGCAGTTCCTTCAACATAAGCAAGTACAGATAATAGGAATACAGATCAATACACAACACCCCTTCCCCCCTGATGGGCACAGCACACGTAATCCTTTAGATATTGTGGGGCCCTGCGACTTCTAATTGATCTCCTGACTATGGGTGTTGCAGGGGCTTGAGCAGGCAGTGTCTGGAGTGGAGAGTCTACTGTAATAGCTTCGTCTGACATGGAGGGGGTTTCAGACAACTCAGTGTCCCTGATCTGTTCCTCAGCACCATGAGGACTTGCAGGAGCAGATTCATTTGCTGAAGCCACTGGTACCTGCATTCCTGGGGCATCTCCACTCTGATCTTGCAGCTGTGACTCATTCATGGGGGTAGTGTCGCTCTCGGGCTGCAATTCTCCCACACCTGTACCAACTCTACTGGGCGCTCTGCGTCTCAGTTGGTCCACGTGCCTATGCCAGACCCTGCCATCTTCAATGGTCACGTAATAAGAGACTGGCCCAGACGCTCTGGTGATCACCCCTGGCACCCACAGGGGACCTCTGGCATAATTTCTCACCCAGACCAAATCTTCAGGAGCAAAATACCTTGTAGCGTCGCTCTCTGCCTGTGTAGGTGCTCTAGCATTGCAGTTTGGCATTTTGTCTGGGTGGACATAGTCCAGCACTGTTACCAGTCTTCTACCTAGGAGCAGCTCTGCTGGCGACTTGCCCGTCGTAGTACACGGCGTCGCATGCTGCAAGAACAACATTTGGGCAATGCGTGTTGACCAGTCACCCTCCATCAAGCGTGCAATAGATCCTTTGGCTGTCTGCACCATGCGCTCAGCCTGCCCATTGGATGGGGGATGAAAGGGAGCTGATGTGTCCCCTCTTATGAAATTATCAGCCAGGAATGCCCTGAATTCTTGGGATACAAAGGCTGCTTCATTGTCTGAGACAATGGTCTCGGGCAACCCGTGGGTTGCAAACAGCTGTCTCAACACTTTGATGACTGCAGCTGACGACATGCTGGGAACCATAGCCACCTCTAACCATTTAGAATACGCATCAACGATAACCAAAAAAACCTTTCCTTGGAATGGCCCAGCAAAATCTAAGTGCAGCCGGCTCCAGGGAGTCCGGGTCTGCTCCCACCAGTGGACTGGTGCTCTGGCCACTTCTGGGCACACTCCCTGACATGCCTTGCACGTCCGTACTCATTGTTCAACATCTTGGTCCATCCCAGGCCACCATACATAGCACCGGGCCAGCGACTTCATCCTGACCATTCCCGGATGCCCCATGTGCAGTGTATCCAGAACCCTGTTTCTCAGTGGCGCTGGGATGATCACCCTGTCTCCCCACAGGAGACAGCCCTTATGCAGGGATAGCTCATGTTGCCTTGTTGCGTATGGTCTAAATTTTTCTTCATGCGGGCCACCTGGCCATCCCCTCCC
>JAHTLZ010000237.1:3962115-4079884 GCA_023846285.1 Phrynocephalus versicolor | reverse complement strand
AACTAGTTCCTGGGGGTCTTTCTCAGCAATCAGAACATCATCAAAAAAATGGCAAGACCCCTTAACACAGTGCTCCCCAACCTTTTTATCACCGTGGACCGGTAAATCCCCGATAACTTTTCCCTGGCCCGCCCGCGGGGGGGCCGCGGCGGCGGCGGTGGCGACCGCGGGGGGGGGCGGGGGGGCGGGGGGGCCCCGGGGCGGCGCCGGGGGGGTCGCCACCCGGGCCGGCCCGCGCCGCCCCCCACCCACCCCCACCACAGGCGTGGCGGTGGCGGGGAAAACATCTGGGCCGGCCCGCGATGCCCCCCCGCCCGCCCCTAACACAGGCGCGGCAGCGGCGGGGAAAACATCCGGGCCGCCTCGCGCCGCCCCCCTCCGCCCGCCCCCAACACAGGTGCGGTCCGGCGGCGGCAGCAGCGGGGGGGCTCTGCCCTGGAGCGCGGCCGCAGGGAGGGGCCAAAGGGCGCGCACCCCGGTGGAGGAGGAGGAGGAGGAGGAGGGGCACCCACCTCCTCTTCCGACCGAGGGGGCCCCCACGCTGCGGCGGCGGTGTGCGCGCATGGGGGGGCTCGCCAGCGCCTCCCACGCATGCCCCCTCCTCCCCGCCGGCTCCCCGGGCGGGGGGGAGGGGCCGGGAGGAGGCGAGGAGGGGCAAGCGGGCCAAACGGGGTTCCTGCTGCTGGTGGTGGTGGTGGAGGGCGAGGAGGAGGAGGGCGGAGGAGGAGGAGGATGCGCCGCTGCCGGCGGCGGGCAGAGGAGGGAGGCAAAGGCAAAGGCGGCGGCAGCGGCTCCTCCTGCGCTCCTCCAGCCTTCCTCCTCCACCGGCCACCCGTGGGAGAGAAGAGGAGGAGGAGGAGGGCGGCAGAGGAAAAGGGGAGGAGCCTCCCCGGCCTCTCCAGGTGGCCCGGTGCCGACCGGTCCACGGACCGGCACCGGTCTGCGGCCCGGGGGTTGGGGACCACCACCTTAACAGGCACTCCATTAGTCCTTGAAAAATCCCTGGGGCCACACAAACTCCAAACTGTAAGCTGTTTACTCTGAAAGCCCCTTTGTGTGTTACGATAGTCTGTGCTTCCGCAGATTGCGGAGTCACTGGCAGCTGCTGGTAAGCTTGTGACGGTCAAGTTTGGCAAAAATTTTCCCCCCAGCTAGTTTTGGCAACAGCTGTGAGACAACTGGAATGGGGTATGAATTTCCCCTGAGTACCTTGTTGATAGTACATTTGTAATCTGCACAAATTCTCACTTCCCCATTTGCCTTAAGGGGTGTGACAATAGGAGTCTCCCACTTAGAAGAGTCCACAGGTGAAAGAACTCCCTGTTTGACCAATTTGTCCAGTTCTGCCTCAATCTTGGGTTGCAGCGCAAATGGCACTCGCCTTGGCTTGAGTCGGATTGGGGCCACCCTGGGGTCCAGCTCAAAGTCAATTGGAGGCCCTTTATAACAACCCAGTTTTCCACTGAAGAGTTCGGCAAATTCCTGGCCTAATGCCTTGCCCAGCTCTGGGGAAGTTTGGACTGAGTTGAGCCCTGATATACACTGTCCCAAGGCGGGAAACCAGTCAGTACCCAGGAGAGTGGGGCAACTCCCCTGTGCAATCACCAATTTAAGCATGGCCTGTTTCTCCCGGAATTGTACCCTCACCGCACACATTCCTAGAATGTGGATGCGGCCAGCCGTGTATGATTGCAAGGTTGCTGGGAATGGTTCCAGAGGGGGGAACTTACCCCCAGGGAAGAGCCCCCTTGCAGTCGGTCTGAGACAATGGTAAATCCAGATCCGGAATCCACCTCCATGTCGCATGGTTGATCTTCAATCTTCACTCTGACTGATGTTTTACCTTGCGCCGGGAACTGCACGGTCTCTCCGTTGATCTCTGTGAGATAATTGCAGTCGTCCAGGAGATGAGTCGTGGTGGATGATCTGTGACGCATTGATCTAGGTGATCCCGTTGTTCTACCTGTCACCGACCTACAGGCCCTGGCGATGTGTCCTGACTTTCCGCATGCCCTGCACGTAGCATCACGAAAACGACAGCTTTTCCGCTCATGGTTACCGCCACAGCCTGGGCAAGCACCTCGGCGATCTTTGGGCCGTGCATCAGCCTGACACACCAACTCGACACCACGGACTGGGCTCTGGCTTGGACTAGCCTCTGGTTCATCCATGGCATGGGCAGCCTCTACCCACAGCTTTGTGGCCTTGCAGCTGGCATTGAGCTCTTCCTGCTGATAATTCTCTGTGGCAGTGGCCTCTTTCAAGGCGGAGGCAAGGGTGATATCTTCCTTTGCCACAATGCGCCTTCGGGCTTTTTTGCTGCTGAGCCCCCAACAAATTGATCCAAGAGAGTGTCTTCAAGATTTGGGAAGCCACAGTGCTGAGCAAGCTCCCGGAGTCCTGCCAGGAATGCAGCCACAGATTCTCCGGCTTGCTGCTGCCTTTTCTGAAACTCCAACCGCCAGGCCATCTTGGTTTTGGTAGGTGCCAAATGGCTTGTCAGCCGGGCGAAAATGTCTGTGAGTGATGTCTCACTCAACTTTGCTGGGGCGAGCAGTGCCTTGGCCAACTTGAAGGTCTCACGCCCACAGCAACTCAGGAATGTGGCCCTTCTTTTGCTGGCATCAGTGATTCCTTGAGCCACCACGAAGAACTCGAAGCGTTTAACATAGTCCTCCCAAGTGTGGGGCTCCGATGGCTGGAAGGGCTCCAATACCCGTGGACTTTCCATTCTCCAGGCGGCAGGGTCGTCTTCTAAACCGGCTGGTGAGTCTTGTTCTCCACTGTGATCCAGACCCTGAGTCAGCATGATGATCCTCTGCTTCTCAGCACTCCGGATCCCATCATTGTCGCCAGTGTTGTGATGTGGGGTTTAGTGATTTCAGCAAGTGATTTCAGCTCTTTGACATAGCAGGCTGGAGACAGCTTCTAGTGTAACAGCTCTTTATTCAGGAAGAGAACAAGACTGGGGACTAGGGAGAGGGAGCTACATTTATAGGAGCAAGGACTGGCTAGGAAAAGATACATTTTGGAGGGAACAATTACAACCAATCACAAAGCTGCCTTTTGGCAGAAACCAATAGGATTGAGGATCCAAATGCAGCAACTTGAATAAACCAATAGGCCTGTTCCCTTTGGAACCGGAAGGCAGTTCCTTCAACATAAGCAAGTACAGATAATAGGAATACAGATCAATACACAACAAATATAATATTAAAAGTCTTAGAACTGCAGACCTGGAGCGGACCCTTGACGTCATCAAGTCGAGCTGTCAGAAGGCACAGTAGGGAACTGAACTCCCAGGAGCTGGCCTAAGACACTGAGCTATCCAGCAGTGTTTGGCTGCCCAACTCCAAACTGGAAGTTCCTGAGTGATGGTCCTTTTCCCCAGAGAGAATCTTCAGAAAGGCAGCTGTTGCAGCACCTTAAGAACTGATACGTTTCATGACATACAGCCTAACCCAGCCATCTTTGAACCTGCAACTGTGTTCAGTTGTAGGACTGCACATCCTGTCACTCTGATTCCATCAGTTCAGTGGCCACTCTGGCAACTAACAATGGGTGCTGTGGATTCAACAGGTGTTGGAAGCCACATGATTCAGGAAGGACTACAATCTGTTTCATCAGAAGCATTGCCTCTGAGAGGCTCTTAGGTGATGAAAATGTACTTTAGAAGATAACCTTTAAAATGCCACGAGATCCCTTCTACATGGGTTAAAATTGTAAACAGATATACCTCTAAAGCAGCCTATCCCTCCTGTTCCTAACATTAATTATCCTAATACTAATGGTGTAACAGCTGCCTTTTCCAGGACCTTCTGTGTAAACAAGGGCTTAGAAGTGGCTTACTGGTCCCTTCATTTTGGGGGGGCTCTGGACCCATGCATCTTGCCCAAGTCTGGTTCTCCTCTCTAAGAGCAGCCTTGCTGGAACAGGCCACAGGCGATCCCATCCAGCATTCTGTGCTACACAGCGGCTCACCTTTTGCTTCAGGGTATTCCCAAGCAGATGTCTTCACCTGCTTAAGATTCCCTACAAATGGCATTGAGAGAAATGGTACTGAAAACAGTGGGTGAAAAATACCAGCTGCAGTAATGAATAAAGACATATCTCAGAAATCTCAATTTGGTCACAATTACCAAGAAGTCCACAAATGTTGTAACCATAAATGTGGTTGCCATTAAATTAATGGTTACAAACCATTCATTTGTAACCCTATTAATCAAGAAATGTATTACGAACAGGCACGTCAGATTTGTAGTTCAATCCCTCATAACTTTGGAGAAAGAAGCAACTGAGGAACTGTTACAGTGGTCTGAAAATTAACCACAGGAATTAATCACTACAACAAACGGTGTACAGGAAACATTACGGAAGTGTCGCTTGGCTATGATATTGATAATAGCTGGAGAAACCACAAGATGGACTTTATTAACTGAAATTCCATGTTATTTTAGGACAGACACTATATTAGGTGTCTCTATATTTCTTTGCTTAGATTGGCTTTTAGGGGCAATGTGTTGTTTTGTGGTCATAAATAAACTTTCACCTGTTTTGAATAACAGCTCTGTGAGGGTTATTATGATTTGTTATTTCAAATGTGATTGAATTTTTTTTCCTGGTTGCGGTATATAAGTCTGAAAATAAATAAATAAATAAATGAATAAATAAATAAATAAATAAATAAATAAGAATGTGATGGGAAACACTGGGCTGACACCAGCAGTTTTTTTTATTTTTTTGGTAACAAGAATAGAGACAGAAAGAGCTGTCCCCAGATAGGTACATTCTTTTTGTTATGGGCTATCAAGTCCCCTCAGAGTCATGGTGTGACCCTATAAAAGTGTACTCTGTCCTTAGTAGCTCTGCTCAGTGCTTTTAAACTCGAGCCTGTGGTTTCTTTAGTGGGTCAGTCCATCTCGTATTTTATTTTCCCCTTTTCCTTTTGCCTTCTGCCTTTCCCAGCATTACTGTCTTCTTCACAGAATCCTGCCTTCCCGTGATGTGCCCAAAGGAGGACAGCCTTAGTTTCAGCATTTTCCCTCCAAAACAGTTCAGTTTTGAGTTGATTTAGAACCCATAGCAAACCTGTGTTTGCTCTGAAATACAGTACTGTATAAGTAGCCCTTGCGCTACTTCTCTGTTGCTGTCATTGTAATATGTAGCATGGCCTTAGGACTTCCCAACTCATGTTTCTTCAGAAAGTCATGGAGAACTGCAAATAAAGACAGCGAGCAGATTGAATTAGAGTCCATGGGTGGGGCTGGTGTTTTTGTTCTTAATATAGCCATTAGTGGCTATAGGCCAGATTACTGGAGTTCAATGCAATCTAGTCAAAGGAGTAAACTGCATTACTTACCAAGGCAAGCAACACTATAATAGAAAGCACTGGATGCTGAGAGGAAGTCCTTCCCTGTGCTGCAAAAAACATATAAAAATATTCAGAAAAGGGAAACTATGACAGTCATGAGTTGCACTTCCTCTGGGTCTTACACAGAAAACACTGGTTTATACAGGAGGAAAACAGGCCAGCAAAAAACAAACGAGAGAGTTCAGGCAAAGTGAACAAAAAGTTCACCAAAAGTTCAGGCAAAGTGAACAAAAGTTTCAATCTGTCACCTACAGTCTAATAAAGTGGATGCCAGGTGGATATGTTTTGGTGTGGCATCCCACAGGTGAATGCCACCACACACAAAAGGCCCGACCCTAATTAGCTCTCCATAAAATATTAAAGGGGGAGCAAGTCCATTGACTGACTACCTGACTAATATAGTGATCCAGATGTCCCTGTACTTCAAAGATTTTTGAACTGGACCTGGAAACAAGTTCAAGTCAATGGAGGTGTCCGTTATTCCTCCACCTCACCTCTATCTCACCAATTTGCGTAATTCCTTTTAAAAGGGGATTCTTGGGTGAGGAAGTGCTTTCTCTCTGACTTACAAATATCCCTAGTAGCAATTCCACATTATATTTCGGGCACATGTCTTTACATTTCCTGTACCAGAAAGACAACAGTAGAACAACCAGCCAAACAGGTTGGTGAAAAAGCAAACACAACAAAACCCTAGATCAGCAAGAATAAAAAGTTTTAAAAATTAGTTAATTCCACTCCAGAGTTCCACTTTAGTAAGTTACTAACGTGGATTGGCTTTGTTGCTTGCTGGAATGTAAGCGATGAGATGGGCAGGCGAGTCTGCAAGGAAATAGCTCTGCAGCAGGACTAGGCATGTTGGCACTTGGCATGATAAGCAACATCTGCTGGGATTTCTTCTACACCCCTGTTAAAAGGCACCTTACAGGAATAATTTCCGGCCACTTGACTGCCACAGGTGAAAAAGGAAAGGCGATCCCCTGCCCATCCCATTGGAAAACAGCTGCCGAAGGGAGTAAATACATTGGTTCATCCAGAAGGAGGGAGTATTTGAGATCCCCTGGCCCCAGATCACTTGTGTGTGTGTGTGTGTGTGTGTGTGTGTGTGTGTGTGTGTGGTGTTGGGGAAACAGTGAGTGTGAAGTATAAGTCAATCCAGCCTTATAACCATGGGATAAGAGGCTGCTACTGCCAGAGTGGGAGGCATCCCTTTCTGCAAAACAGTGGGATGACGTGCCCCTCCACCCCACTCAGCGAGTTGCTATGGGCTGAAGACGGAGTAGCTGAAGTTTTAAAGCATTTATCAAAGGCTACTCCGCTCAAGAAATAACAAACATGTATTGCCATGACCAGGTCTCAGCTCCTCAGGTAGAGAAGCTCAAGCCAGTGTTGTTGGGTCCCGGGGAGCTAGCCTCCCGTGGTCACCAGATCCAAGTCACCAAATAAAGATCTGGTGTGAGAGAGTTCGATTTTGAAAGGTTTATTGATCAATAAAGCAAGAAGGCAGAGAGCAACTTAACCTCTGGCAGCAAAAGTCAAGTCTCTGCCCCATCAGAGGGAGAACAGCAGCTGGGTTGGTTCTTTGGGGGGGGCGGTGCGGGGAGAGGCTTCTCTCAGCTTCATCGCCCTGTGTGCCCCGCCGCCGCTCTGTGGGTGGGCGCGCGCGGGGGTGTCTTGTAGCGGCGGCACCGACAACCCCTTCCCCCCTCCCCCCTCCCTCTGCGCAGCCCTTCGCCATCCCTTGCAAGCGGAGGGACTCTGCTCACGTCACCCGGGGACGCTTGCCCCCCCTCTGTTGCCCCTGCACCATGTTCAGAAGGCAAGATCAAAAGAACGGGTCACCCAAAATAACTATGCATCGGCATTTCGGACAAAAAGTAAGCTTAAAAAAAATAAATATATATATTAACTGGCCACACGTGACTTTGGATGCGAAGCGGGATGCGAAGCGAGGGAGATTCCCGGCCTCCGGCAGGGGAATCTCTTGCCCCGCTTGGAGCACGCTTTAGGGGGCGTGGTCGGGGTGGCGCCGAATCCAAAGAGGAGGAGCGTGCGGACTGAAGCGATCCATTCGCACGGAAATTACGGCTCGCTGCGCAGCGAGAGGTTCGTGAAGTAACGGCCATTGTCTGAAGTTCCACAATCCCTTTCTCTGCCCGTTCTCTGCCAGACTGGGCCCAGTTGAACAATAGAACACCAGTCTATGGAACATTGACTCAAGGATTTGGACCATCAAGAGCTTGATGGCACAGGAGATTGGATGCAACTGTGAACAATGACCCACCAATGCCAATTGAGGCAAACCTTGAACTGGTTTGTATAAAAACTGGTGTTAAACAAATGTTCAGGGCTCACTCACACCATCCAGGGTGAGACCACTGGCTGTTGCTTTTGGCTTGCCTTTAATAAATCAGACTTGAACAGTTCAGTGTTTGCGCTTCCTTACTTTATTTGAATTTAATTATTGGACACTGGTTTCGAGCCAAGCACAGACTCAAAATAATCTGTAAAAACTGTTAACAGTACAATGGGGAGAAGACACACACAACAAGAAAAAAACTGTAAAATTCCAAGGTGCAAGACAAAAGATACAATGTACCAGAAGTTTATAGAATGATTTCATAGAATAATAGAGTTGGAAGAGACCTCAAGGGCCATCTAGTCCAACCCCCTGCCATGCAGGAACCCCTTCACAATATTTCCGACAGATGGCCATCCGTTCAGCAGATGAATTACATTATTGACAATTTGTTATACAGATGAGCTATATCTGTATTGCTAAACATACCGTAGAACAATGGGTGTCTCATTTTGGGTGAAGGGCTTAGACAGAGGGAAGAAAAACTGTTTACTCTAGGGTAATGAAGTTGATGGGGGGAAGTCCAGGTGTGCCAAAAGCAATGGGTGTCCCATCTTGGGGAGGGGCTTAAGACAGAGGAGATTGGTGTGAGAAAGTGGCTTGGGGGGTTGTGTGCAAAGGATTTTCCTAAACCATTTGCTACACAAATGAATGATACCAGTTTACAGGAAGGAGGAGGGGAGACAAAAAGAGCTTTACAAGCAGAATTCTAGATGCTCTTAGGGCATGGCTGGTGTGAACCGGGCAAATTTATTCCCTCCCCCTGCTGGTGAATGAGTCATCATTTTAAACATGGCTGAGACACTGCTTTTAATGGTGGATTTTGTGAATTGTTGGTCTGACTTCTAAATGCCTGCCTGTCCTTCATTTTGCTACATCATTTTCACATGGATTCTGTGCAGGTGGGCCCATCAGTGTGTGCTCCCTCCAGAAGCAGATCCATACTGTGACCTTCCTTGTTAAGGGGGCATCCCAAACAGGCTGAACATCTCACGCCAGGCCGGCAGAGTAACTGTACCTTGTCCACATCTGCTGCTATATGTCTGAAGAAGTGGACGCGTATTCCACGAAACGTTACCTTAAAATATGAAAGTTAGTCTTTAAGGTGCCACATGTTTTGTGTCTTTTGTTTTGTTTTGTTTTTCTTTAATTTTTGCCTGAAATCCTCTGTGATGAAGCTACTGTATATAGCTTGTTTGTTTGTACCTGGCCCCTTACTAACCCCAGGCTCTGATTCAAAATCTCCTTTGCATTCTTGGAATATGCCTATATTGTTTCTAGGGGGTGCAACTAACAATTTGGGGCCCCAGGGTAGGTGACATTGTCTCCCACTCATTCCACCTTGGGGCATGGGTGTGAACCCCTATGAAAAAGGCAGGAAGAGAATATGAGGCTGCTATCCCTCAAAAAGAAATTTATAAGATTCCCCTTTTCAAGAAACAAAGTAAACAAGGCTGAAAGATGTTTCTGTTTATTTTCCTTACATCCACCGGCCTATTTGCCTCTAGCTTTTTTTGCCCTCAAAACTTCTGTTTCAAGCTCTCCAGACAACCTTACATAATAGTTGCTCCAATATAAACGTCATGGAGGGCCAGATGGGTCTTCCAGCATGGCACTTCACATGCCAGAGGTCAAAGTGTGAGACAGCAGCCTCCCAATACCACCCCACTGGTGTCTAGCCTAGACGGCCCCTCCTTAGGTCCACTGAAAATTATGTAGGTTTATTTCCACTACTTGTTATAGTTCCCAAATGAGGTTATTGGAGGAGGGAGGTGCCAGGGGCAACTTTGGGATTGGCAACTGAATATCTGCTCACTGGTTTCACTGGAAAGGGTATAATTTAACATTCTGTCAAACATCCCTACCTGTATTCCTTTTTCTATTCTTTGCACCACCTAGAGCAGTGGTGGCAAACCTTTGGCACGCCAGATGTTTTGGACCACAACTCCCACAGTCCTTTGTCATTGGCAATCTAGGTTTGGAATTCTGGGAGTTGTGGTCCAAAACATCCGGAGTGCCGAAGGTTCACCACCACTGACCCAGAGAAAATGGTTGTTGGTCAGGCAAGTCTATAGATATAGTGAAATAAATAATAAGTACAGTAGGACCCTCGTATCCACTCATTCAGTTATCCACGGTTGGCAGAGGAAAAATAAATAAATAATTCAGCAGCTACAAAGCAAGCCATTATCACAAATAGCATCTGTAAAGCAAACTACTGTCACAAACAGCAGCCATAAAGCAAGCTCCTGTCTCAAAACAACAGCCATAAAGCAAGCTACTGTCAGGAAACAGCAGTTTGGAGATGGGTGGGCAGGTGTTTTCTCTTATCCACTGTTTTCATTATCCATGGGAAGGCCTGAAGTCTGGAACCAATCCCCAGCGGATACCGGGGTCCTACTCTAGTACCAAAAAAACTCTCTAAACCTCAAATTAACATCACACACAGAGAGAGAAGTACTCATGTGTAAAACAGCCCAGAGCAAAAGCCCTTAGAAACAAGAGGGAAAGTTTTAAAAAAATTGAGATCCATAATGAGAAACTTAAGTGCAAACATGTTAGGCACAAAAGGATGCAGCTGCTGATAGAACCACAGACACACCTTCCTGCATCAGGATCAGGACACAATGGAAACCCAAACATGCATCTGAAATAAATCAGTAAATGTCCTTCCTGAAGACAGCAAGAGATGTTCCTATATCAGATCATTTTAGGATAGTCAGAGGCAGCACAATGTAGTGACCCTGCACCTTTAAGAGCTCTGTAAAAATAAGCAATTTCAGCAGTGGTTGGGCTGCTGGGCCAGTTGCTCCTGCCACAGTGTTCTGGCCCAAGCAAATCCTTAAAAATATAGAAACTTTTTGCACCTGACCCCTAGCAGATGCATGGCAGAGAACACAAGGAGACACACAACCATAAAGACACCCGGCTAGAGCTATTAGGAGCCCCAGGGCTCTCGTGCGATAAAACCTCAGTGCCCTCAAATGGCCAAACTCAACAGCTGGCAGCTTTCTCATGAAAAATTGGGAAATAGTCTCTTCTATTAAACAATTGCTTTTCAGTTGGCTGGTTAAGGTCCAGAGACCCAATGATGGGGGGTGGGGGGGGAGAAATAGCATCCCTATTATGGCCAAAGGTGAACTAAGAACTAGTGACAGGCAGGGCCAAGCAAGCGGAGTGAGTCAGCCACCTTGGAAACAATCATATAATACAGCTAAACTGAATGTATGTGTCAAACATCTAGGCTGTATGCATAAAAGACTGCCACAATTACAGGAATGCAATTTTACAGGGCAGGGCTGCCATTTGATTTGTATCCTATTTCTTTAACTGCAGAGAGGGAAAGGCTTGGGGGGTTTTTTCTGTCTTGAGAGTCATGATATCCTATTTGTTCTTCTGTTCTCTTTCCTTGGGCTTGTGTGTGTGTGTGTTGTGTCATTACAGTTGTGACCAACTCTTCGTGACCCCATGTCCATGGAGTTTTCTTGGCAGGAATACTGGACTGGTTTGCCAGTTCCTACTCCAGGTGGCTACAGCACCTGGTATTCCCTGGTGGTCTCCCATCCAAGTACTAGCCAGGGCCGACCCTGCTTAGCTTCCGAAATCAGGCGAGATCGGATGTGCTTAGGGCATCTAGACAGCTTTTTCCTTGGGCTTACCTGAAGCTGAAGATCTGCAGCATGTTCCATTAAGCAGCCAATGGATGAAAATATAAGAGAACAATATTTGGGCGGTGTCATTCAGAAATTTAACCCCTCCCCAACAAGGAAGTATTGATCTATCCGCCAAAAAGGCTAGAGAGGACACTTAAGTATCATCATCATCACTGCCTCGAGTTCCATCTTGGAAGATGGGGCAGTATATAAATATAATAATAAATAAATAATAGATATCATCATCAGTCAATTCTGACTGCCCTTCTCAGGGCTTTCCAGGTACAGAGTTCCCAAAAGTGGCTTACAATTTTCTTTGTTTCTGTCCTTTGTGATTAGGCAAAGGCATTTGAAAGGCATTTGAAAGATAATTCCGCATTGATGGCCCCCATTTAAGAATTATAATGTTTGCTTTATTTTTTATTTGTTTTATGATGGCTGAATGACTCTATTAAAATAAACCTTGCTTATCTACTTGCTTGAAATAATTCCTTCTCTCATTAAGATCCCCCAGCTGTCAGAGTTCAGACTTGTAAACTGGTCAAGGGCTCAGTATTCCACCCTTCTCCACCTGGAACTCTAGTGTCATGATGCAATTTTTTTAAAAAAAGCAATCAGAGTTGATGAACAAAAAAACAAACAGACAGGTAGGTCCTCAGAGTACAAGCCATTCAGCAACAGATGAGGCTGTCACACACACTTCCAGCAAGATCCATGTTGCAAATACAGTAGATAACTTCACTTTAGTTTTTAGCAGTAAACTGGGAAATCGGGGAGTGGGCAGTGTAAAAAATAAGAAGCAGCAAGCTCACATACACACATCAACATTCAGCATAGCCCTCTAGGTGCTTACTCTGAAGCAAGTTCATAAATTCCACAGGGCTTTGGCCTAAGAAACAGTGCTTAAGATTGTACCTACAGCCTGCCCCTTTCACAAACCAATGCCTGAGGCACATGCTCCCTGTGCTCATTCAACTCTGATTGCTTTTCTCAGGTTGTTCATCAAGACTGACCCGCCTCTTCATGACATCATCACTGATATATTAGATCCCCCTGGGAAAATTAGCCCATTTACCACCAGGGTCTTGGAGCATTGGGTGTTGTGGACTGGTAAGTATTTTTAGGTAGCTTGAGATGCTAACTTTTAATGGTTTCCCCCCCTCTGGGATGTGCTTAGGACTGTCTATGTTGTTCTCTAGTATTGTTTTAAATGCATTGTCTTTTATGCTCAGAGATTCAAAACCACGGTTGGTAGCTTATCTTTGCAAGACCAATAAAATATTGTAAAAAAGATGACCTGTTGAGTTTTTCAGGGCTTTAAAGCTGGCTGGGCATTGCAGAGCTTAAGGTGGGGATTGAACCCTGAAAAGTCTAAACGTTCTGGTTTGATAGTGAAGGTGTGGGATCTCGAGTTGGAAAGGCATGTCCAAGATGGAGGCTGTAGCTGTGAAGAGAGGTCATGTGAGGTGTGGTTGTGTCGGTTTGGGTACGGCATTCAGGTGTGTTTTGCTGACTCTATAGACAAAAAGCTGCTGGTAGCAAGAGAGCTTGATGGAGCCACCAAACCCTAAAAAAGCACTGTATCTCTGTTTACTTTTTGTTTAAAGCTTGTGGATTTTTGTGTGAAATTGTTGGGGGAAAAGGCTGCCAGGGAAGCCAGCTTCAGGTTCTGGGGTAGCTGGTTATCATGTATGCTGACTCTTGTTGTGATTGAGTCTAAAAGATTTTGGCCTGGTTGCTTATTACACCTCAAGACTGCCTAGCCATTGCAAAACTCCAAAGAGCATTTTCAACACAGGCATGGGTCATCTAGTGTTTGTTGTCGCTCAAGAGAAGCCATATTTTGTAACATCCTTAAGACAAACAAGTTTTTATTCTGCATTAGGCTTTTATTGTTGAAAAAGTGTGCTCGAACCCACAAAAACTTAAGGAAAGCAAAATAAACCTAGTCTATTTTAAAGGCACTACAGGACTCTGGGTTTTTCCTGAAGCTAAGAATTCTTTTGGAAAGACCAGGTGTTCCAGAATTGTTTGAAAGAAGACCCAAGAAGAATGCTAAAGGAAGGCATGCCAGCCCTGGGGAAAACAGGTGTTCTCAGGGTCAAACCCAATTTCTGTGTCCCTGGGGTTGTTTTGTCAAACTAGGGGCTCTCTATTTATTGATTTTAGGATATTTTTACCCCATCTTCCTCCTCGAAAAGGACCCAAGGTGGCTTATAGTAATATACAATCCAGTACAATTAAGACATATTCAAGTATTGAGAACTACAGCATCAAAAAACAGCATTACATTAAAAACTACATTGCATTACATTAAAATGTTGTCTCTGTGATCAAGAGGATCTCTGAAAGAAACCCACTTAGCAGTCTTTTCAGTAAACATTTTACATTCTTCCTGGCCTCTTCCTAGCTGTAGCAGCAGGATACAATATTGGCTTATCTTATGGAAATGTACTGTTGAGGTCATAAGAGCATGAGGCACTTAGAAGTGCAGATACAAGGAGTATTATCTGACTGAAAGGCTCTTGAAAGTGTGACTGGGGGGGGGGCTGCTCTGGGCTCTTAAATCATCCCCTGCAGGTTTGCAGTCCTTTATGGATTGCAATAGCCCCTCCATCCCCACCCACCTCATATACCACACCTTCCCCCCAGGTGGAGGTGGGGAAAGCTGATTTCCTTGAGATGGGGAGTGGGCTGCCGGCTGCATTGCCTGGAGGGGGTGGTGTATTCTGTAAAGGGTTGCATACCAGCAGTGGGTGGGGCTGGAACCAAAAATAGGCCAACCCCCACCCCCACCCCCACCTCACTTCCTCCCCATCAAGCAGGCTGCCAGCAAAGGGATAGGCAGATTTTTGGTAGAGGCTTGTGCTGATCTCATAGGGCTTGTGGGATCCAGGGTTTCCCTTTCTCCTTCATTGTTCTTTTTTCCCTTTGTTTGGATTTTTGTATACTTCCAAATTATGGCCTCTCACTGCCTGTGAGATCCCAGTCCCCAAATCGTCAAGCCCACACAGGCAGGCTCACTGGAGGAGTTGGGAAATTACAACTAAAAACAAGTAATTCTGCCCCCACCCCCGCATGCTATTTAAGATGCATTGTAAGATTTAGAGGTTATTTTTAAAAGATGGCAGTGTTGAGAAAAATCTTTTTACAGAAACTACTTGGCCTGTCTTCTGGATAGTGTGTAAGAGCACACTTTGACTCCTGGTGGCCCTGTTAATAGGTCACCTTAAACTTAAAGCAGGCAGTTTTACATATTTGCTACACTTATAGCCTGCTTTTCCTTTGAGATGCTCATTGGCATAGGTGGTCTCTCTCTTATCCTTCCCTCACTGTTCTTAAAGTCCCAGCAACCCTATGAGGCAGCTTAGTTTGGCTGAAAAAGACCCAAAGCCACCCAGGATCTCCTTGGTCAAGTGGGAATCTAGACTTGACTCAACAGTTCTAGTTCTGCAGACATTGTTTCCTTTTAATTTAATTAAAAGTTTTAATTGTGCACCAACAGCCAGTGGTTCTATTGGTGAGTGAGATTGTTTTTTGCCATCTGCAGTGCATCCTCCTCAACATCCTTATCGCCATGTCTTCTGCTGCAGAAGAGACAAAGACAACAAGCCCTGAAAGCACAGAAGAGGAGCATTGGGTAGGTGACCCAAGAGCTATATGGCTCAATCTTGAACAGGAAGAGTCAGTCAGACTGCAGTGTCAAGGTGCAAACAACAGATGGCAGACCCTTTGATAGATCTCTTTGGGTCCTTGACAGCAGAGGTGGGGGAACTTTCGGTCCACCAGATGTTTTGGACTGCAACTCCCACATTCCTTTATCATTGGTAAAATGGGCTCAGAATTCTGGGAGTTGCAGGAGGGGCAGCTCATGAACCAAGGGGAAGGAGGGGGAACGGCCTTGCCCCCACATTGGAAGCTGACTGTTATCTGGTCATGAGCCAGCTGCCTACATCAGGCAGGTGGAAGTATCGTTAGATGGGAGCTATCATTTGCCTGTCCTGATTTGCAGGGGATTCTTAGAAGAGCTGATCTCAAAACAAGTGAGCGGCCGTCTTGGCCCACCAATTCAATGGCTGCCCCACCAGAAGGTTTTCACAATGCTGATATTAGTAACCAAAATATTGCCAGTAGGAAAACACTGTTGACACATTAATCCCCTAACATTCCTCCAGAGTGCTTAAGCTGGTATGTATGGCTGTCCTCAGTTTACCGTCCCAGTAATCCTGGGAGGTAAATTACATTCACAAAGAAGGACTAGACGAAGGTCTCCCAGTGCGTTTGATGGCTTGAACTGCATCTTTCAGATCCCAGTTAAGCAATCTAACCACTGTCCCAAACCCCAACTCAAGTTCTCCCCGGCCACCTAGTCAGCGATGAGCTCGGGTCTTTCCAGCAATGATCCTGCTTGACTTAATTCTGTCAAGATGGTGCTGATCCATTGCTGTGCCTCTTCTTAGTGTGTCCTGAAAAAGGTGTCTGATCTGCCTTTGGTCACCTCCACCTATGAGAAGGTTTCTGCTTCTTACACCTCTGCCAAGGAGTCCCACCCAGCCATCCAGGCAGTCTGTGATATGGCAGAAGTCGGAGTGAAGGCAATTGCTACAACAGCAGCCAGTGGGGCTCAGCCTCTCCTGGATAAATTTGAGCCACAAAGTAAGTACCTACTGTTTGGTGGTACACACACTCTTGGGTATCTTGATCCTGCTAGGCCCGCTTGCTTGTTCCTAGCCTGTGGCCTTCAATGGGGTGTGGTGTTGGGCGTTATTTTCCATCATTCCCAAGGTTTGATAAAATGAACACAAAGTTAAAGGACTCCTTTTTCTTTCCCTTGACAGTTGCTGCAGTGGATACAATTGCCTGTAAATCTCTTGATAAGCTGCAAGAGGTAATTGTTCAGCCTTAACTCTGTTCATAAAAAGTTAAAGGTTCCCCTGCACATGTGTGCTAGTCGTGTCTGACTCTAGGGGCTGTGCTCATCTCCGTATTCAAGCCGAAGAGCCAGTGTTGTGCAAGTCCATGGCCATGTGGCCGGCATGGCTGTAAGAAAACAGTTTTACCTTCTCGCTTTCTAGGGTGGTATCTATTTTCATAGTGTATAGTAAACCATCAATGGAGGACTGATGGTTTACAATCTGGGTAGTAAACCATCAGTAGAGGACCTGCCCCCCGATATATCAGCATATTTAACCAATAGCAGTGTTGATTCCCAGGTGTGGGTACCCAGATATCCAAGACTAAACTACCCAGAAGCCTTTGCCACTAGCTGTGCTGAGAGTTTTCGTCCAAGAACATCTGGGGACCCAAGGTTGGGAAGCACTGGACTAGAGTATATGGGAATTGTAGTCTGCTGGGCTGGGACGCACTGGACTAGTTTAGGTGGGAATTGTCATCTAGTGACATCTGGAGAACCAAAAACTGTTAGTTTGTGGAATAGGTAACACAAAAGACATCATTCTCGGGCAGTTCATTGTCTTAACTAAAAACCAACACTCTGGCTGGGCCTTTTTTATATTTGGAAGTGTGTTGATAAGGTGGAGTTGCTATAGCTCAGTAACTGAGAGCACTTCCTTGCAGTGTTTGAATCCCCAGTGCGCCTCCAAGGTCTTCTCAGATCACCCAAAGTTTGGGTGGTTGATTGGCTTACAGACCCTGCTGCTACCTATTCAGTCCTGGGCAAGCTTCCCAGTCCCACATTGCCATCACAAGGAGGAATTGCCAAAGCTCTTCTGAGTACTTGGTACCTAGAATTCCTTGGGAGGATTGCTATGAGTCAGAATGGACTCAATGGCACATAAATTGATATGAGAAGTCTGAGAAGAACATGATTCAAAATTGACAGCATTTCTGATTGCCTTATCGCATTGTTTCCTGGTAATCCGCAATGGATGCCTCATCTCTAAGCATATACCTTAGTAAGGAGGTGAGTCTAAGTCAGGTGGGTGTTTGAGAACTGGTGATCTTACAATGGAGGACTGTGATTCTGTGACCTTCTCCAGTTTTTGTTTGTTTCTTTGTCTTGTGTTATGCTAGAAGTGGGAGTGATGGCTTTACCTTCTTCCCAATGTATTACTTCCCAGGTGGTATCAGGTGCCAAGGATCTTCTCTCAGAGTCCTTAGCACCTGTTTATTCCAGAGTCACTGAAGCAAAGGATGCTGTGTCAAGCATGGTAGACCTTGCCAGAGAAACTGCCCATGAGCACATGGAGATGGCCAAGTCTGCTGTGAGGAATGGCGTGAACACCATGATGGAGACCAGTATGGGGCAGATGATGGCAGAAGGAGTAGATAGAATGATATTTAAATCCGATGAGCTGATAGAAGACTACTTGCCAATGACGGACGATGAACTGGGTAGGAATATTGTACCTGCATCCATGGATTATCTGGGGTGAAGTCATGAATGTGGATGTAGAGTGAGAAAATGTATCTTCTTGGTAGTTGCATCCAGTCTGGTATCCGCTGGGGATCGGTTCCAGGCCTTCCCGTGGATAATGAAAACCATGCATAAGAGAATGCCCCCCCAAAAAAAACCTGCTGATTTGTGACAGTAGCTTGCTTTATGCCTGCTGTTTTGTGACAGTAGCTTGCTTTGTGGCTGCTGCATTATTTAATTTTTTCCTCTGCCAACCGTGGATAACTGAATCAGTGATTAATGAATTGGTGGATACGGGGGTCCTACTGTACTTTTCCCAGAATCCCCAACCAGCAAGGCTAGTAGACATGGCAGTTGGGGACTCTGGGAGATGCATTCTAAACAAACTTGCCAAATTTTGTTATAGTGATTGCTATAATACACCTGAAGTTGGTGGCTTCCATCGCATTGGTTCAAACCATGGTGGATGCATAGCTGTTGGCCACCTGTCAGTGCAGGCCCCCAGTTTCCCCCCTCTGGGCAGCGTGGAGGGGGCTCCACAGTGTCTTCTCCACACAGTGTGGAGAGGACAGAGTGCTCTTAGTTAGGGTTGCTGGAAGAGTAAGAGGGGAGAGGCTTGGATCTTCCCCCTTCCCACATGGCACTTCCGAGGAAATACTGTAGTTGTCTGGCAGGATGGGAAGGAGAGAGCCTTTCATCCCTTTTGAGATCCCAGTGCTAATGGGATTCCTGTTTCTCAGTCACTGTGATTTCAGTTAAAATCAGGTGGATAGAAGATGCTCCAGTCTTCTGATTCCGCCAAGCAGGCCGAGGAGGCTTAAATCTTGACATCTTTGTTATGCAGTAGGACCCCCCTATCTGTGGATTCAATATCCGTAGTTTTACTTATCCACAGTCTGAAACTGTTATACATAGAAAGGCATCTGGCATGCTCTAGTAACCAGTTCTGGTAATGCATGTTACAATATTTATTCTTGGGTTCCCCCCCCCTCTCTTTACTAAACTACTGTATGTGTTCAGCATTAGCTATTATCCACAGATTTCAGTATCCAAGGGGAGGGCAGTACCAATCTCCCAAAGATACAGGGATCCTATTGTACTGAGAAGAAGGGACAGGATGGATGTGTGGGTGGACTCCCAACCCACTAGTTAGTACTGCCCAAAAGGATAGTTGCCTCCCTTTAACTGTAGAGGTGGCCTAGGCAATCCCAATCAGTGTTTGCTAACTGGCAGGAATTTTACAAAGACCAGCTTGGATCTTAATTTTTAAAGTCCCCGGTTTAACCTTAGGCATTTCTAAGCAGCCATGTCCAAAGCTATAGGGAGCTGCTACTCCTCAGAATACTTGGCTAATTAGGAGCTGGTTGAAACAGTAGGAAAACTTGAGATAAGGCTGTCTATCTCACCGAAATATTTAGCATCCCATTTTTTTGTTTCATTACCAACCCTTTGATACAGATAGTGCTTTGCAATACAAGTTCAGCCCTGTGGAAGCATATGTCCTAAAATCTAATGGCAGGATGGAGAACCAAAGGTGGATTGGGAGTATAAGAGTTGGAGGGAAAAGAGCAAGTATTGTTCAGCTGTCTCTGTAGTCTGGACAGATGCATGGCAGTGTTTAACTTAAAGTTTGCTAGCAACATGAAAATAATTAATTCCAGGCTAAGGAGAGAAGTTTAAACAAAATTGAAAGGCACAGCTGTAACTAATTTCTAGCCTACTCTATTCAGAATCCAAGAACACACATTCTCTTTATTTACATATCTGGTTTAATGGACAATTTTTGTCTCCTGCAGTTGGCCCCTGGGGTGGGATCAGGGTGGTCTCTTTGCCTCTCTGCTCTAGGAGCATCAAGCTGGTAAAACTGAAGCTCTTTGGCATGGTGGTGGTGGTGAGAACCTGGGGCCCTCAGTGGCTCCTTTGCTCCACTCAGAGAGATCTGGCTGGTTTCCCACTTGCCTTGACCCTGACATAGGGAGGCAAGGGGTGGCAGTGTTCCATTATCCCTACATTATCCAGGCCAGTGCCATGTGGAAGCTAGCTAGTGCCTGGTGGATCAAAGACACAGTCCTGTTGCTGCAGAACTAGATTAGCTGGAAGAAGGGCATAGCAAACCTCTCTTTTTTTCCTAACAAAGCTCAACAAAGGACCTCTCCCCCCCCTCCCCAAAGCTGGTCCAATGCCTGTTTCCTGATTTTGCTGGCTGTGCACCCATCCCCCCAGCTGCCGAGAAGTGTGCATTTCTTAGGCTCAGATTTTATGGAATGGCAGCAGAGCTGTGGGTTCAGATCTCAGAGTGCTTAAAAGAAAAAGACTCAGTCTCTTGACGTGACAGGTGAAAGGACCTACCAGAGGCTCCAGGCGTTCTTCCCTCTCAAGTATCTCTGGAATAATAGAGCCCTACCGAAAGAAAGTGACCACTGGGACAGACCGTCAGGCCATCAACACCAATTGGGGAGTGGTTAACCTTATCGAACATTACTTTTAAAAAAAAAGCAACCCAAAAACCGAACAGGATCTGTCTCACGTGACGCTTGAACCTGAGTGGATCAGTTCTAGAACTTGCCAGTTTCCAATGGATTTTTGGAAGGGCCGTATCAACCGAGACCCTTGCAACATAAAGTTGCAGGCTTAGCATGGCTGGCCCTGCCATTATGCAGAATGACATGGCTATCTAAGGGAACAGATGCTGGGGTCTATTGTAATTTCCCCCAGGCAGGCAGAAAAATGTCTTATTTCTTTTCAGCATAAGTTTTAATGCTCTAACAAAGACAGCTCAGAGATTAAATGTGTTCCTAATCAAAATGTTAAAAGAAGTGGGGAAACAGGGATGGTGGTGCTTCAGGTTGGGTGGACTAGATGGTCTCTTCAAATGGAGGAGGAGAATAGCCTGCAGGCAGTGAAGCTCTGTTCCATGATGTGATGGCATTAGGTTTCACTTGGAGAATTTTCGCAGGCTGGAAGCAAGATGCTTGCAACGGTTGCCCCACCACCACCCCCAGTGTTGGAAACAAACAAAAAATCCTACTGTAAACTCAAGATTATTGTCATCCAGTCTAAATCTCATAGATACATCTTGGATAACCAAGTGTTGTGCAAAGGGGACGTGGCAGAACAAGAGGGCTGAGGAACTCAATCAAAGGAGCATGGCTTCCCATCCAGAGTCAGCCTAGACAGGTCAGGCTCACAAACCTCTGAGTCATCCAAGTGGCGCTTGCTTGATATTTTTCCTTCAGATGTTGCCCTCTGAATGACCCTTTTTACTTGACTTGCCGAGGAGTAGAATTGCCTATGTAGCTTAGGAAAGAGCTGGTCAATCATAGGACTCGCAACAAGCCATGCCTTCTGAGACATGAGGCTCGTAAAACTTTGATACTTCGGCCCAAAGGTAATCAGCAGCTTGTGACCCTGCAGGTTTCCATTGACTGCAATCCCCCTCCTCTTTCCCCATTGTCTCTGCTGCCTAGACCGAATGGGAGTTGCAGATGCTTGCAGGCCCACATGTTTTCGGCCTTGTTGCAGTACCAGCTCAGGCTCCCCAGAGGGCTGCTTCCATTAGAGGTCTCTCCTGCCTAAGCAGTTGGTGGCCGTGTTGCCTTCCGTTGAGAGAGGAAGGGAGGGAAGGTTCCTCTAATCTGGCTCTCCTGTCTTTCTTTAGCTGCCCTTGCAGCCTCTGTGTCACTGGACGATCCCGAGGTGGCTCCCCTTGAAAAGCAGAAAAAAGAGCAGGGCTACTATGTGCGCCTGGGCTCCCTCTCGGCCAAGCTCCGCACCAGAGCCTACTACCATTCCCTGCTGAAGGTGCGGATGGTCAAGCAAAGTGTCCAGGATGCTCTGTTCCAGCTGGGCCAAGTCATTGCATTGGTAAGAATTACCCTTGACTATTGTAATTGCTGGGGGTTGTATAGGTGTCCTGTTGGGGAGACACCAGCCATCCTTATCTTGGGGCAGGGTCGCGTATGAATGGTCAAAGTATCCTATGTTTCATCCAAGTAAAGGATCTAAGTCTCTGAAGCTTCAGGCTTGAAGGAGACCCAAAGCCAGAAAGTACCTTCCCATGGAGTGGATTTCAAAAATTACTGGATGGTGGGGTTGCTCATGACAAACAAGTAGTGAATATATTCAAAAACATATTCACTTCTCTCTCTCTTTCTCTCTCTCTCTCTCTCTATCTCTCTCTCTCTCTCTCCCTCCCTCCCTCTCCCCCCCTTCTCTGTCATTAATCTTGCTAAAAACTTTAACAAGCAGTCAGATAGTTGCTGGTTATTTTAGTGTCAAACCAGATAATATTCTTGGCTCATGTTTAGAAGCAGTGCTCTCTTGAATGGTGAAAACTGTCTGTTGTAACACATGTATTCTCATGATCTTGCATTCCAGTGTGCTTTTCTTGGCTCATGATTAGAATGGTAATGTAGGCATACATAACAGGTCAGATTATCCAGAGTCTTACAGCTGAAGAAATTACATAGTAGAATGAAAAGCATAATTTCTCTTAATGTCTTATTTGACACTTAGTGTGATGCTTAGTAGTGTGTTTCAGAGAACAGTGTAAGATTGCAAATTTTTCTGATTGAATAGCTGGATTATGTGTTCATACCAGGGACTAGAAAAGTTCCTTTTTTTAACTATAGCCACCCGAGTCTCTCACACAGCTTTGGCAGTGGTGTGCTACTTATGCTTTGGTTTACAATTGCCAGATTCCCCTATCTTTCCCAGTCTCATCTTTGACATTGTCTGATACAAGTGAGATCTGCCACAGTTTTCACTGTCCTTTACAAGGCATTTCTCTCTCTCATAGTCTCTCAGAAACAAACCCCATTTCTTTCCCCACAGAGGGAGTACTTGCTTGGTTTTATCTGGGATTCTCCTTGACAAGAAACTAAATATCTTTATTTTGGTTTGGGTTTTGTACCTCTTCAAACCTTAGTCTTTTTTCTGTGTTTGTGCAGGAGTAGCAGGGGGTTCTGGACCTTTAACATACATACCAAGAGTAGGCAGTGGGTGGCCTTCTCTGTGTTACGGGATGACTGCTCTCCACAGCCCTAACTACAGTTGTCCATGGTTACAGGGGAAGGGGAATTTCTGTAAGATCCGGAGTGGCCTCATGTTCCTATTTCTGCTCTATCCAGTGACGTGAAAATCTGAAGCCTTGGGGTGTCAAAATGGTGTGTCCTCTTTAGAGAGTATAGAGCTGTTGTTTTTTTGAATTCAGAACTAGCAGGCAAAGTGCAGTTGTGTTCAATGCAGTTGGCATGAGCTAGGAAGAGCTCTGCAGGTTGAACAGACAAGGTACTTGACATGCTTTCCCAAAGAAATGATAGGTAGCTAATGGTTTCTTGTTGTTGCCTCCATACAGAGGACTGCCTTGAGCCATTATTGTAACTTCAGGAACTCCTGCTCTACATTCTTTGTCATGCCTCATTGGGCCTCTAGAGGGTGGATGGATGGATGGATTGATTTACCCATCCACCCCACCTTTTCCCTTAAAAATACCCAAGGGGGTGATATGGGAGAACCTTGCTAGAGGCTCTGGATATGTCAATCTACTGCTGTAAACATGATGGTGGTAACAGTGGGAAGTACTTGGTTCTAAGAGGCATGGCCTGTATGGATGCCTTGTGGCAGTTTAATAATTGCATGGGGGCTTACTTTGTACTTGGGAGAAAGGATGTGTGAACCACTCAGTCTCCTTCCTTCAAAGACTTCACATGATAGGTAGAGTGGCATTTGTTCTCTAGAATTTGATGGAAGTTATCGAGGACCCTGCCAGATTCTTCTCGTTGCTTATGCTGGGCCTGAATGTGGTACAAGGTTGGGAAGCTGATTCTAGGATTTAAAGAGGGACTGTCAGCCAGGGTAGAACTGATGAGGCCCTAGTTTCAGAGGAGAAAGCAACAATCCCTGATAAGTCCTGCTTTTGTATCCCATGCCACAGCTTTGAAAACTCTCTTGCAGATAAAGTATACCAAGAAGTCGATGGATCAGAAAGTTCAGGTGAAGCTGCAGCAGATGTGGCAGGAGTGGATCAAGGGCCAGCCGGTCCCGCCCTGTGGAGCCAATCCGTTGGAGGTATATGAAGGATATCACAGGAAATTAAACCTGGCCAAGAGAATAAGGAACAGTCACAGCTCTTTGACAGATTTTGGAAACATGACCTTTTTAGACCACAACTCCCGGGGTCACCTTGCTAGCAGGGCTGGGGCGGGGGCAGAGTTATTATCATAAAACAAACAAAAAAAACTCAAAACTCTTCCCATGGCTGAAGCTGGATGGGAGTGTCATTTTTCTCCTAAGTCAAAGAGTTTAAACTCAAGTAAAAATAACTGTTTGGCTAGGTCAAAGGTGATTCTTGTGAGCATTTTTTCCTTTCCCATACATGAGAAGTGCTAGTAGGGTGGGGGTGTTGGTATTTCCCCACCCTGCTAGCTGCTCAAAGAATTTGAACCCTGTGGTTGGTGTTATTGTAATATGACCCTGTGCAGCATTAAGGTTCAACACTGGAGGAATGGGTGAAATGAATTGGAAACACTGACCAAATACCATAACAAATTCACCTTTTGCATGTGTTGGGTATTTCTGCCTTGCCACCTAAGTATTTGGTCTTTGCCAGACAGAGAAGATTGTGAAGAGCTCCAGAAGGATCTCTCCAAACTGGGGGAATGGGCTGCAAAATGACAAATATGTTTCAATGTAGGAATAAGTAAAGTACTGTAGTGCATATTGGGGCAAAAATCAAAGCTTTATCAACTAATGGGCTCTGAGCTATCTGTGACAGATCAGGAAAGAGATCTTGGTGTGCTGGTGGACAGCTCAGTGAAGGTGTCTACCCAGTGTGTGGCAGTGGGGAAGAAGGCCAATTCCATGCTAGAGATTATCAAAAAGGGGATTGAAAATAAAACAGCCATTATAATGCCATTGTACAAAATGACAGTAATGCCGCACCTGGACTATTGCGTATAATTCTGGTCACCGCATCTCAAAAAAGACATAGTGGAGCTGGAAAAGGTGCAAAAGAGAGTGATTAAAATGATTCCTTGGCTGGGGGACCTCCCTTATGAGGAAAGGCTAAAACATTTGGGGCTCTTTAGTCTGGAAAAAAGGCACCTGAGGGGGGATATGATTGAGACATACAAAATAATTCAGGGCATGAGTAAAGTGGATAGAGGGACACTCTTCTCCCTCTCACAAAATATCAGAACTAGGGGACATCCACTCAAATAGAGGGTTAGGAGAGTGAGAGACAATATTTTTTTTTCACCCAGCGTGTAGTTAGTCTGTGGAACTCCCTGCCACAGGATGTGGTGATGGCATCTGGCCTGGATGCCTTCAAAAGGGGATTGGACAGATTCTTGAAGGAAATGTCCATCACAGGTTACAAACCATGATGGAGATGTGTAATCTCCAGGCTTAAAACGGGGGTACTTCAAGGACCAGATGCAGGGGAGAGGTGTCAGGAGACAGATAGCTAGTCTCTTGCCCTCCCAAACACATTTGGTGGGGCCACTGCTGGAGTAGATGGGCCTTTTGCCTGATCCAGCATGGCTCTTCTTATGTTCTTATGTCTGCCTTCTCAGAGCAAGTCAGCTGTGAAATGTCATTCTAACTGGTCTCTCCTCTTCAACAGATGGAATCCCAGGCTCTGAAGGTATCCCACCACATTGCCCAGAAGATGCAGGCGAGCTGCTGGAAGCTCCTGTCTGACATGCAGGGCCTCCCTGATGCTCTCAGAGAGAAAGTCCAGCAGGCTCACAGGAACATGGAGGAGTTGCAGGCTGCCCTCTCCCAGGCCAAATCCTTTGAGGAAGTTCCCTGCGACCTCCTGAAGCAGAGCCAGGAGAAGATTGAGAAAGCCCAGGAGGCTGTGCAAGAGGTCATGGAGTATGTGTCCAAGAATGCTCCCCTCACGTGGGTGGTCGGGCCCTTTTCCCCTGCAGGAGTCTCTTCAGGAGAGTTGGTGGAACCCAAGGAAAAAGCAAAAGCAGCTGCCTAAAAGGAATGCCTTCACCAGATTTAAGGGTTCTGCTCCGAAACTCAAAGTGCTCACTGTCGACCTCATGGACTCAATTTGTAGCTTCTTAAGGATTCCAGTGTGTATATAAAGGCACGTATAAGGAGTAACTCTTCACTGCTGGGGGTAAAAGAAGTAGTCATTGCACATTCTTTAGACAGATAAAGACAGATGAAATGACAGCATGCTATCCAAAGAACAAGAGGTGTTTCCCAACAGTCTTTTTAGGAATTTGTGTAGCTTGATTAAGGAACATGCATAATGGGGTTCTTTGCACCATTAACACCAGGCACAATCATGTTATTTCACAATCTATCAAGAGGGTCTACTGAATGTGTCTGATCAGTTGTGGCCTTCACAGATCTAGGCCTGGTACTAGGGAGGCAAGTGCAGATGGGGTGTGTTGTGTGTCTTTTATACATTGCATTTTTCAAATAAAATAAAATGTAAATGCAGTGAAAAGGCTGTGTTGTGCTTCTTACAGTATCCACATGTTTAGGGCACCATGCCATGCAGTCCAGGGGTTTACTTAGCATCTGTCTGTGTAGATCAGTCCCTTTGGCTTGGCAGTCAGTCCACCATCCACAGCACCACTTGTATGCCCTACTTGATGAAGCGTAAGGATGTTGCAGGAGCATCCTTCCTTCTTGCACAACTGAAAGCCAAGAGTCCTTTGGCTCTTGGAAGTCTTAACAAATGTGTTACAAAAACCAGAGAAGATTGTGAAGAGTTCCAGAAGGATCTCTCCAAACTTGGGGAATGGGCTGCGAAATGGCAAATGTGTTTTAATGTAGCCAAATGTAAAGTGATGCATATTGGGGCAAAAAAATCAAAACTTTATCAACTCATGGGCTCTGAGTTACCTGTGACGGATCAGGAAAGAGATCTTGGTGTGTTGGTGGACAGCTCCATGAAGGTGTCTACCCAATGGGAGGCAGCGGTGGAGAAGGCCAATTCCATGCTAGGGATTATCAAAAAGGGGATTGAAAATAAAACAGCCAGCATTATAATGCCATTATACAAAACAATAGTAAGGCCCCACCTGGAGTATTGTGTACAATTCTGGTCACCGCATCTCAAGAAAACATAGAACTAGAAAAGGAGCAAAAGAGAGTGACTAAAATGATTACTGGGCTGGGGCATCTCCCTTAGGAGGAAAAGCTAAACATTTGGGGCTCTTTAGTCTGGAAAAAAAGGCACCTGAGGGGGGATATGATTGAGACATACAAAATAATGCAGGGTATGAGTAAAGTGGATAGAGGGAAGCTCTTCTCCCTCACAAAATACCAGAACCAGGGGACATACACTCAAATTGAGGGCTGGGAGAGTAAGAACAGACAAAAGATTTTTTCACCCAGCACGTTGTTAGTTTGTGGGACTCCCTGCCACAGGATGTGGTGATGGCATCTGGCCTGGATGCCTTCAAAAGTGGATTGGAGAGATTCCTGGAGGAAAAGTCCATCACAGGTTACAAACCATGATGGAGATGTGTAATTCCCCAGGCTTAAAACCGGGGTACTTCAAGGGCCAGATGCAGGGGAGTGGTATCAGGAGACAGATATCTAGTCTCATGCGCTCCCAAACGCATCTGGTGGGGCCACTGTGAGATACAGGAAGCTGGACTAGATGGACCTTTCGCCTGATCCAGCATGGCTCTACTTATGTTCTTAAACTTTCCTATAACCTTTTTCATTCTGTCCTCGAAGTGCCGCAGCAGGCAAGTCTGCTAAAGCTAAACCAGGAGAAGGTTGTGCAAATGGTTTGATTCAGTACTACTTTTTCTCCTAATTGTGCCTATAAGATAGGACACTGATCTCAGCCTTCTGCTTGGCGTGCAAGTGTTTTTTTTTTAATTAAAAAGTTTTATTGATTTTAAAGGAAGAAGGGGAAAGTGGGGAAAGGGATGAAAGATAAAATATAAAAAGTTACATTGGATCTATCAAGTCAAAAGTGACAATTGTACATATCGAAGTCATAACATATCAAATTACTAGTAAATGTACTACTTCTTGCCATCTTCTTTTGGTGGTCTCTTCGTAATCTCCTTTCAAATATCCGGAAAGTCTGTCAATTTCGCTACATTCTCTTATCTTTTCACGGAAGCTTCTCTCTGTAGGCACCTCAGGTTGTTTCCAAAATTTCACATACAATATCCTTGCTGCAACTATTACATGGTGGAGTACATATTTTTGATCATAAGAAATATTTATATCAACTATATTCAATAGGAAAAATTCTGGTCTAAGCTCTAACTTAATATTCAAAGATCTCTCTATGAATAGTTTTACCATTCTTCAATATACATTTGCTTCTTTACAAGTCCACCACATATGGTAGAAAGTGCCACTATCATGGTTACATTTCCAACATATAGAGGAGCAGTTATACATTTTTGATAGGTGGTGAGGAGAGAGATGCCATCTGTAGAACATCTTATAACAATTTTCCTGAAGGCTATAGACTTTAAAAGTTTTACCGTGTTCCACAGGGAGTCCCATTTGTCCAAATGGAGTGAATAACCAAAATTCTCTGCTCATCTTATCATAGTATCTTTTACCAATATATCATTTGATTTCTCATTTAACAATATAATATAAAATTTGCTAAGAAGCTTTTTATCACCAGAGGATAGTATTTTGTCAAGTGTAGTATCATTAGTCATGAATCCACCCTCTTTAATAAGGTTTTTAAAATGTGAATATACTTGTTGGTAATTCCACCAATCTGTCTTACAACCTTTGGATAAGAGTAGTTTAAGTGGCTTCAAAGAGCGATCAGCATTTAAAAGTTAAGTAAGGGATTTGAGAGTTGTACTTAAATGGGGACCTGTTATTGCATCTAACTGAGATAACCACATTGGTGTTTTATCATAGAACTGGTTTTTTATAGGTAACTATATTTTTATTAAACCGCTCCTTATCCAATGTTTTTTTAAAAAGTGTAGGTAGGTTACCCTTAGACCATAAGTAGTGGTGCCTGCCAACCCTTATCTAGGTCATGACCTTCAAGCTGTACTATTCTATTATTTGTCATCAAAATCCAATCTTTTAACCAGGTCATAACTGCTGCTTTGTAGTACAACACCAAATTGGGTTAAGCGAAACCACCGGCTTTAGTTTTATCTTGTAAATAAACATTTCTAAATCTAGCTTTTTGCACACCCATAAGCCCTGTTTGCTAATGGCATGATCTCTGGCTTGTGTAACAGCAGTCAGAGAACACTGAAGCAATCGTGGACCAGGTATATTTTGTTTTTGGTAACTCTTGAGTATATGTATGCAGATTTTTTTTTACTACATCTCCCAGAATTCTCAGGAGTTGTACTCCAGAAACTAATCTGCACCCTTTAAATCAGGCCATTCTGCATATCAACTCAGTTGCAAGTTGCAGCTTAAACATTTGTGGCACACTGCCTTTAGAAGGCTTTCCTTTAAACTCTGTGTATAAACCATACTTATTTATAACTCATGTTTATTTTTCTATCTGCTAAGAATTTATGGTGGAGAACAGCGCCCCAGAATAGTGCTTTGTAAAAACTGGCATCATGACATCTCTTCACATCTGCTAGACTTATGTGGACTGTCGGCCATTCTAATATTTAATCCTTTCATTTTGGAGGTTTTTAATTTACTTTTACATTAAATTTTATATTCATTCTAATGCCAATTTTTCTGTACTGCAGGGAGGTGGAAGAAAATTTCCCCCTTTTATCTCAGGAAGGGAGACTGTTCCTATGGGAGCCAGTGGGAGAAGTTGAATTGGGAGACCCAGTCAGATATGGCAGTGGACGGGGCCTCCCTCGCCCCTCTGTGTTTGGAACTGAAAGTTCTGTGAGAGGCATAGAAAGAGACTAGAGGGAAGTGGAGACATAGAGGATGGAATGAAAGCCAAAGGGAGGATAGTGAGCCTCATGGCGCAGTGGTTAAATGCCTGCACTGCAGGTTAAACTTTGCTCTTGACCTGGGGTTCAATCCCACTCAGCCGGCTCATGGTTCACTCAGCCTTCCATCCCTCTGAGGTCGGTAAAATTAGTTCCCAGCTTGCTGGGAGGAGGGCAACGTGTAGCCTGCATTACTGTAATTAGACTTTAAACTGCCCAGAGACTACTTGAAGTGGTATGGGGTGGTATATAAGCAGAACGCTTTGCTTTAATCTGTACTTTTGGTACCCTTTAAAATGTACCCTTTTGGTACCCTTTAAAGGCTTGTAGTAGACGTTTAGGATACCAGGAAGCTGCCTGGATACCTCAGTCAGTTGGAGATCTGGCTGCAGAGCCGGATGTTAGGAAATCAGTTTGCTCACTGTGCCTCTCAGGAGAAATGCCAGCCTGCACAGCCTTGGGCAATCTGCATAGCCCGGGGGGTGGGGGGAAAGAAGAAGAGAAAGGTAAATCCCTTCTGAGTGCTTTATACCTAGGAAACCCTGGGAAAGGTTATTGCAATTTGGAATCAGTTTGATGGCACATGGACACAGTCATGGACTATTTACCCACCAACATACTGTACGCTGGTAAAAGCTGGAGCTGACCACTTGAGGCACATGGGCACAGTTTTCCCAAATAATCCTTCTAAAATCTTATGCCAGAGACATATGGCATTGGTGACAGGGAGTCCCAGAAACAGAAGTTGAAAAAGGATTGGATTGGTGGGAAAGGGGGGGGGGACATGCAGGGATGTGAAGCCATTATTAGAACTGCATGGTCAGTCATGTAGCGATTGCGTCCACCCTACTTGGTGGGTCATTAAAGAACCCATGCCTGCTTTCCCAAGGACAAAGGCATCAAACAGCTTTAGTGTCCTGATGAAACCTCAGTTTGTGTCCACTTCTAACTGCCGAAGCCATTATTTCCCCCTTGGCTATGGGGCTGTTGATTTATTCTCCAATAGAAACATGCTTTTCTTTTCCTCGCCTTGAAAATGCTGTATTGGGTGACCTCACATATAAGAATTACTTTACTCTGTTATTTAGTAAGTCTTTCTCAGTTTGCTCCTGTTTTTCTAAACTCAAATGCCTCACTTGGTTTAAAAGGGTAGGAAATGGTTGGTTGTTTGGTTTATGTGATATGCTCCTTTCTCCCAAAAATGAGACTCAAGGTGGCTTACAATCTTTAAAAGGAATCGAATTAAAAACATAATAAATTAAAGAATAAAAAGCAATTAAATGGCATGCTAATTCAAATGCAATTGAATAAAATTAAAAGCAAGTAAATATTCAAAACTAACTCTAAAAGGATTGTGCTTTTTGCCACCCAATTCGGATCTTGCCCCATTTCCCCTTCCAAATTCATAACCTGTCACAGAGGTGAGCAAGGGAAGGGTTCTACAGGAATTCATCACTGATAATGGCCCAAGTTTTACTGTTTGCATTAAATCAGCCTTTTATTTGAAGGAAAGCAGCTCCAGGCTTGCAATAGAAAAATTACTATTTTTTCCTTAAGGAAAAACTAAAGAAATCGAGATCAAGCACGATCGGGGGACAATGGAAACAGAAGGATGAGCCATGATGAGCCCCGAATCAGAAAAAGAGAGAGAGAGTTCAACTCACCCCTTGTTTGCTAGACTTTCTGAGACCGGTAAAAGCCGACAAAGGATGACTAACCAATTGGGTGAGCGAGAGTGGAAGCGCTCCTCCCAGGGCCTGCAAAAATAGCTATGAAACTGCTCACACTGTTGTCTTGGATGATGGAATCCAATGAAGATTTATGAGCCGTTCTCTCATCTTTCTTTTCCATTAAAGAAAGCACAACATACCTCAAGCAATCTTATTTAGTCCATTCTTCCAGTCTATGTGGAGGAATTGGGGTGGGGTGGGGTTGTAACTAAAATAATTATCTGTAAGTAGCATAGCTTTGAATTAGCTCGATGATCAACCAGATCAGTGCTGGTTTTATTTTTTCAATTTATTTTTATTTTAAATTTTTTTAAAGACAAACAGACAAATAACAATACTAGTACATCCCCACCCCCACCCCCCGGGACTGTCCAGTTCTTCCGTGAGTTCTTCTTTATTACTCCAGCGTCTGTTGTTCTAATATTCTTCTCAAAGTCCTCTTCTCCAGAACTGTCTTGAAATATTCGTCGGTTCTTTCCCCTTCCCTTCTACTAATACAAAGTCTATAAATTTTCCCCAAATGTCATTAAAAATGTCTTTTTTCATTTCTCCTCATTTAACTTTTAAACTACAAGACAATTTATCGTTTATGGCTATATCCCAGAGTTCGTTATACCAATTCTTCCATCTTGAGATCTAGTTTGGATTTCCAGTTTCTTGCTATAATTAATCTGGCGGCTGTCATAAGATTTGCTATTAGTTCCTTAGTTGTAACATCATAATCTTTACTAGTTGACAATGATAACAATGCTGTCTCTGGATTACAATCAATATCTACTTGAATCATCTCACTTAGCTCTAAAAAAACCATTTTCCAAAACGTTTGAACTATTTCACATTCCCACCAGAGATGCATGTATGTACCTATCTTTTTTTCACATTTCCAGCAAATCTTAGATCATTCAGCGTTCATTCTATTCAACCTAATTGGTGTCAAGTACCATCTAGAAACCAATTTAAAATAATTTTCTTTTATCCTTACCGATAATGATCTCAAGATTCTCATGTTCCAGATTTCCCCCCAGTCTTCTTTTTTTATCTCTACATTAAGGTCTTGTTTCCAGACCTCTCTCAGAGAATCTGACTCCTTCACTTCCAGTGAATCCCCTATTATTTTGTATATTTTAGGTACTAGTCCTTTATATTGTCCTGGTCGGATTCAAGTGATAATAAAAACTGTTCAAACTTTGTACATTCTCTAAGTTGACTGTTTCTTCTGACCCAACTCTTTGTCCATTTTTCTAACTGGATATAGTTTATCCATATTAAATCACTAGATTGCAAAGTGGTTTTTATGTCCTGATTTGTTCTAATTTTGGCCAACCAGTCTTTTAATCTGGCTATTTTCTTAGCTTTAAATAACCCTAAATAATGCTTCAAATGTGTAGGAAAATTTTCCAAGTCTGTTACTAAACATAATGGGGAACCCTTCGATGATAAGATTTTTCTATATTTTCTCCATGTAGTCATTAAACCATTCAGGAGGGGATTCTCAATCTCTACCTTGTTTTTAAAGTCACTGAAAAAGAATTTATTTATATCCCCCTTTATGTCTAATGACTCTAGCTCCCACCATATTACCTTCTCTGGTTTGAATAAGATTTCTCCCAAACAACTGATTTGATTAGCTATATAATAATTTCTTAGATTGGGTATACCTAATCCTCCTTCTTTTTGGGATCTATACCACAAACTTTTGTTTATTCTTGATTTTTTCCCACCATTACAGTACCTATTTATCATGTCTTGGAGAGTTTTAAGATCCTTTTCTACAAACTGAACAGGTAACATTCTAAACATAAAATTAATTTTAGGCAGTATCTTCATTTTTGTCATTGCTATTCTACCAAACCAAGATAAGTTCAATTTAGTATAGCTTTGTATTCTATTTTTCATCTCTTCTTTTAATTTTAAAATATTTTTTCCTTAGTCTTGGTAAACTCCTTATAGAGTTCTAATCCTAAATATTTAATACTTTTACCGCATTTCAGCCCAAAGTTTTCCATTATCTTAAGATCTTCTCTTCCATAATTAAACAATAGACTTTCTGATTTTTGCCAATTAACACATAATCCAGTTATTTCCCCAAATTCTTCTAAATGAATTTTTACTCTTTGAATTTTCTCTATTGGATCTAAGATTATCAGTAGGGCATCATCCGCGAATAGAAGACTAATTTTGGTTACCCCATCTTTCCCAATATCTTTAATGGATTCGTCATCCCTCATTGCGTTTGCCAAAAGTTCTATAACAATGCAAAAGAGAACTGGAGAAAGAGGACATCCTTGTCTAGTTCCCCGGCCTAGGATAATTTGTTCGGTCATTCCATTATTAACAATTATTTGAGGAAGTACCTTCTGAGTACAATTGATTTATTACTCCTAAAAATTGTTTTCCAAATCCCCATTTTTCTAACAAGATTTTTAATGTAGCCCATTGAACACAATCAAAAGCTTTAAAAAGATCTAAAGATAACATGCCTGCTTTGGTATTACTTTTTCCCATTTCATAAAGAACATTCAGATTTCTTCTTATAATGTTCGCCATTTGTCTTCCCTTGATAAAACCACATTGATCATCTTTAATATATTTAGCTACAAAATTATTCATTCTTTTGGCCAGAATTGCAGTAAAAATCTTAGCATCCTGATTTAATAGGGAAATTGGTCTATATGATCCAATGTCCATTAAGTTTTTATTAGGTTTAGGTATTAAAATGGTTAAGGAGTGGGTCCAGGATTTCAGAACCTGTTCTCCTTCCATTATTTTATTATATAGCTTTTTTAGTTTAGGTACTAATATTGTTTTGAGAAGTTTATAAAATTCAGGTCCCAGACCATCCATTCCAGGAGTTTTATTATTCTTTAATTTATCTATTACCTCACCTATCTCTTGATCTGTAATGGGTTTCTCCATTTCCAGCATATCTTCCTTTTCCAAAACCCTCTTCAAATTTTTGGTGATATATTTTTCTATATCTTCCTTGCTCTTATTTTTTGCTGTATATAGAGATTGATAAAACTCTTGAATAGCTTTTAATTTGTCTTTCATTTCTGTACAGACCCTACCTGCAGAATCTTTTATATCCCCTATCGTATTTTTATCCCTTCTTTTCTGGGCTAATCTGGCTAAAAGTTTTGAATTTTTATTACTATATTCAAAAAAAAATTCTTTTTAAATACAGTAAATTTCTTTGTACTTTTTGTAGTTCTAATTCCTCTAATTCTTTTTTTTTTGCTTCAGTCTGCCTCAATATCTTCTTATCATTGTTAGAAAAAAATTGGGATTCTAAATCTGCTATTATATTTTCTAGATTTCTTTTGTTAAACTCTTCCATTTTTTTATTCTAGAGTTTTCTCTTATAATAAAGCCTCTGGCCACAGCTTTTAAAGTGTCCCATATAATTCCCATTTTTCCTCCAGCCTTTTCATTAATGTCCAAAGTTTCCAACCAGTTTTTTTTAACTCTTTCCAGCACTTCTGGGTAATGAAAATTTTTTGCATTCATTCTCCATCTTCTGGCTTCTCTATAGTTTTTATTTATTGCTATATCAACTGACATAGCGTGATCAGAAGTTTTTATAATTTCAATCTCAGTATTATTTACTTTAGGTATTAGACTTTGTGAAGCAAAAACAAAGTCTATCCTAGAATAGCTCTTGTGAACTGGTGAATAGAAAGTATATTTTCTTTCATCTCCTTTAAGTTCTGTCCAGACATCCTTCAATCCTGTATTATTTATACATTTTGTTAATGTTGTGCGTCTAACCCTCCAGTCTTCCTTCTTGTAAGCTGATTTGTCTTTAATTTTATCTAACACCATGTTGAAGTCTCCAGCCATTATTAAATACCCCTTTTTAACAGTTTCAATCTGATCCCAGAGGACATTATAAAAGCAGCTTTGGTTAGCATTTGGTGCATATACATTTACCAGAGTATATTGCTCTTTACCCATTACAACTTGCAATATTATATATCTGCCTTCTGAATCTTTCACCACATTTTCGACAATGCATTCACAATTCTTTGAAATTAAGATAGCTACTCCCCTTGCTTTAGATGTGCCAAAACTTTTCTCATAAATATCAATGTTTGGAATTTTTAATTCGTTAACACCATCTTTTATTTGATGAGTTTCTTGCAATAAAGCAATATCAATTTTATGTCTTTTAATCATTGCTTCAATTCTCTTCCTCTTCAAAATTGATCCCAGACCCTTTACATTCAATGTTGCTAATTTTGTAGACTTTCCCATAACTTAACTTCTTTTATTTTAATATTCTGGAATAGTCCCATTGTGCAAAAAGAAAACTTAACACCTACAGTTAATAAAAAAAACTAAAACAATCCAAACCCTCCACCCTAAACTTATATTCTTTTACCCAACTAGCTACTATACATTTTTGCATGTGCCCTCAAGGTGTGGGAGGGAGGGAATCCGTCCACGGACAGTGACCGGCCAAGATCCCGCAAGCTCTTTAGTCATCTTAATACTGTATATCAATTTTTCCAGAAAACTATTCCATCCCCCTCCAAACCACCCTCTCCCCCATTCCCCCCTGAGGGAAAAAAGGGGGAGGGGGAATAGGATAAAGGGGGAAAAGGGGGGGAAGAAGGAAAAAGGCAGGGAGGGAAAGGGGAAGCAAAGGAGGAGAGAGAGAGGGAGAGGGAGAGAGAGAGAGAGATGGACTGGTGAGCTTCAGCTGTTGTTCGTCATTCTGATGTTGTAGCAGATGTCCCAGGAGCCGGACTAGAAGAAGTCAAATCAGCTTGAATATTCCATGCTTTCAGAAGATGCTGGCCTTCCTCCAGGGCATTGGTCGGCAACCCGCAGCTCCGGAGCCGCATGCGGCTCTTTGGAACCTTTGCCACGGTTCCGGGAGGTGACTGTGACAGGTTCACCGCTCTGCTCCACACTGCCTGCCCGGTGACAGGCAATAGCAATGCTGACAGGCTGGCAGGCGGGCGCACAGTGGAGGAGCGGCGTGACGTCACGCGGCACCGGCTCGGCTAGGGGAGAGTGTGCGGCGGTGGTGCACATCTGCGGAGCATGCACCAACCCCTCCCCAGCATAGCCCAGCCCCCAGTGACCCAGTCTAATTTGTGCGGGAGTGGCGCCGGTGCCAGTGCCACTGCCACCCCACTTCACTCCCGCAGTGCTGCTCAGTCTGGCTCCGGCTCCGTCACTCCACCCCCTCGCACGCAGGCAGCCTGACTTCACCAGGCACTGTACTAGCCAGGCCGCCTGCGTGCGAGGGGGAGGAGTGATGGAGCCGGTGCCAGCCTAAGCAGCACTGCGCATTTAGAAGAAGTAAAAACCTTCCTGGACAGCAAAGAGCTCACCTTTGCTGAGCTGGAACAGCCAGAGTGTCTGGAAAAATTACATTTTATGGTAGACATGACAGCACATCTAAACACGCTAAATACAACCCTTCAGGGGAAAGGAGGCACAGCCCTGCACATGCTGGAGGAGGTTTTGGCATTCGAGCGCAAGTTGACAGTGCTTGTCAAAGATTTACAGAGAGGTACACTGTCTCACTTTCCCTCTTTGTGAGAGTTCAAACAAAGACATGATACGCTAAATTTGGAATATTTCAAGTCTGCAATCACTGCAATGCAAAGCTCGTTTGGGAAACGATTCTGTGAGTTCAGAGAGGAAAAAAAAACATTATCCTTCCCTGTCACTCCCCTGGCGATTGATCAATCACTATTGAATATGACTGCATTTGCAGGTGTAAGTCAACCTGATCTTGAGATGGAACTGGCCGATATAGCTGACAAACATATATGGGTGTCCAAGTTCAAATGCTTGACCGCTACTCTTGAGGATGTTGCCCGTCAGAAGGCAATTCAGGCTCAGAATCATAAATGGAGTGACATTGAAAACCTTCCCAAACAGGACAAACTTGTATTCGAAACATGGAATGCCATCCCCAACACTTATATAAACATGAAAAAGGATGCATTTGGAGTCCTGTCGATCTTCGGCTCCACATATGCATGTGAGCAGGTCTTCTCCAACATGAACTATATTAAAAACAAATATCGATTTTAAGAATTTTATTGGGTTATTAAAGGAGGAACAAAAGGAGAGGGTATGGGGGAGAGGAAAAAAAGGGGCGGGATACAGTTTTAAAATTACCATTGAGTATATCAAGCAAAGTAAAAATAGTAATTTAACATATTGATAAAGTTGCCAAATGTTATCACAGTGCTAATAAATTTGTTACTTCTTGCCATCTTTTCCGAGAGATCTCATCATAGTCTCCTTTTAGATAGCCGGAGAGTTTGTCAATTTCGATACATTCTCTTATCTTTTCGTGAAGATTCTTCTCTGTTGGCGTGTTGGGTTGTTTCCAGAATTTCGCATACAGTATCCTTGCAGCAACAATTACATGGTGGAATACATATCTCTGATCATAAGAAATATTTATATCTACTATATTTAATAAGAATAGTTCTGGTCTAAACTCTATCTTAATTTTCAGAGATCTTTCTAAAAAAAGTTTTACCATTTTCCAATATGCCTTTGCTTCTTTACAAGTCCACCACATATGGTAGAAGGTACCACAGTCCTTCCGAAAAGGCACCTCCAATCCAACATCAGAACTTTTCTCAATGTGTTGGAATACTATGAATCCCACCCCGAGAAGCAAGTAGCCTTCGCATTCATTGATGCAGAGAAAGCCTTTGATAATGTATCCTGGTCTTTACTAAAAACTCAATTAGATTATCTTCAGTGTGGCCACAGAATGCTGCGAGCAATTGAACAAATCTACTCTACTCAAAATACCAGGATTGTAGTCAATGGCCACCTTACAGACAAAGCCAATATACACAAAGGTACCAGGCAAGGATGTCCTCTCTCCCCCCCTTTTGTTTATTTTAACCCTGGAAGTTCTTCTTCATGTTATAAGGGGAAATTCTGGTATCCAAGGCCTACAAAGCAAGGGAGAAGTTTATAAGGTACAAGCCTTTGCAGACGACTTGATGGTAATTATGGAGAACCCCCAGACTTCCTCCTTAGAACTCCTAAAGACTTTGGAGGCATATTCTAAAATTTCCGGATTAAAGGTAAATAGAGAAAAAACATTGTTACTAACTAAAAATATGACTCCATCCATGACTGAAAAACTGGTAAATCAATCTGGTTTTCAACATTCTAACAAGGTAAAATACCTGGGTATTACTGTATCTAACCGATGTAACTCTTTATTCAAAGACAATTATGTTAATGTTATAAAAACAATCAAAGCTGATTTCGAAACTTGGTCAAGACTTCAGCTATCCCTAATGGGCAGAATTGCTGCAGTCAAAATGAATGTCTTACCTAAACTGCTTTTCTTATTTCAATCTCTGCCTATATTACCAAACTTTAAGATCATTTCAGATCTGGAAAAAAGTATACGCATATTTATATGGCAAAAGAAAAAAGCAAGGATTAAAGATATCTATTTGCAGGATAGAACCAAATTTGGTGGCTTTGCCCTTCCAAATTTGGTACTATACTACAAAGCTGCCGCCATGACCTGGATTAAAGACTGGATTCTGATGACAAATAAAAGAATATTGCAGCTTGAGAGTTATGGCCTCGATAAGGGCTGGCACCACTACATGTGGTACAAGGGCAATATACCTACCCTCTTTAAAAAGCATTGGATAAGGAATGCCTTAGTTAAAATATGGTTATCGATCAAAAAACAATTTTACTTCAAAGTACCTATGTGGTTATCCCCGCTGGGAGCAATTCATAGCTCCCAGGCAAGTGAAATCTCAAATGTTATAACTTATAGACACCTTCTGAATGCCGACCTCTCATTGAAACCATTAGGGAAATTACTATCAGAAGGTTACAATTTAGACTGGTGGAAGTATCAACAAATATATTCACACTTCAAAGAGCTTTCCAAAGAGGGCGGTTTTATGACTACTGATACTCCATTTGATAAAATACTTCCCTCTGGTGATTCCAAGCTTCTTAGCAAATTTTACAGTATACTGTTAAATGAAAAAATGACTGGTTAAAGACACTATGATAAGATGGGCAGAAAACTTAGGCTACACTATCCATCTAAAGGGAGTAAATTGTGTGCTGAATAGAACCTTTCCAGACTTTCAGAAAAAGGGGATGACCCCAAGAGTAGCGAAAGTTATGCTTCAGTAGTGTTGTTGTTACTGGTTTCATCGATTTTCGCCATTCAGTAATTTCTTTCTTGATAGACTTGCACAATTTTGTCTCCCCTCTTCAAAAAATCCAGATTTGCCCTTATAGAAGATATGAGACATTCTTTGTTTACATAGGAGGCAAATCTGACTATTATTGGTCTTGGACTTCCTTCTCTTGAGTTGCCCAGATAATGAATCCTCTCTATGTCTTCTTCTACAAGTTGTCTAGGTAAAAATGAGTTAAGCCATGTCATCACTTCCTGTTTTAATTCTCCTCTCTTCTGAACTACAAAATTAATCAGTTTTACATTCTGTCTTCGAGAGTAGTCTTCCATATAGGTTAACTTCTTTTTGGCTGTCAATAATTGTTGTTTTGGGGAGTTGATTTCACTTTCATTTTTAGTAACACGTTGATCCAGATTCTTAATCTCCCCTGCCATATTTTCCAATTTCTGGCCGTTGCTGTCCACAGCAGCTTGTGTTTGTTTGATCTGACAGGATAAATCTTGTTTTGTATCATCAACTTTACGTGAGCCTTCATCAATCCTTCGCATCACATCTTTCAAGACTAGGCTCATTAGACCTGCCAGTTCTGTTTTAATTTGACGCATTTCCCTTATTAAATCTAAATCTGCGGGGGGAGTAGTTTCTACCTCCTTCCCACCCGTCGCCATGTCTGCCTCAGCTTTTTCCACGACTGCAGGGTCAATACGTTGCAGTGCTGCATGTCAGAATGAGGCGTCGGAGGGTTTTCTGGCCCAGGTTTTTAGAAAACAAGACTTTTTCTTTTTGGCAGGCATAAAAAAATGGAGAAAACACACAGAAGAAGTCTCCCACCGGAGCCTGTAAATTTAGTCTCTCTCTCCGTGCATGCTGTTCAGACAGCCAAAAACGAAAGTAACTAAGTCTTAGTAAATCAGGCTTATCTAACTCTCGAGGAAGATATATTGCTTTCCCTGTCTACCCCAGAGGGTTTAAGGGTACATTACTCACGGCTCTGAGGGCTTTAGACAGTAAATTTTAAAGCTTTTTCTCATCTCGGTACGGAGCTCCGTGATCAAGCGGCCGGCATGGTTTCGTGGGTGGGACTTCCTCATAATAATAAGGGATTTAAAAACAACACCCCCACATCCTATTCTTTCTCTCTGGAAACTTTACATTTATAAACAGCAGTTTAAATGAAATGAGAGGAAGCAACCACTTTGTGTCCATTCCAGTGATCACACCTGCTGGAACCGAATCAAAACAGAGAAATCCTACCAAACAAAGAGAGAGAGAGAGAGAGAGACCAACGTGGTTACTTCACGTCCTTCCTCGAGCCGAGGTGAACTTGCCTCCGTGTTGAAATTGGTTTTCAACACGGATCGAGAAGTGGATTGAAAAGATTCCCGAGCTCCAGGATGGGAATCTCTCACTCCGCTTGGAGCGCAGTTCAGGGGGCGTGGTTGGGGTGAACTCGGATTCACAAGGACGTGAGGTTCCGTCCCTTTGAACTCAGATTGCCCCCACAAGGACATGAGGTTACGTTCCTTCGAACCAGTCTCCAGCGGGGCCACGAACTGCAGCGAGAGGGACGTGAAGTATGAGCCAAAGAGAAACAGCGTCCCCTGCCAAGGAGCTAAAAAAGGGCCTTTGGAATACCCAAAGTGAGACAAAGTGCCATCCAATTGCATCCTCAGACTCTACTGGATGGCACATAACATATAGAGTGAGACCATCCCTGTTTCTTCTGCTGGAGCCTGTGGGTCCCTAAGTGGAAATGAACCTTAGGAATAACCTGTCATACATTCACCAAGGGAACAATACAGAAGCTTCTAGGTGCTGAATGAAGCCTTTTGAAGAAGAGGACACAGGTAAAACAATTTCCACGAGGGTATCAATGGGTCATGGCCTGGGGGCAGGGGTGGTCAAAACTAGACATGGGCACGACTCGGCGAAATTTTCGTTTCCGTTTCCGTTTGTCATTTCCGTTACGTAACGAAACGAGAAACGAAAATTGAGCTGGAAATTGAACGAAACGAAACGACCCATGAAAAGTGTGGTCGTTAGTTTCGTTTCCATTACTGGCGGCGCGCAATGAAATGAGCTTTTTTTAAATGTTAAAAAATGCCCTGTACATCCATAAAAATGCAGCGATAATTATTTATACTGTCTGATAATACCTACCAGGGTGTGGGGGGTCCTTAAAACGTGCATTTATGTCTTTTCTCAGATCGCTGTATTTTTTTTTTCCTTTAAGGGGAGTTGGGGACATTGACCCAAAATGGCTCCCAGATGCCTAATATTGATTTCTTGGGTATTAAAACGCCCTGGACATCCATTAAAATGCAGTGATAATGTGAGAATTATTTGAAATTATTACCTACCAGGGGGTTGGGGTCCTTAAAACGTTTGGTTTTGTCTTCTCCCATCGCGCTAAGGATGACAAAATGGATGTCGCCAGCCACTCCAGCCACAACATGGAGGCAAGCCATGTGATGGGATCATATAAATTCTTGGAAAACTTCAACCAATAGCATGCCCAGGTTGCAGACTGGGCAGGTCTGGCAGCCACAGAGGGCATAAAAAGCTCTGGCAGCCCCCGGAAATGCTTTAAAATCGCACAAAAAGCGGGTAGAAATGACAAACGAAAAAACGAAAAACGAAACGACAAATTTTTGAAAATTTTCGTGACAAACGGAAACGACCCGAAACGGACCCGTCCCGAAAAACGACAACTCGAAACATAATTTTTTCTGGTCGTGCCCATCTCTAGTCACAACCATCCCTTTCCACAGCTAACTGGGAAAAAGAATTTGTAAATCTACCTGGAAACTATTGATTCCAGAAAACAATATTTTGTATGCAGTTAGGTTTCCAATCACTTAAAGAATATTAATAAAGCTGAAAGTTTTTATTTACTATATACATTTATAACCTACTCTTTAGACAAAAAGTCTCTGAGAGTGGCTTAGATTACGAGAGTACAAAGGCCTGTGGCTATGTTTGGATTACATCACTGAAAGAACATATTCCCTGTAGGTACAATGTTTTCTCTTCAGGTATACAGTTCCTTCAAAAGGTTATGTAAGAGCAAACTTCCTAATTATACCTGGCTTCATTTCTTGATGACCAATGGCAAAGGAGCAAGGCAACCTTTTCACAACATAAAGTAGAGCTGTGCTTCTGTGTGTGTGTTGTGTCGTTACAGTCATGACTGACTCTTCGTGACCCCATGTCCATGGAGTTTTCTTAGCAGGAATACTGGAGTGGCTTACCAGTTCCTACTCCAGGTGCCTACAGTGCCTGGTATTCCCTGGTGGTCTCCCATCCAAGTACTAACCAGGCCTGACCCTGCTTAGCTTCCAAAATCAGGTGAGATCGGATGTGCTTAGGGCATCTAGGCAGCTAATGATATGCAAATTGTACATAAGGTCTTCTCTGGAAGTTGAGTCATGGCTACCTATAAAGTATGGGTCGTATAGGTTTCCGCATGTAGGCCATTGTTCACCTTAAGGCTATGGATACTATTGTCTACCTAACAAGCCTATTCAGGCCATAGTTCATCTTATGAGCCTATTTCAGACCAGGGTGACAAGAGGTCAAAGCTGACTATAAGATGGAGGATTTGCACTAGCTGTATTCAGAATGATGAAGCTGTTTGGATGAGCAGCGAAACGTTTCTATCTCTCAAGAAAAAGAAGTCCAGTAGCCATGGCTCAACTTCCAGATAAACTCACCTGGATGACTAAGAATCTTCACAGACATACATAAGGTCTTGTTTGGCTCCTGAAACCAGGACCAGATCAAGGCCTATCCCCAAGATATGAGTCTGACTCAATATATGCAGGGCTGCCCAATAAAAGACAGGTTGACTGTATTCCCCAGTTTTTACAACAGGCTGTTCATCCCAACTGGTAGCAGTACTTTCATCTTATTTGAATTCACCCAATCACTGCTTCACTAGAGCAGGCTAGTTGAATCAATGGCCCTTATGGCGTTGACCCATCAGAAACTCACCAACTCTTTGGTCTTTCTTGCCTTTGTGACTTACTAGAGGATACTAGCAGAAATCCTGTAGTAAATCACAACTATAGTAAATCTGTTGAATCAGCAGGTATTTGATGAGTCAAGCTCTCTGTAAATTCCTTGATTCAATGGGCTTATTTTACCTTTAGCTTACTGGTGGATTTCAGCCATTGATAACATCTTAGCTTAAATCTCCCAAATAGTAATCCCTCTGGGTTTCATACCGACAAAATATGGAGAACAAGATGGCATATTGTGGCTATTCCATGAGCTAATGGGCAAAGGAATGGGCCTTGAGGTGCATTGCCTGTGCCCTAGCCTCCAGGAACAGCCAGCGTCACCCTGGCATACAGTCCCTCCGAGTTCTGCCTTTGTAAGGTAGCCCAGAAGAGAAGGGCTGTAAAACCTGTTCTCAGAATATTATTGTGGGCTGCTCTATGGCTAAGCAGTAAAAGCCTCCTCATTACCACATGGGAGAATTTGAATGGATGGCATCCAGCAGAGCAATACTGGTGGAAAAGAAAATCTACCATGTGCATATATAGTATACTGGTATGAAACCCTATATATATATACAGTGGCACCAAAGCACATTTAGGCGGTCACTTCGCCTCCTTCCTTGTTCTGTGACTAGTTTTGTACCATGACAGCGTCGGTCGCAATCACATGGTTTTGTCCCTGTTTAGTCCCTGTTTCTGTTTTCTCATGGTGGTGATACTTGTCTCGTGACAAGTGTTACTTCACTGTCTTGTTGCATGACAAATTCTGAGTTTGTCTTGCTGTTCAGCCAAAAAAAAAGGATGTAACACAGTTACGGAGCATCGGGTAATCAACATGTAGATCAGAAACAGTCAAAACTTTGAGAACAAAAAACAGCTGCATGTTTTTGAGGGGAAGAAAACTATTGTTGCGTGCCAGTTTTTACCTCATGGTCCCTTGTCTCAGGACAGAAACCGGGAACAAACCATGACAAGGAAATACCCTACCCCAGGTACAGATTTGTCTCGCTTAGCACCCATTCCGGGGGTGTGGTTGAGACAAATATCAGCTGTTGCGCGACAGACATGAAGTAGGAATTTTTGTATGGCTCCGAAGCGCAACACTAACAGAGACAAAACGGACATGAAATAACCGCCTTTGTGTTGGTTGTAGTGGAACCGATAAAGGCTGAATGTTCGTTAACTGGTTGGTTGTTTTGGTTTTGGTTCCTATTCAGGCTGGCACTCTTTCTGGCTTATTTATTTGTTTTTTTCAATGAGATAACTGAAATGGCCGCATGGAGCTAAGCAAATGTCTGACTGAATTCCATCTAAATCTCATTGGCTTAAGGGTTCCTTTGTGAAAGACAAAAACAATTCTGCAACCTGCCTAGGCAACCCTTACTGACAGGGCTTGGCTGAAGTTTCCAGTCCCTGCCACTGAGTCACGCAGAGGGCTTTCAGCTTGTGCTGGCACTGCGCCTATCCACACAACTGGTGGCGGCACAGAGCTAGCTGTCAGGCTTGTCTTTCTGCATGGAAGAAGATAGGTCTATTAGAAAAGGGGCTCTAGATAGAAGTCTTATGTACATGCAAATTAAGCACACACAAACGAGGCTTGACAACGAGGTGACTGGGACGGTGGAATTCAAGCTGCAAAATCACTATTCCGCCTGGTAAGATATCAACTTGCTTGAATCTGTCCAGTCTTTGCAATCAAGATCACCCTGACGGCTGAGGGGTTTCACTGCAAAACACCTACTTTGGGGAGGAACTAATTGTGGGGGCAGTTGGCTTAAGTGAGGCTGCAGGGAAAGGGGAAGCTATGGGACCAGGAGCATAGGAAGAGGCTCACTGCTGTTGCCATGGTAATCCCAGGATTCTGAGAATGTTTTGATTCAAAAGGGAGTCTAGCATGGAGGGGAGTTGGCTTTTCTTGTGAGGCTGAGCATCCACTAAGAGCCAACAAGTAAGTCCAAACAAACCAAAATAAGCCTCATATATTGTCTGCCAGGTGAAGTCTGAAGGCTAGGTGTAAAAACAAATACCAGTCTGAAGGAGACCCAAGCTGTGAGTCTGGCAAATTAGGGTGAGGTCTCCCCCTTAGAAACTTCTGAGGCTTCTTAGACCCTTTTCCCTCTCCCAAAAATGAAAGACAGAGGCCTGCACAAGCCATCCAATTATCCCAAGGGACAGACCTGCACTAAAAACCCTGTCTTTCTTAATAATAATAATTTATTGTCATTGTGTGTATATACACAGTATACACATACAACGAAATTCAGATACCCAGAGACCAGATTCAACACACACACACACACACAAATCTCCAAACACTCTCACACACATTAAAAACAAAAACAAAAAACCCTTCAACACACACACATAAAAATCCCTGAACACTCCCCCACCCACCCCTTTTCAGAGTTTCCTAAGGAAAATTTCGGCCCCAGGCCCATTACCTCCTGAGTCAAACCTAAGTCCCATGGAGGCTCACAGAACAGGCTTTAGGTATGTTCATCCTAAACCCTATTAGTATTACTGATGGGAACGTTCTGTTCTGTTTATCTCTGTTGTAACTAAAGTTGCTGGATTGAGCCTTGTGGTTGTGGAGCTGCAAACCCCTTCGCCCTCCTACCAATTGATCCCCTTCTCTTCCCACATCTATGTTCATGTGTTTTGCCTGACGTAACCTACCCAACGACTTGGAGGAGTTCTCAGCTATGCATCCATAGCTTCAAAGTTGGCTTCTCTCTGACCATCTGAGGTGTCACCACACATTTGAATGTGGCTGATCCTCAATGAGAATCACTATAAAATGGACAACAGACAAACCAGACACCCGGGAATGCAGATTTTATTTATTTATTTATTTATTTATTTATTTATTTATTTTAGAGTATTTTTACCCCGCCTTGCTCCTTGGAAAAAGACCCAAGGCGAGGATCCTTTCAGAATCAGGGGCGTAACTAGGGTTTACATTTTTGCGCCCCCTCCTGCCCTTCCCCCAACCGCTGGAGGAGTTTTTTTAAAGAAGCCCCCCACACACGCACTTGCCTCCCGCATATGACAGAGACTGTCAGCCCCTTCACATACATACAAACACACACACACAGCACTCCCGAGTGCGCGCATGCCCCCCCGCCCTCCAACCACAGTGAATTGGGAGTTTATGACTCATAAGGCTAGCTAGGGGGAGGCGTCTCCAAAGCCTTCCTGGCTCCCAGCCCGCCAGGGGGGAAGTCCACTTTTGCTTGCTCCCAGGAGTGAAGCAGGAGTGGGGGGGGGGGCATTTTGAATCACGCATAGTTTCACTGCTGCTGCTGCCTTGGATCCTTCTCCCCCATTCCTTTTCCTCTGGCCCTCTCCTCTCCGCAGTCCTCCTCTGGGTGTGGGCCCGTCCCCTTGGCCTCCCTCCCTCCTCCCTCCCTTCCAGGGCACCACAAATATTTACAAACAACACTGAGAAACAACCCACCAAGAAGATTGAAGAAACACTGGAATCAACACTGACAAGATTGAACAATTTGGAGAAGTGGCAGGATTAAGAATAAAGAAAAAATGAAAATATTAGTAAAAAATTTGACAGCCTACCAAAAAAACCCCCAGCTATCGGGAAAGGTCAATATACAAATAGCTAAAAAAGTGAAATATCTGTGAATATTCTTATATGTAAGATATGCAACTATAAAAGAAGATTGTTATGTTGAAACAGTCAATCAAGTTAAAACAGACCTGAATAAATGGGAACACTTCCAACTGTCACTATTAGGGAGAACTGCAACTATCAAAATGAATGTGCTACCAAAACTGCTATTCCTGTTCCAAAGAGTACCAGTGAAAGTAGAGATGAAATACTTTGAAGAACTGAATAGAGTGGTATCAAAATTCATGTGGCAGAAAAAGAAAGCACAGATTAAACTGAAAATGTTTCAATAATCTAAAGAAAGAGGAGGATTTGGGCTACTGGACTGGACTCTGTACTACCAACCATGTTCGTTCGTCTGGCTAAAAGACTGAATACTTTTAAGAAACAAAAGAGTATCATGTTTAGAGGGACATGACTTACAACTGCGTCGGCATACATTTCTATGGTATGAAAAAGCCAAAGTACATAGATACTTCCAAAATCATTATCTTAGGGACTCTCTACTAAAAACATGGAAGAAACTGAAAACGAAATTATGTATGAGAATCCCAAGATGGATTTCAGCTATGGAAACATTTACATACCCAAACCTTTTAAACTTAGGAAAACTGTGGCATAAAATGATATATTAGATAGAGAGGGTAATTTAAAATCCAATGAAGGATTAATAAGCCAAGGGGTGGTGACTTCATAGTGGAGTTAGAGAAATGGCAAAAACTTTGGAACAGAAATTCTAAATTAACAATGGCGACATCGTATAAAGAAAATCTGTATAAAATGTTTTATGCATGGCATTTTCCACCTGCTAAGTTAGCTAAAATGTTCCCAGACTTGTCTAGCAAATGTTGGAAATGTATGCAAGAAACAAGCACTTAATATCATGCATGGTGGACATGTGATAATGTGAAAAAAATAGTATTGGATTACAATACATACTTGGCTTATTAGAATAATAAAAATACATGTTGTAGACTTTAGCCCAGAACTGTTTTATAGGTATCTGACCAGAAATTTTAGACAAACAAAATACTTATCTAGTACTACACATTCCGACAGCGGCGAGAATAGTTTGGGCACATCATTGTAAACACAAAGAAACACCAACAGATGAAATAATTGTTAAGAAAATTTTGGAATGTGCAGAGATGGATAGACTGACAGTGATAATCAAGGAAAAGGAGGACTCATACTTTCACCAAGTATGGAACCTGTTTGTTCAATGGGTAGAAAAAAGAAAGAATAGGAGTAAATTGGTTATAACATAATGATGACTGAAACCCATGTAACACGATGTGTAACAAACTTTACATATACTTCTTTTTTTGTAGAAAACGTATATAATATAGTAAAAAAATGAAGTAAGTTTATATTCTTACCAAAGATAAACCAGGGAAATGAGGAAGAGAAAAAGAAGAGAGGATAAACATTGATCCAGTCACCTTTCTGACAAGCGAGTTTTCTATGGCCACACGTCTATATATCTACCCATCTAGCCAGCCTTTCATTCATCCACCCATTTGGCATGAAAGACCTAATCTGAGAGGCTGGTAGTTTTCAAATCCTATTTGGGATTTCAGTGAAGACTAACAAGGCATGACTGTGGCTTTCCTAAAGGTCACAATGGTGAATGTGAATGGCAAGCACTGGTCTCTGTGGTGTCAAGTTCCTTTAAGGGTTCTTGGCCTTAGTCTTCCTATCTTTTGATCTCTGGAATTGCTCTGTAGCCAGACCAGTAAGTCACTGAGCCTGCTAACCACCATCAGCAGGAAAGTAATCTGGGTATGGGTAAACAGAGGCAAGGCTGTGTGGTAGTAGGGAAACCTTGATGGATGTGCTGCCATGATGAGAGGAAAAGCTCATGTGACACCTCTTTTTTTTTACCCATTCCCTGACCTTCAGCACAGCCACATGTATCTAGGGGTCCCAAAGGAAGAAACCTGTGACCTCTGAAAAGGAGAGGCACAGGGATAGGAGAGTAACTACAAATGAAAGAAGATTTTAAAAGTCTTCTATCTTCTGAGAAAGTACAAGAGTTAAGGACAAAGGACATCTGGCATAATACAAATAGCATCTCAGCAATAAACTTTTGAGAGGGAGGGATAGGAGCACAATCCTGTACCCATACCCCACTGGCTCAGGAGGTTTCATTTATTTATTTATTTTGAATATTTTTACCCCACCTTTCTCCTTGGAAAAGTACCCAAGGTGGCTTACAGTAATAAGGTACAATATAAATTGCAGTGTATATAAAATATTAGTAAGAAAGCCATTCTATGTACTTTTGCCATGTGATGACAAGTCCTTGGCTAGTAAGCCCACTGATTCTAACCCCTTTCTTTTGGTCCATGTAGGAACTAATGATACGGCAAAGCGCAGCTTTCGGGACATCACAAAGGAGTATGAAGAGATGGGTAGGAAGCAGAAGGATGGACAGGGTGGACAGGTGGCAACTTCATCTCCCCTCCCTGTAGAAGGACGTGGCGCTCGAAGGGAAAGAATAGTAGTAGAGGTGAACATCTGGCTACGCAAATGGTGCCAACAGGTACAATTTGGCTTCTTGGACCATGGTTTGATATTTCATTCAGATGGGCTCTTGGGTGAGGATGGGGTGCACCTCACCACTATTGGTAGGAATAATTTTGCCAAGAGGATTGAAAATTTGATAAGGAGAGCTTTAAACTGAGTTCTCAGGGGAAGAGAGAAAATCTTCTTATGGGTAGTCATCCAGTAGAGGTGATGGGGAATAGCCTAAATGATGCAGTAGGAACAGGAGAAGGAGTATTACAGTCCAACATTGTGAGGAAAAATAGGTTAAGCAAAGGGCTTGTAAGAAGGACACACAGCCTTAAATGTCTCTACACCAGTGTGCAGAGCATGGGAAACAAACAAGAGGAGCTGGAGCTCCTAATACAGCAAAATAAATATAATTGGCATTACTGAAACCTGTGGGATGAGACTTATGATTGGAATGTAGTTATCGGAGGGTATAACCTGTTTCAGAGGAACAGGCCTAGTTAAAAAGAAGGGTGGAGGAGGAGCCTTATATATTAAGGATGTTTATGCTGCTGAAGAAATCCAGGATACACAACTGGGGAGTAAAGGTTGAGAGTATTAGAGTGAGAATTCAGGAGGAGAATAATGGAAAGGATATCACTGTGGGGGTATATTATAGACCCCCGAACCAGCCAGAGGAGTTGGACTATGCCTTCTGTGAGCAGATGACCACACAGGCAAAAGGGAGGAATGTAGTACTAATGGGAGATTTTAACTATCCCAATATATGTTAGTAGTCTAACTCAGCTAAGAACACAAGGTCCAATAAATTCTTCAGTGGCCTTGCAGACAATTTCATGGTTCAGAAGGTAGAGGAGACAACAAGAGGAACAGCTATTTTAGATCTGATCTCAACCAATAGGGAGGGCCTTGTAAATGGGGTCGAAGTGGTGTGATCTTTAGGTAGAAGTGACCATGCTCTTTTGGAATTTGTTATACAGTGGGAAGGGGAAGCTAAGTATAACCAGACAAGCATCCTAGACTTTAAGAAAGCTAATTTTTGTAACTTTAGGGAATTATTAGCTGTAATTCCATGGACCGAGGTACTAAAAGAGAAGTGTAAGATGGATGGGGATTCCTTAAAAGTGAGACATTAAAGGCACAATCTAAAACGGTTCCAACAAGAAGGAAAAATGGGAGATGTATAAGGAAACTGCAATAAAGAACTTTCAAGTCAGCTAAATATAAAAAAAATGTACAGGAAATGGAAAAATGGGGAATGCACCGAAGAGGAATATAAGCAAATAGCCAGTGTATGCAGGGGGTGGTAAGAAAAGCTAAAGCACAGAATGAACTTAGACTTACCAAATATATTAAAGATAGTAAAAAGGGTTTTTTAAAGTATGTCCACAGTAAAAGGAAAAAATAAGGAAAATATAGGCTCTCTGCATGGAGATCATAATCAGTTACTAACAGGAGACAGGGAAAAGGCAGAATTAACACCTTCTTTGCCTCCAGTTTCTCAGAAAGGGAAAAAGAGTTCAGTTGGGTCAAAGAGTAGATGAGGTAGGGTGAAAATTGCAGCATAGAATAAGTAGGAAGGTAATACAGGAATACCTGGAAACCCTAAATGAATTTAAGTCTCCTGGGCCAGATGAATTACACCCAAGGATATTAAAAGAACTGGCAGAAGTAATTTCAGAACCATTGGCAATAATCTTTGAGACTTCCTGGAGAACAGGGGAAGTCCCCATCGACTGGAGGAGGGCAAATGTTCCCCCCATCTTCAACAAGGGGAAAAAGAGGACTCAAATAATTACTGCCTATTCAGCTTGAGATCTATTTGTGGAAAGATTCTAGAAAAGATTATTAAGCAGACAATCTGTAATTATTTAACAAGCAATGGTCAACATAGGTTTTTCAAAAACAAGTCATGCCAGACTAATTTGATCTCGTTATTTGATAGAGTTACAGGCCTGGTGGGATGAGGGGAATACTGTGGATGTTGTTTATCTTGATTTCAGTAAGGCCTTTGAAAAGGGTGCCCATGACATACTTGCAAAGAAATTATGTGGGATAGATAATGCTACTGTTAGGTGGATTTGTAATTGGTTGACTGATCATGCACAAAGGGTGGTAATAAATGGCTTCTCCTCAGCATGGAGAGGGGTGACCAATGGGGTGCCCCAGGGTTCTGTTCTGTGTCTGGTGCTATTCAACATCTTTATTAATGATTTGGATGGAGGAACTGAGAGTAGACTGATTACATTTTCAGATGATTCCAAATTGGGAGGGGTAGCTAATTCCCTAGAGGATAGGATAAAAATCCAAAATGACCTTAATAGATTAGCGGGCTGGGCCAAAGTAAATAGACTGAGTTTCAACAGAAAGAACTGTAGGGTCCTGCATCTAGGCAAAAAAAAAAATGAATTGCATAGATATAGGATGGGAGACACCTGGCTGGAGAATAGTACCTGTGAAAGGGATCTGGGAGTCTGAGTAGACCACAAATTGAACATGAGTGAGCAATGTGATGTGGCGGCCAGGAAAGCCAATGAAATTATTGGTTACATCAACAGAAGCATAGTTTCTAGAGCAAGGTTGGTGATAGTGCCATTCTATTCTGCTCTGGTCAGACTCCTCCTGGAGTACTGTGTCCATTTCTATACTCCTCAATTTAAAAAGGATGTTGACAACCTCCAGTGGGTCCAGAGGAGGGCGACCAGGATGGTTAAAGGTCTGGAACATACTGTATGTCTTATGAGGAATGGCTTAGGGAGCTGGGAATGCTTAGCCTTACATAAAGAAGGCTGAGAGCAGATATGATAGCCATGTTTAAATATCTGAAAGGATGTCATATCAAAGAGGGGCTGGCATGTTTCTCATGGCTTCAGAGACTAGGACTCGGAGCAATGGTTTCAAATTACAGGAAAAGATACTGTATTTGAACATTAAGAAGAACTTCCTGACAGTTAAGAGTTCTTCAGCAGTGGAATATGCTGCCACCAAGAGTGGTGGGGTCTCATTCTTTGGAGGTTTTTAAGCAAAGGCTGGATGGCCATCTGTTCGGCATCCTGTTATGAGGGTTCCTGCATGGCAGGGGGATGGACTGGATGGCCCTTGAGGTCTCTTCCAACTCTATGATTCTATGATTTTATGATTCTGTGACACAAACAGCCAATAATTATGGGCAGTGAACATGAGGGAAGTGGAGCTAGCAGATTCAATTCCATTCACCATTCTCACTCTTCCTGATCCTATTATTTAATTAATAATCATTGTATTTGCAATGAATAAGCTCAAACTGGTGGGCATGGCTTTTCTACTCACCACTTACACAACAGAACAACCTTCTCAAGGGAATCAAGCTGTTGTGGAGGACACAAAGAAAAAAAGTGTGTGTGTGTGTGAATTGGGAGCAGACGAGTATCTGCGAAGGCAGGCCTGCACCCGCTCCTATGAGCACATGTCAATTAGGCAAGGACAAAATTAGACCCCCCGCATCTGGCTGCAACTCTTTATATCGTCACAAGCACAATGCAAATAAACCTGGTCCATATCCGCCCAGCCGTTCCCCAAAAAGAAATGGCTAAGAAGCTCCGGTTTCTTTCCCTACAAGCGAATGGGCTTGGCAACAAAGGTTAGGGGTGATTGACAGCGGATTCGATACTTTGTTTCCTCTGGACATGTGCCCCCCCCCCCAGCCTCAGGAAAGTAGGGGGAATGGGGCAACCCCTTCCTCCCGAGTAGACCAGACAATGAGTCCCATGGTTCAGTAAATACTAGAACTCGGATTCCCAAAATACCAGTCCAGCACTCTGCCCACTGCAAATACTTGTTGCAAATACTTGTTCTCCAGTTTCCTCTGTGTGAAGTTGTGGAACAATGAAAGTGGCAATAAATAATGGTGGTAGGAAAGCAGATTTCAAATGGTCCACAATGTGGCAGCCAAACTGATAGCTAGTACTAGTAAATTTTATCATACTGTATATCCCATCTTGGCCCACTGATGCTGGCTCCCTGTTAGTTTCCATGCTTAATTCAAGGTGCTGGATATGACCTTTAAAGGCCTAAATGGCTTAGGACCATGATATTTCTCCCCAAAATCCATTCCCAGTTCTACACACTTCTACCAATCCACAATGCTAAAAATGGCTATGTCAACAGAAGGCAGAATGATAAGAACCAGCAATTGTACTTTCGCAGTAATAACCTCCACTTTGTGGAAAAACTACAAGGGGAGGTACACCGGGCTCAGTTCCTCCCAATATTCAAAAATTACTCAAGACAGGCAGCATTTGAGGTCATCTAAACAAAAAGATGTACACCTTAATGTTTGAACCTAAGTTTTTGTAGTCCACCGCACCTGAGATGACTATACGGTATTATCATTTTGATTGTCATTATGGGAACAAAGTGGGTGAGAGTTGGAGGGTTTGCTCGTTTGCAGAGATGGATACTTGGGTCACAAGATTCACTGTCAAGTCAGACTTAAGTCATATCAGTGACTCAACTCAGTCTCAACTTCAGGTTTCTTTCTTTCTTTCTTTCAATGATTTGGAGTCAAGACTCAGAACCCCCCCCCCCACCTTTTTTTTGGGGGGGGGGGAGTTTATTTTTAACAAGGACTCAGACTTGGGAGTTCATACCAAACACTTGGAATCAAAGACTCAGACTTGAGACTCATGCCCAAACATTTGTTAACATCCTTGCTTATTTGTAGACTGCCCACAGCTATTTGAATTCACTAATCAGGCAGTATATTAAAGCAAAGAGCTAACCACATTTTATTTCAAAACAAATCCAGAATAGAATGTGTTGAAATATGCCAACTTTTTCCGTCTTCCCATACGTTCAGAAACAGTAACGTTCCATCCTTGAGCGATTAAAACCACAAAGGAAACTCTTAACCTAAAACTCCTGAATTAGAATCCATGTGCAGATTTTATGCTATCAGGAGTGGGCTGAACAAATATCAGGAATGGCTACCTCACTGCGGCAAATATTTCTGCCCTTCAGTACTCTATTAATCATACTTTACCCATCAAATACAGGCGTGGTGGCTCAGTGGGCTAGACAGAGCACTGAAAACGGTCGGCTACAAGACAGCAGCTCTGTGGTTTGAATCCCGGGTACCCCGTAGCAGAGTGAGCTCCCGCTGTTAAACCCAGCTCCTGCTAACCTAGCAATTAGAAAGCATGTAAATGCAAGTAGATAAATAGGTACCACTGTAAAAAGCAGGAAAGTAAAACAGTGTTTCCTTGCAGGTGTACCGGCCGCATGGCCATGGACTTGCACAACACTGGCTCTCCGGCTTGAATACGGAGATGAGCACCACCCCTAGAGTCAGACACGACTAGCACACATATGTGTGTGTGGGGGATCTTTACCTTTACCCATCAAATACTAGTTGACAGTCAGTCACACCCAATCCTTTTGAATTCTTCCACTGGAGCTTGCTTCTGTTTGCCTTGTGGCGATACATACCTCTTCTTCTCCTACCTTGTTGGGGCTTCTCCTGACCTCACAATGCCTGCCACCTACACCATTTCCTCTTCCTTGTTTCTGTCCAATTCTATAGACATTAACCTTCCACCTGCAGTCTAAACTGAGGCCATTGTGACAAGTTTTCCACTGTTAATTCTGGTGATAAGTATAAACATTCCACCCTTCATTCATTCTTTTAACAGTGCTCAATGCTGCCTTTCAGGCACCAGCTTCACTAAGATGCTCTAGAAACTGTTTTGGGACTTGCTTTCCAAACCCACCCCCTTCATATGAGATAATTGTTAAAAACCTAAAAGCTGTAGCAGTAATCCAATATGTCATCTACGGTGTTGACATTTTCAAAGCTATTTCCTTTTGTGCTTTCATTGTTGAGTCAACTCCTTTGTAAGGTACTCTCAAAGGCAAAACAGGGGAAATGACAGCTAACAAGTGTTGGAAAGATGTGGACTGTGAAGGTAAATTAATACACAGGAAGAGGTCAATCAGAGAGTTTGTGAGATATCCCTTTTAAGTTTCCATGTACAGTACTGTATTGTACTGTTTTTGTAACTACAGTGGACCCTTGTATAACAAACAGCTTGTATAACAAAAATCTGTACAACATAAAAATTCTGGAGATAGGGGAAATTTGTTTAACATAATCGCCTATGGGGAAAATCCGTACAACATAAAAATGGGATTACTCCATTTTCAATGCATTCCTATGGGAATTTGTATAAAGGAAAATTTGTTTAACATAATTTCATTTGGAACAAATTAATTCCTTTATACAAGGTATCACTGTAGTCTTGTCCGGAGAAGAGGGTAGCACACTTCTGCTCATTGATCCTCAAATGGAAGGCATTTTCTATCACGGTGATGCCACTCGCTTGCCCACCTCCGGAGCAGTGATCTTGGATACTGAGATGTCTGTGACACCGCTGCCAGCACTATTCTCTCTCCTGAATAGCAACCATATCCACTGTGACCATCCCCAGGGACATTCATATGATTTTTTTGGGGTGTGTGTGTGTTTCCAATGCCCTGCAAATGGGCAACTAGAGACTCTCAGCACTTGACCATTTGTTTTTTCTTATGAATCACTTCTATGCTTGGCCTCTCGCTGACCCCATCTCTCCATGGATGGGAAGGACTGATTCTGCATCTTCCCCTTATTTTCCTGGATCCTTACTTTTGCAATTGACTTTGGAATGTTACTTTTTGAAAAGTAAATCATTGCATTACTCACCCCACAGATGGCCACCCAGATTCTGCTTAAACACCTCCAAAGAAACGCTCTGTGACAGCATATTCCACTGCCGAACAGCAATAACCATCAGGAAGTTCTTCCTAATGTTCAAATGGAATCTCTGTTCATGTCACTTGAAACCATTGCCCCGGGTCCTAGTCTCTGAATCCATGGAAAACAAACGTGTCCACTCTTCAATATGACATCCTTTCAAATATTTAACCATGGTTATCATATCCCTTCTCAACCTTCTTTTTCTAAGGCTAAACATTCCTTGCTCCCTAAGCCACTCTTTGGAAGAGGAAAGGTCATTTGATCATTATCAAGGTCCCCTTTTTGCTACCTCTATCCACTCTGTTGAAGGCAATAGCATTTGAGAAGCCATGGTTGCAGACAGACTTGGTACCAATTATCCAGATTGTTAGCCTTTTGTTATTCAGGCAGATGGAGAATTTTTTTCCTTCCTTCTTTGTGCTGCTTGGTGTCACTTGGTGCCAAATAAGTATGGCTCTTACTGTGGGGATATGGAAACCTTCCTATGTTGCCTTTAAGAGATTTTCACTGGACTGGGGTTAATGTCAATCAATCCAGCAGCAGCCAATTGTTCAAGCTCTGCCAGAGAGCCACGCCTCTGTACTTAAATGGTCAAACATTATCCATGAAAGCTCACATTAAAATATTACAGTCATTAAAGTGCCACTATGTTTTTGTCTTTTTATTTGTTCTTTAGTTTTTATTTTGTGTTTATAAGTCTATAGACATTTAGCAATATGTATCGTGTTCTCTCAGCTATGTAGTCAGATTGTGGAATGTAGTTAGACATACAATTGTGACTCAGTCCATACAATTGTGACTCAGTAACCAGTCATATTTTGCCACCATATGATGTTTTGGATATTTGAAGAAGTGTGAGTAAATGGAAACCTTTTTATTCTTCCTCATACAAGTGTCTCTGAGTGAAGTATTGAGACAGTAACTGCCAGTTGAGGAGAAATAAGCAATAATGGATCGTCGAGACTTTAAGCTAATTCTGCTCTGCATATCCCTGAAATTTTATCCACAGTGTTGAGTTTTTTAAGCCACAAAATTTCCACAAGCTACGCCAAGAATTTTTGTGGCTTCTTTCTACATGTATTGTATTCTTAAAACTCCTCCTTATGAAATCAGCCCTTCTAATGGTTCAAAAATATTTCAAGTCTTGAGATATCCTTTCAAAAATTATATTATATACTCTATTTATTTATTTATTTATTTATTTATTTATTTATTTATTTATTGTTCCTATTTTATTAGCTCTCTGGTCTCTTGCGGCCAGACACCTCCAGTGCTATGACTGCGACAAACAAATGACCAGCCTTGAGCCAGCAGCCCTGGCAGCTGCAGCAGCAGAGCTGGTGGCCAGGAACCAGCAGCCACTGGCTCCTCACCACTGCTTGGTGCCCTAGTGCTCTTTTTGTAAGACAGAGATCATTAACTGGAAGAAAATTGTTCCAAAATGTCTGCTTGTCTTACAAAAGGCTCATAGACCAGGGCACTCGTTAAACCAAGGTATTACTGTATTCTCTACTGGATTTTTATTGTTCTTGTAATTTTGGTATAATGGTAAAATGAACGCTTCCATCCTGGAGAAACCCTTGCTGCCTGAACTCCCTTTCCAGTAAAAAGTGGAACAAACGTCAAAAATGCCTACTGGAGATCATCAACACGCATGAAGGCAAACATAGGGGAACAAATGTGGTTTCTGGGGGAGCTCAAACTTTCTTGCCTGTGGATTGAAGTGTTATATATCTGGACTTGGGAAAACATGAACATGGAAACGATGTTATTTATTAAATCAGAATCATGGGACTAAGCTTGCTTCCAAGTAAAGGAGCCAGTCAGAAGAAGTAAGGCTTGTGCAAATAAGGATTTAACAAGTGCAAACAGATAATAGCATAGTGAAGTTGGAAGGGGCCTGGAAGGCCATCAAATCCCAAACACACCCACCCTCCATGCAGCAATACAAATCAAAGGGCCACTGCCAGGTGGTTGTCCACATTTCTCTTGAATGCTTCCAGTGTTGGAGCACTCGCCACCTCTTGAGGCCATCGGTTCCATTGCGATACTGGGGTATACTGGAGTTGGTTGGTCCTAACAATTAAGATTAGCCCACAAGATAACCGAGTTGTGCTCAGGGAGATGGTAACCACTGGGGAAATAATCTAATTATGTGATGAGTTACTTCCAAACTGTGCGACGAAGACGGTGAATGGGGTGCAATAACGGGGATCCAGAAGCAACGGGAACCCTCCCTGCTCACAGAGCCTTTCAAAGCCTCTTTACTTAACCCCGTGTTGAAAACGAAACTACCTCCGGCGGCCACCTCTCGCCGCCAATCCCATTGGTCGCCTGCACGTGTTGCTGCGGGCGGGGGAGGGCGGGGCCGCGGCTCCCTGGGCTGAGAGAGAGCGGGGGGGGAACTGCTTTCGGGGAAGGAAGCGCATGCGCGCCGCCGCCCTTCAGGTACCTTTGGCAAGCGTCGAAGGGGCGGGGCGCAGGAGTGGGCGGGGCCGACTGCGCGTCCTCGGAGGGGAGGGCGGGGCCGTCGACCAAGCGCCGCTGCGCAGCTGCTGCTTGCCGGTGGAGGAGGAGGAGGAGGAGTGTGCTGGGTTTTTTTTGGGGGGGCGGCGTGTGTCGCAGCCGGGAGGAGGAGAGAGGACGACCCCCCCTTCCCCATCTTCCCAGGATTGGGACCCGGAGGGGTCGCCGCCCGCGTGGGTGAGTTGGTGGGGGTGGTGATTGGGGGGGGGGTTCCTCCTTCCGCTTCTGCTGCTGCTGCTCGTTCTCCCTCCCCGTGACGATTTTTTCTGTGCGGATTTTTCAGCGGGGAAAGCGATCCCTTTTGCATGGGTTCCGAGGTGCGCTTTGAATGTGTTTTATTTACAACGGGGGGTGCGTTTGCGTTATGGAGCCCAGTCCTCCTCAAATGCTGATTTTTAAAATAATAATAATAATAATAATTATTATTATTATTAATAATAATAAAGCTGTGTACTAAAAATAATAGCAATAATGTAATAACATCACGTTCCCTTCATTATTTAAACCTGTTACTTCTTCCCCCGCTTGAGATCCGTGGGGCAGAAAAGTCGCCTTGTTGTATTCATTGGGAACTACAGTACTGTGTACATGAACCCCGTGTGAAATGTTTCTTCCACCTCACGGCATCTCGGTTCGCGTTTCTGGTGTTCTGTTTTCATTTCGTAAGTGAGCCATGGCAGCTTAGGCTATTGCTGAGCAGGGAGGGAGAAGGATAATCTTCATTCCTGCCCAGGGTGGCTTCTCACTTCGCCCCATCTCTCGTCGCCTTTGGGTGGGGGTGACTGTGTGTGTATGGGGGGGGGTCTCTGGTTAATATCTTGTGCACCATTTTTCTGACTGTTCTGTGTGTTGATCTCGTGAAGAATCGTTTTTGAGATTATTTTTATGATGCAATATAGCGGAACGGGAGGTTTCGTTTCTTGGTCAGCAACCACCCTTTTCGCTGACGTCTCAAAGGGCTAATAAAAAATTAAAGCAAAATCACCCCTGAAAAGTCCTAAATGTGTATTTGCTGCAGCCAGCCATAAGCTATTCCAGATCAGTTGTCCTGTTTGTTTATATCATACATTTTTGGAAATATAACCCCCCCCCCCAAGTCATTGGCCTGTAAAAAGCCGGAGCCAATCTGATATCAGATGAATTCACGCTGGGTCGAATGGGTTCAAAAACATGGATAGAAGCTTTGGAAATATGAAAGTTAGTCTTTAAGGTGCTACATGTTTTTGTCTTTTGTTTTGTTTTGTTTTTGATTTATTTTTTTATTTTTTTATTGCCTGAAAAACATGCATAGCCATTTTCAAAATCCAACTTCTTTTATTCTTCAGCATTTGTCCTACTTGGTGGTGGAGTCAGCTAGACAGATCCATTGCTTCGATGCAACTTTTTTGGAAGTTTGGCCAGCCTGTTGCCTAGCCTACAGCACCTTTTTATTTTTTATTTTTATTTTTTGTTTTCAATAGTGGCCTATAAAGATATTGCCTGTAACCTATTTTTGCAGTTGTGTTTTATGATGGCCACCCGGCTCAACCCCTTTTTGCTTTAAAGCCCCTGGTACTGTTTTATCCCCGGGCAGTCATCCTTCCGAGATCCGGCTTCAAGATTTATCTCTCAATCCTTGTCAAGTTTTATTCTATACATGTCTACTTAGAATTCATGTCATAGAAAGACACAACATGTTACCTTTTATCATACTATTGATGTTCATTTTTTATAAGAGGCTGAAGGGTATATTGTCCTGGCATAATGCTAAGCTATGATTTAGAAAATGTGATAGAATCTAAGGCTGATGAGCTCCTCTTTTTCCTTTTTCAGTGTGGGCTTGAGGGGGCCAAAAGGTTTTACTTATGTTTTAAAGTAAACAGTCTGCGGCCATGTCGTAACTTGGTTGAATTTTGCTTAGTTTTAACTGTTGTTTAAAGTAGGTGTAGACAGCGATGGCTTTCAAAATGGTTTGGGAATGACATCTACCATAATTCCTTACGATTGCTTATCTGGGCTAAAGTTTATAGGAGATATAGACAAAACACACACACACCCCAGGAAAGGAATAAGCAGAACTGAACTTTTTTATTAAAGCTTTGGGTTTATTTCCCCTGGACCTTGTGGCTCAGTAACCCACTCAGAAACCACTGGTAAGAGAGAGAATTTAAAAATTATGTGTAATCACAGCTCTGAATAAGGTTCAAGGTGTTGGTTTTGGTTAACAAAACCCTCCATGGCTTGGCCCCTATCTATCTGGCAGAGCGTATCTCCCCACGATTAGACCTGGCCCGACCCACCCGATCTTCCTTGGCCATCTCGCTTCGGATTGCCACACCCAAGGAGGCCCGTAAAACGACCACCCATAATCGGGCCTTTTCGGTTGTTGGACCTAGTGTTTGGAACGATCTACCAGTGAGATGCAGCAAGCTCCTTCGTTGGCATCCTTCAAGAAAGCCTTGAAGACCTGGCTGTTCAGGGACGCCTTCAGAAACTGCTAGGGATGCAGGTGGTTCCCCCCCACCCCCACCCCTGCCAACATTGACCTTGGTTGCTGCTATTGCTGTTTCTGATTCCTTTTTAATCTTGTGTAAACCGCCCTGAGTTCCCGTTTGGGAAATAGGTGCGGTATACAAATTTGAAAATAAATAAATAAATAAATAAATATATCAACAACATTCTTGGAAAAATAGCGGCCATTACCTGAACTGTTCCACTGACAAACGAGCTTCATACCGCCTGCATCACTAACAGAGGACTGACTGAAGCTGACTACATAGTGAATCTAGCTGTCTGTATGGGAGAAGGAAGGGAAAGAATTCTTGAGTAGAGAGGCGGGTGTCTCTTCAAAATCTGAGGCAGTAGGGACACAGTTCTTTGCTGACAGATTGATTGGCTGTAACCCCAACCTAGTAAGATACCTCCCATCAAGCAGTGGTCCCAAACGTTGGGTCCCCAGATGTCCCTGGACTAAAACACCCAGAAGCTTTCACTGCTCGCTGTACTGGTTAGGATTTCTGGGAGTTGTAGTTCAAGCACACCTGGGGATTCAAGTTGGGAGCCACTATCTTAAAGACATCATATGCATCTGTTGGCAGTAAAACATACAAATTAAGCAGCATTCCAACATCCTGTTAGTAGCTATATTGACTCGATTCCTTAAAATCCAACCAGATACAGTTACGCTTGCTGTAGTGTGCTGACTCAGATTGTTGCATGGATTCCTTAATGTGGACATCAGATTGGTTGTTCATGTTTGTAGTGGTGTCTCAACAGAGGTGCTTCTGTCTAGATCTGATATTTATGTTTAACTAGCCTTGTCATCATTTTCTTTAAAATTTCATAATTGCTTTCCTATGCATTACTTTAGCAGTAGTTAATACTTCTCTGGCATTCTACCTATTTTCTATAATTGAATGCTTGTATCCATAATGATATTAGTAGAGTAAATTGAACATGCATGGTATTAATACCTTGTTTCCATAGATGGTGCACGGGTTTCCACATGATACATATTTAAAAGTCTTGCTTCAGAAGTTTTATAGAATATACTTGCTGTATTATGCACTAGAGCAGGCATGTCCAAACTTCGGCCCTCCTGATGTTTTGGACCACAACTCCCAGAATTCTAACCTTGGATTGCCAATGACAAAGGACTGTGGGAGTTGCAGTCCAAAACATCTGTAGGGCCGAAGTTTGGACATGCCTGCACTAGAGTCTTGTGTGAGCTTGACTGTTCTGAGTTGAAAATGTTTTTTAGAAAATTGTTTTTTAAAAGACTTTTGGAATTGTTCCATAGACTTGTCCTCTCTATACACATGCTGTGTAGATGAGATGTACAGTAGGACCCCCATAACCACTGATTCATTATCCACTGATTCAGTTATCCACAGTTGGCAGAGGAAAAATAAATAATTCAGCAGTCACAAAGCAACCTACTGTCATAAAACAGCAGCCACAGAGCAAGCTACCGTCACAAACAGCAGCTGTAAAGCAAGCTACTGTTGCAAAACAGCAGCTGTAAAGGAAGTTACGATCACAAAACAGCAGTTTTGGGAAACATTTTGGCATTCTCCCTTATCCACGGTTTTCATTATCCATGGAAAGGCTTGGAACCAATCCCAAGCAGATACTGGGGTCCTACTGTAATGATTCCTAAACATAAAATACAAGCAGTTGTAATAATGTCATGTTCTTGTCCTGTTTGCTTCTATTTCCATGTCCTTTCTTTTCTTTGTTTCATTTTCTAGCTTACAAGCTCTTTGGGATAGTTATATATAAATTAACAATCTTTCTGTACATTTTTAATTAAAAGGGAGACATTTGTCAGAATTGTAGATGTGTCAAGTACCAAGTTCAGGGGCTTGTGTTCTGACCACCGCCATACAAATGTTTCTGGATTGGGTAAGGCCAAGAGAATAAAATGTGATAATAATGGCTGGAGAAATCTACCTATCCCAGTAACCTGTCAACTCCCTAGTCTAATATGTCTTAGTAGTGGTACTGTAGTAGTAGCAATGAAGTACAAATGCTTTGATTCACGTGTCAACCCTGCAGGGTGGAACTGCCAACACACCCACAAAACATACAGACTCCCAATCTGATTTTAAGTGCCACAAACCCTCTTTAGCACACACAAATTGCAAACAATAGTATGAAGAACTTTTAAAATAATTTATTAAAGATAATGAAAAAGAAACAGAGCATTAAAAGGTCTGAAAAGGCAGGAGATAAAATAAGGCAGGAGAAATACAGAGCAAATACATATGGAAATAAGAAAGCTATCTAGACTACCTGATAATTGCACCTAGTATGGCTTGAGCATGGCATGAGAACATTTGTAGAGTACACCCCTCACAGTATGGCATAGCAGGACAGTACCTGAGCGTAGCATTTCTTGAGATATAACTAAGAAGGTGGTTACATCGCTTTAAAAAAACCTTTTTTAAATTTGGGTTTAGGCTCTTTTGATTTGCTGTAAAATTGGGTGACTCCATGATGCCTGTGTAAGTAGATTAATGTGACAGGGAATTGCACTTTTGGGGGGAGGGAGTTATTTGACCCTCTGCATTTATTTTAACACAGAAGTGGAATCAACTCTTTAAATTGACCAGCCTCTGTTTCTGTTAGTCAGCCACCTGCTCCGCCGGTTGCTGTGTTAAAACAGGGCATAGGGTAGAGGCCTAGCTTCCAGATAGTCTGCCCCCTGTTGATTGCTTGCTCAGATCTTCCAGTCCTGGGCTAGGAGAATGGATAAGGAAAAATCACCCCGGGGTGGCTCCTCTTCACTAGGTCAGCATATGAAGCACCTGAACTTTTTATACCTTGCACATGGTCTTCCAGACCTTTTGAGCTGGTGCATCAGCCAGGCTTCAAAGCCCCTAGATTACAGTGGTGGCGAACCTTCACCACTCTAGATGTTTTGGGCCACAACTCCCACAGTCCTTTGTCATTGGCAATACAGGCTTGGAATTCTGGGAGTTGAGGTCCAAAACATCTGGAGTGATGAAGGTTTGCCACTGCTGTCCTGGAACAAGGGCTTCCAAGGTAGGTTCCTCAGATGTTCTTGGATTAAAACACCCTGAAGCCTTCAGCATTAGTTATGCTGGGCAAGATTTCTTGGAGTTGTAGTTTGAGAACATCTGGGGACCCGAGGTTGGCAACCACTGCCCTAGAATGTTCATGAAGACAAAAAAAGTGTCCTCCCCCTCCCTTCAGCACAGCAGAAGTCGTTCTCCAATTAATGCAAGACCAAGTCAGATCAAGCCAGCCTGGCCTTGAAGCTCAACAGATAAATCATGGATAGTGGTTCCATTCTTTTGTGAGCAATAACTGTCTCCTTCCTTTCTCCCAGCCAGCTAGCCAGCCAGTTTTCTTAGGCATGGAGAAAAGTCTGTTTTTTTGTAGAAAGGTTCCCTTTTCATGTTTCCCCAATTTCTCTGTCTCTTCACAGTAGATACTTATTTACAGAACAAAGAAATGTAGTTATTTAAATCTGTTGAGCAGTATTAGGAGAAACTAGTTATCTATAGAAGCCTTGTAAGCCTCAGTGAACCTTTATCAGATGCTAGAACATGATGACTATGGGAACATGCTGGAGCCTCCGAAAGGTCATTTATGGTGTGGTTGTTCTGCCTCAATTTCATGGTGTTTGGACAGTGTTGCCTTCTGTTTTAATCTTGCTTGTTACAGTATATGCACTGAGGGCAGGATTTGGAAAGACCGCTCAGCTGGCAAAGAAGGCAGGACAAGGTATGTGTTGCCTGGGAGCCGTTGGTACCTGTTGGTTCAAAGCTGTACTGGCATGGTTGTCCCACTGGCACTGAAGGGAGGAATCAGGTCCCTCCTGGTGGCCACAGGGTCCTCGGGTCTTGCATTCACGTCACCTGACATTGAAAAGGGCCCCAGGTGTTATACCAGCTCTAGAGCTGAAATGCTTTCATGCCCTTGGAATTGGTCAGAAGGGAGAAATACACTCCCACCACCTCCCTGCAGCTGAGGTGAATTGTCAAGGCCCTGTGGCTGTGATGAGCACTCCCTGTGGATTCTCTCTTATGCAGAGATTATTGTTTTTCCTTAACTGGAGTGGTGCTTTCTAAATCTCTGAAAGCTTAGGCACTCTTCATTTATTCATCCTCCAAAAGATGTCTACTGTAGTTTTATTTCTTTGTCTATGTAAAAATAAAATGATTCATCCCCAGACGAGTCTGCCTCCAGAGTTCCCTCCAGAGTTCCCTCGTATGCTGTGGAGCAGGAGGAGAGGGGTCTTACAGCTTGTGTTTGTCAAGGCCAAATGCCCACTGAAATGCCAGTACTTGTTTGCAGAGCTGCTGCCATTATGTATATCTTGACAATTCCATTGTCAAGTGAACACTATGGCATCTTTAAAACTAGATTTATTTTAGCACAAGTCTCACAGATCATCCTGAATTGTGGATAAGCTCCAGAAAATCATCCTAAATTATATTTACAGGTATAAGGTGTTTTGTTATGTTAATGAATGTAGGAAAAATGGTTTCTAACATGAATCTAGTCATTTGCCTTTTTATATTTGTAATCTACTTGTTCTTCAAGCAGGGCTTTGAATTACAAACAGTAAGTGACTTGGAATTAATTCCTTTTATGTAATTACTGAACTATGATTAAGTTACACTGGCTAGAATATGTTTGGTGTTTTAGCAGCTTGAATTAGTTGTTTGCACGTAATTGACAAGATGCTGAAATACATGTTGGTTACATTGCCTGCTCATGTGTTAAATTGTGTAGCTGAGATGCACTGTGGCACCTTATTTTATTTATTTATTTTTGAATATTTTTACCCCACCTCTCTCCTTGGACAAGGACCCAAGGTGGCTTACGGTAATGAGGGGCAATATACAGCACGGAACATTTAAGACATATTCAGGTTAAGAACAGGGAATTAGAAGGCATCTTAGAACATTAAAAGGTAACACTAAAGCTACAAAGAGCATGCAAAAAGAAAAGAAAAATCAATGAGGGGTGGAAGCTAACATGGAAAACACTGGTGTTCTTATGAAATTAATCAATGTAATCATGCATGGTAATCCCTATAAAAGTCACATAGTAGGTAGTTCCTCATTCAGGGAGCGCTTGCCGGAAAAGGAAGGTCTTTGCCTGCTTCCAGAAAGACAGCAGAGACGGGGCAGTCCTGGCCTCCAGCCGGAGGCAGTTCCAAAGTTTATATAGAAGGCCATTTCATGTATTCTTACGAGATGCAGCTGTGAAGGTGGCGGGATGGAGAGAAGGGCCGCTCTTGATGACCTTAGCACCCCAGTCGGTTTATACTGTGAAATCCAATCTTTGAGGTAGCTTGGACCCAGGCCATTTTGTGCTTTGTAGGTTAAGGTCAGCACCTTGAATTGTGTCCGGTAGGCGATTGGCATCCAGTGGAGCTGCTTTAGTAGGGGTGCAATGTGATCTCTGTAACCCGGCCCGGTCAGCAATCTATTATAAATTAGCAACAATAATTTACTCAGACCTTAAGATGGACACCAATAGCATTCTGGCCCATATTGTTATTATAAAGTAACAACGGATAATTCCATCTCTTTTGACATGTAACATAACAAGGGGATGTTTTGCTTTTTCAGTTGTGTAGCCAATGTCCCCTGTAATGTTCAGCCCCAATGGGTGGGGCTCTGTCCCTTCCTGCTTGTGAGTTCGCTCTTCCCTGCACATGACTCCCCCTTTCTAGGTTCTGGAACAGAAATGGCTCTTTTGGGTGTGTGGGGGGAGGAAAAGCCCTGCAGAGAGGAGTGGGGGTTGGAGGCAGGCACCCTGGAGAGGGACCCTTGAGTGTAACACAGACTGGTTTTAGTTGTTTTATAGTTAAATGGGATATGAAGCCCTCCCCCACTTATGTGTTTTATACTATATGGTAGGAGCTTCTAGAATTCTGACATATTTGAAAAGTACCTAAATAGTAACTACTTCAGTACTTTTGCATTTGGAAAAGCAAGATTACTTTTTAAAAAGTGCAGATACAGTAAGAATTATACTGTTTTTAGGGACAGCCTGGGAATTGTGGCTGGGACTCAATAGGTTTTGATCCCAGCTTCTGTGGCTAAGTCAGCAGTGCCCAGTGCTCCACGCTCGTGCTGTTGCCCCTTGTTTGAATTGCTGGCAAGGCATTTGCTTATATAATGAATAGTATTTGTTCAGTTAGCTACCAATACAGCTTTTTGTCTTTAGTGAGGCTCTCGGGCATTGTGACATTGCTAATGTGTCCTCCCAGTTTTGTGCAGATTATTTTGTCTCCAATACCAGACATGCTAGGATGATGAGAGGTCTTACTTGCAGCACCAGAAAGAAGAACTGATGGCGATCTTCTAAATTCAAATAACCGTGTGTTTTTTTCTGTTTCAGGTGAAAATGCAGGAAGCGGATCTCATAGGAAAAACACTCCGCTCTGTTCTACAGTCTCATAAAAACGGAGTACCTTATTCCCGACTGCAAGAGGAATATAAATCTTTGACTGGTGTCTTGATTCCTTTTAAGCAGCTGGGATATTCTACACTAGATGAATATCTGAAAAGTATTCCTGGAGTTGTGAGAATTGAAATTGGTAAAGCCGGTGAGGTAAGGAGGTTGAAACTTCGTAATTATGGTGTCTGAATGTTTAAGTGGCTGTAAACATCCCAGAAGGCTTTGGCGTTGCCTCGAGCGATGGTCCTTAAATACAGAGTGGTGGCCCTTAACTAATAAGGTTATAAGGTAGTGGTGGTGAACCTTTTAGAGACCGAGTGCCCAAACTGCAATTCAAAACCCACTAAATTTTTGCAAAAGGCCAATACAGCAATTTAACCTGAATACAGGGGGCTGTGAAAGGGCAATGTCGGGTGCCCGCTGAAAGGGCTCTGAATGCCACCTTTGGCACCCGTGCCACAGGTTTGCCAACACTGCTATAAGGTGTGACGCCTAGGGGTTAGTTATTTGCAAAGGGCCGTCCTGTTATTGTTGGCTTGAAGTGCTCATGGACTGCGTGTGGTGTCTAATAATCTCCAGCCTTCTCAGACTGTGAGTGTCCCACACTTTCAGCAGTATAGCTTTAAAAACAATCCACAATGCATGTGTTCAACTTTCTGGTCTTTTTCTTGCCTGTTTATAGTCAGAATTTTACAGGTAATGGTGCATCCTGGTTTAGGCTGAGTGTGAGGCTAAAGTGCTACCTTTAAATTTGTAGTGTGCAGCTGACAATTGTTTACTTTCTGACTTACAAGTAAACATCTAGGGGACCTGATTACAACAGGCACACAACACCTATGCTATAGCCGGTATGAGTCATTTTTACCTATACTCGTAACCACCACTCAAGTGAGCTCTGAAAAAGTTTAGTGGGTGTGACTGGACTAGTTCCCTTTCTGCACGCCATGAGCTTCAACTGTGTACTGAGTGCTGCCTCCTCCTTTGCAAGTACAGAAATTTACTTTCAGGTCCATGCTGCACATTTAACCCAATATGCAACTTAACTTTTGAGTCACAAGTTGACGACTGGCTTCCCATGTCAGTTAACATGTTATAAAGTGTTGAGTTAACAACTGTCTCCCTTCCTGTTTGTTTGTTTGTTTGTTTTGTCGGTGAGCAGGTGATATGCCACGCTGTGGTTTGCCAAGAGACAGCAATGATTGCTCAGCTGGTAGCCTGTCAAAGAAATTCCAAGCGGAAATCGGGCAAGCAAGTGAAATGTAGGATGAGGCTGAAAAAAACTCCCCTCCCTGCCTCTGTAGGTAAGCCCATCAGTTGCAGGACACACCTCTGGCCCATGCTGAATTAAATTCACACCACACACTAGAAGAGCTTCTCTGTTATATTTGGTTCTGCTGATTGCAGTGAACTGGGCACCTTCTTGGAATCGTTCATACTACAGGATGTCTATTTGTTGTCCCACACCTACCTGTTAAGGACAGGAGCGTTCGAAGTAAAAGCAAGGACAGGCAGCCTAGGTTTCAAGAAAGAATTCTAAGATAGTGGCATGTCTTACTAACTTGAATATGTCTTAAATATTCTGGGCTGTATATTGCCCCTCATTATTGTAAGCCACCTTGGGTCCTTTTCCAAGGAGAAAGGTGGGTTTAAACAATATTCATAATAAATAAATAAATAAACTGCTTATTAATGGTAGTTATGTATTATATGAAATGTTGCTTTGTTTTACTGAAATCTATGTATTAAAAACAGTCAATAGAGGCCTGCAGGGTGCTGGCTAGTTATTGTTGTCAGCTCTGGGATAATTGAAAATGTCTGTTGAAATGCTTCCATGCTATAATTAAAATGAAAAGGAGATTTAATGTCTGTGTGTCTCATTTTATTGTGTCATAGGCAAGCCAAAGGGCACTCTGAGGAAACCAGAGTTTGTTAATTTGGCCGACGAGAGCAGGAAACCTTCCCTCCCATTGCCGAGAAGTAAAGGAGGCAACGCTGTAAGACCTAGCATGAATCCAGCACTGTATCCCCTCTCTCCAGAATTTGGTGTGGTGGGACCAAAGGAAGCCTTAATACAAGGGCACATGACTGTGATGAACAGGTTAGGGGATTTGTCCGCTTGGAAAACCTGTTGGATGTAATTCAGCCATTGTACTAATGCTCTTGAAGTCTGCCTGTGCAGAGTGGGAGATGGCTTTCTGATCCTACAGACCGTTCTTTGAAATAAAAACTTAAGCAACAAGTAGAAACGTGAAAGTAATTTTTGAGAGATGGGAGTATTTTTTTCCCAGTGCCTTCTTTATACTCCCAGATTTGTTGTCATTTTTAATTTGGCGTTGTGTTCAGTGATTAACAGCTTAACTATAAAAGCTTGGAGGATAAAAGCTTGGAGGAGGAGGAGAAAGACTGATGGAAGAAAGGAAGGATATATGCCAGTTTCTAAGATTGGTCAGGGTCAGACTAGCTGCACAGTATTTTCTGACAGTTCGGAGTAAAATGCACCCTAGAGTAATACTTGCTGAAAAAATAATTCCAACTGTCTGTGGGAGAATTCCTAGAGTCCAGATGCAAAGATCGCATGTTATTCCGGTAGCCATGTGTCTCTGTTACCTTAAGCAAAATTAAACGGGGAAGTATCTACGCCTACATACAACCTGATTGTACAGGACATCTAGTAGGTCATCTAGCTTGGTGACAAAAACTGTCTCTGTCCCATGACGCATGGCCTGAACCCTGATTGAATTGAATCCAAATTCTCAGTATCCTCCAAGTATGCCTTTACCCTCACCCACTTAACCCATAAAGAACTGGATGATACAGTGGTACCTTGTATAAAGGAATTAATTCGTTCCAAATGAAATTATGTTAAGCAAATTTTCCTTTATACAAATTTCCCATAGGAATGCATTGAAAACGGAGTAATCCCTAATTGCAACCATTTTTATGTTGTACGGATTTGCCCCATAGACAGTTTGTTACAATTCTGTTAAGCAGATTTCTCCTATCTCCGGAATTTTTTATGTTGTACAGATTTTATGTTATATAAACTGTTATACGAGGGTCCACCGTAGTTCTTTAGGTTGTTTCTAGGTTCTCCAGAGAGATTCCAGCACTCCCATAGAATCATTGAGAGGCCGGCCATGCGAATTGACAGGAACTTTTTTTAGAAATTGGGATTCTGACAGAATGAATGAATATGGGTAATTAAAGATGTCTTCCTCATCTCATGGCCCACAACAGCTTCCAGATGGTGAAAGAGAATCCATGGAAGCCTGCAGGCCTTCAGAAGAGAAAAGAGAAAGTAACAGTTAATACCATCAGCCTTAAGTAACATAGTTTCAGCCAGTATTTAATTCATGCATTATATTATATTCTAAGTCAGGTTCTTTGACTTTTTGAAAACTTTATGGGACTAAATAAAGAGCATGAATGGCCCAAAAGATGAGCAATTGTAAACATGTTTTCAAGGATGGTATTTTTAAAAACCACAAATCATGTTTATTTCTGCATAAAAAGCTCTTCAAAAACCAGTCCTTAGCCCAGTATCTTTTTTGTTCTGTCTTCTCAGCTGTCCATAAAATAGCTATAGCAGATCTTATGCAGGTCTATGTTGACTTCTGCATATATCAGTTAAGCTTGTAAAATCTCTTTACAAAGATGGGCCTAAAAAGATTTCAAATATTTACATATTTTTTTCAATCTGCCCCAACTATATGACCATATTCATTTTTCTAACCTCTGTATATGTGAACATAAATGAAAGTAGATGAGTTTAATGTTGAAATTCTGCTGTCTCTGTCCCGGTTATCCCTTTACTAAAATCCAAGTTAGCAAACTCAGCTGCTGTGCCATCACTTCTGTATGTATTGTTTGTTACAGCTCTGGATCATCAAATCATGATGCAGACAACATCTTTGTTGGCCTATCATTGTGATTGGACTTACCAGACCAGTTCAGATGGCCTTGATAATCCTCCTATTGTGCCTTTGTAGTTTGTAAAACTTACTTACTGAAGAAGCTACTAGGGAAAGCAGCATCTATAAATGTTATTATATTCAGGGTTATCCTGGAGTAGACCTTTCAACCACAAGAAAGTTCTGTAGATGTGGCATATCATCATTGAAAGGAAAGATCTATTCACTGGAAAATGCCTCTCCCATATTTATTTTAAAGATGGACAGGAACATTAGTAAGTGCAGTAGAATGGAGATAATTCAAAACTAATGAGTTGAAACATAAAAGGGTGTTTTTAGATCCTCATTTCCCAATTCATCCACGAGTAAACAAAGCACAGTGTTCTGCTTATCATCGAATCATAGAGTTGGAAGAGACCTCAAGGGCCATCTAATCGAACCCCCTGCCATGCAGGAACCCCATCACAGTATTTCCAACAGATGCCCATCCAGCCTCTGCTTAAAAACCTCCAAAGAAGGAGACTCCACCACCCTCCCTGGCAGCATATTCCACTGCCGAACAGCTCTAACTGTCATGAAGTTCTTCCTAATGTTCAAATGGAATCTCTTTTCCTGTAGTTTGAAACCATTGCCCCGAGTCCTAGTCTCTGAAGCCATGGAAAACAAACCTGTTCCCTCTTCAATATGACATCCTTTCAAATATTTAAACATAGCTATCATATCCCCTCTCAGTCTTCTTTTAGAGAGGCTAAACATTCCCAGTTCCCCAAGCCGTTCCTCATAAGACATTTCCTCCAGACCCTCAACCATCCTGGTTTTTGAAGATGGGGACAACATTAGCCCTCCTCCAATCGATGGGGACTTCCCCTGTTCTCCAGGACTTCTCAAAGATTATTGCCAATGGTTCTGAAATTACTTCTGCCAGTTCTTTTAATATCCTTGGGTGTAATTCATCTGGCCCAGGAGACTTAAATTCATTTAATGTTTCCAGGTGTTCCTGTACTTCCTCTCTACCTATTCTATGTTGCAATTCCCATCCTACCTCATCTAGTCTTTGTCCCAGCGGATCTCTTTCTTCCTTTTTGGAGAAAACTGAGGCAAAGAAGGTGTTGAGTAGTTCTGCCTTTTCCTTGTCTCCTGTAACTGGTTATCCTCTCCACACAGAGAGCCTATCATGTCCTTATTTTTTCTTTTGCTGCGGACATAACTAAAGAAACCCTTTTTACTATCTTTAATCTCTCTGGCAAGTCTAAGTTCGTTTTGCACTTTAGTTTTTCTTTTACCACCCCCCTGCATATATTAGCTGTTTGCTTATATTCCTCTTTGGTGCATTTCCCATTTTTCCATTCCTTGTACTCGTTTTTTCTTTATAGTTAGCTGAGTTGAAAGTTCTTAAGTAAACCATTGCGGTTTCTTTAGACCTCTGCCATTTTTTCTTCTTGTTGGAACAGTTTTATATTGTGCCTTTAATATCTCGCATTTAAGTAACTCCCATCCATCTTGGACTCCCTTCTCTTTCAGTGTTTCAGTCCATGGAATCACAGCCAATATTTCCCTAAGTTTACAAAAATTGGCTTTCTTAAAGTCCAGGATTCTTGTCTGCCTATGCTTTGCTTCACCTTCCAACTGTATAACAAATTCCAAAAGGGCATGGTCACTTTTACCTAATGATCCCACCACCTCATAGTGGTTCAAGCATTCTCTGGGCAGTTTACAGTTTAATTATGCAGGCTACACATTCCCCCACTCTGCAAGCTGGGTACTCATTTTACCGACCTCGGAAGGATAGAAGGTTGAGTGATTCTTGAGCCAGCTACCTGGGATTGAACACCAGGTTGTGAGCATAGTTTTAGCTGCAGTACAGCCATTTAACCACTGCGTCACAAGGCTTAAACTTTGGTCCCATTTCATGGTCAAAATAATTGATAGTGAACTTTACTACTACAAATTACAGCTATGTAATATATTTTTGAATTTACTCTTTTGAAAGTTTCTAGCAGATGGGGAATTGGCAATAAGGGGTTGATAGTTCTTCCTTCTGTTTGCAACTATCCTTTTCCGTGAGGGAACCATGCAAAGATGGTACCTTAAGCTATCACCCAAGCTATTTTACACAACTCACCCCACCATAATTAATCTACTGCATTCTTCAGTTAATGACAGCATAAGAACTGCTGTTTTTTTAAGACAAACAGTTGCAGCCGTAGGTCTTTTGGTTCTTCACTGGAATGAATCACTGGAGAATATCTTGGTGCAGTACATCACAGGAGAAGCAATATGGTTTTGGGATATCAATTCAAAAATGAAAAGGTCTGGATTATCTACTCAGAGGTTTAAAAAAAGATTTACAGTGGTACCTTGTATAAAGGAATTAATTTGTTCCAGATGAAATTCTGTTAAGCAAATTTTCCTTTATAAAAATTTCCCATAGGAATGTATTGAAAACAGAGTAATACCTAATCGCCACCATTTTTATGTTGTAGGAATTCACCCCATGGATGATGCTGTTAAGCAAATTTCCCCTATATCCTGAATTTTGTATGTTGTACAGATTTCATGTTATACAAACCATTTGTTATACGAGGGTCCACTGTAGTTGATTAGGAAGGAGGAGATTCTGAGAACCTGTAGAGTATATGCCTTGGTCTGTATTGGCTGAAATAATGGCAATAGCTCCAGTGGCAGCCCAGGAGCATTTATTTATAAGTGTGTCTTCCTCTTCTAACTCTACATTCATAGCATCAAGTGGCTGAGATCATGAGTGCAGGAATTAGAGAGAGAACAATGAAAAACACTTTGTCCAGTTGTCCATTCCGTTGAATGGGGTGCGGTGATCAAAAGGCTAAATGTACTGCAAATCTATAAACATTCCACGGGCTAAATGTTCTCTCTCAGTCATAAACATAACGGCTGAAATCCTTTTGCAGCAATTTACACTGTACAAGCCAGGTGACTTCACCACTTGGCGACAGGAATCTTTTAAATTGGTTGAAAGATTCTTTTCTCTTTCCCACAATGTCCAAGGCTTCTTTTGTCCCAGGGAATCCTGGGGGAGCTTCAGGACAGTTTGAGGAGGCCTTGAATAACCAGAAGTCATTCCCCAGCATGACACCAGCAATCCCAATCCTAGTGATTTTCAACTATTAAAGCCTAATGCTTCTTAAGCCTTTCACAGGGCAATAGGGAGCTTTGGAAACCTGGAGAGAGGGAGGGTAGGAAACTTTCCATTACATTAAAGATTTCTTTTATGAGGGATAAACTCACACAGGAGCCAATGTCACTTGATTGTACCTTTGTTACAATTAAGATGGGGCGTGGTGGCTCAGTGGACTAAGGCTCTGAAAACTGTCGGCAGCTTGCCAGTTCAAATCCCGAGTGCCACGCAGTAGAGCGAGCTCCCGCCGATAACCCCAGCTTCTGCCAACCCAGCCGTTCGAAAGCATGTAAATGCAAGTAGATAAATAGGTACCGACATAGAAAGCGGGAAGGTAAAACAGTGTTTCCTTGCAGCCATGCCGGCCACATGGCCATGGACTTGCACAACACTGGCTCTTCGGCTTGAATACAGAGATGAGCACCGCCCCTAGAGTCGGGCACGACTAGCACGCATGTGCAGAGGGAACTATTGTTTTGTTTTGTTTTTGAAAGAAGCAATTCATTATAAATAAGTTTTCTTTGGGAAAAAGTGGGTACTAGCTGTAATTAGATAATGATTAATTCCAAACAAGCACAGTTGCTGTTTTACTCACTTGTTTGGCACTAGTAGAAGAATAGGTGGAGTAGACTTAATCTGAGACATCTATTGGTGAGTTATATTTTGTTTGAGGGGGAAGCTATCTCACACTTACAGTCTTTCGCACTGCGTAATAGCTTGTTTGCTAGCTTTGTTTACACCCTCCCTTTCTCCCTAGGTACCGGTAATGGCCAATACATTCTAAATCAGGCATGTCCAAAGTCAAACCCAGGGGCCAAATGTGGCCTGTTTTCAAATTTCAAGCGGCCCGCGGCCTCTTCTACCCACCAGCTCAGCCTGTCATGCATCTCCACCAGCTGACCCCCTCCCCATACCGGATGGAGGCGTCAGCTAGTAGTTTTATGGTTTGCCTGCCCTCCCTGCCTCTGTCCGTTCCCCCAGCCACCTGCCTAGCCTACCGTTGCTGCAGCATCTTCCCTGCCTCCTTGCATGTTATAGAGCAGGCATGTCCAAACCTCAGCCCTCCTGATGTTTTGGACCTCAACTCCCAGAATTATAAGCTTAGATTGCCAATGACAAAGGACTATGGGAGTTGTGGTCCAGAACATCTGAAAGGACAAAGTTTGGACATGCCTGTTATAGAGACTTGTCCAAAGTCCAGACCAGGGGCCAAATGTGGCTGAATGTTCGGCCCCCACACATTTTCACCTCACCAAATCTGGCCCTCCTTGCAAAAAGTTTGGACACCCCTGTTCTAAATGTTAAAACGTAAATAAATTGATTTTTAATACTAAAAGCATAAAGCAGTTTTAAAAACCCTTTTAAAAGCTGCCTGAGTCCCAAGATTGCTAACTGGGATCTCCAATAGCTTTTTAAACTTGAGTTTGTCCACAAAGTGACTTGTTCTGTTTGCGTAAAATATTTTTGCCAGTTCTGGGGATTTTATTACAACATGGAATCTACTTTCAATTCTAGCTGGAGAATCACCTTGTCCACCATAACAGCTTTGCATAAGGCAAATGAATCTGTCTTTGCAGCATACTGATGATCTGCAGCCTTTACTGTATAAAAATACGAGACACAGGCTCAGTCAGTATTATATTACTTTGTGGTACTTTGACATAATTGAATCAGGGGAGTGTGCTTTGATATGTAATTTATCACACTCTCCTTTTTTTGCTTTTTTTTTTTTTTTAGGCCTGAGAGAAGACTAGTGCTTCCACCACGTTTTCAGAGAGAAATTCAAGTTCATTTCTCAAAAAACTTGCCTTTGGATTTGAATGGTATGTTATTGGGTCTACATATTAAATGTGCTGGTTGCTGGAGGCAAGCCTTTTTAGTTAATTGGTTGTGAAGTTATTCCCAGCATGTTAGTTTAGCCAAAATGTGTTCATTGTGCAATATGGATACCGTTTCCTTGAGTTTTATCAGCAGCATTTTAATTTCCATCTGTAATTCTTGAAAACACTGGCTCCTAACCGTGGGTTCCCAGATGTTCTTGGACTACAGTTCCCAGAAATCCCAGCCAGCAAAGCTAGTGGTGAATGCTGGAGTTCTAGTGCAGGAACATTTGGGAACCACTGTTTTAGAAGAACACTCGGATATCAGCTGATATGGATAAAATCTGCTTAAGATCCTACAGACGCAATAAAAGAGTAAGCAGTTCTGAGCTAGATGGACAATTCAGCCATAAAACAGATGCATATGTTACTAATCTATTTTTTTGCCAGTTCTGTCATGTCAAAAGTGTGTGTGTGTGTATGTTTGTGTGTGTGCGTGTTTCCCCTGTGAAAATGCATAACTCTCTGAAAAGCTCAAGATCTACAACTATTGACCAAAAATCTATTACATTTTTATACACTGTTGCTCCAATGGTATCAATTTTGGTAGCACATCACCACAAGTTAAGAAGTGAATATTAGTGCAACTTGGCTGCACTAAACTGCTTACTTGTGGTAATAACACCACTGTGCTTGTGGAGATACCTAAAGATGTCTGTTTCATTTCCACCATCAGATAATTTTTACTTCAAAATGTTAAGGGGAAGGGGGAGGCATGTTGTTTTTAAGGGTGAATTTGAAGTCTTGAAAACTAAATTTTGATGGAATACACTGCCCGTCCAATTGCCAGGCTACTCTCGGTGGTGCTCAACAAGAGGGAATAACAAACTATATGTTAAAACAACAAAATTAAACTAATATAAACAATATGATGGTTTTCATATAAACTTTTTGGTTCCATTTCCAGGGATTATTCATGTTAATCTACCCCCAAAATAGCAAAAAGTCATATAGCAACTCTAAAATTAATAAATTTTATTAGGCACCATTGTTTCTCTTTGCAGATTATTATACTGCACATAATTTAATTTAATTCTTTAATTTACGGTTGTTAACCAAATCACACATAGTACAAAAATTATATACAGTAAAACAACATAAAATATGCTTGTAGAAAGATACAAAATTTGTAAAATAAGGCCACTTGTGAATAAACACTATGTATAATTGGGAGAGCTCAGACCTCTATCAGTTATATGTCTGTGTTTGAGCATTAGCAGCACAGCAAAACCTGGCCACACAATTTGTGATCTGAGGGGACCTATCTGAAAGAAGTCGCTTAGCGTAGCGGTTAGTAGGTCTCCCAGGTAGTTTGCAAATAACAGGGTGTATAAGCTCCTTAACTTGGTAAAAAGGACAGCATAAAAGAACATGGGTCATAGACTCAATTTGGCTATTATTGCAGGGGTGAAACCGCTCTGGGTAAGGGATTCCAGAAGTTTGGAAGGGAGTACATTCAGTCTGGCTAGGGAAAAGGCCCGGATTATCTTTGTGGACATTGAGCTAGAGAGGTAAAAAGACATCTTAAATGCATTACATGTGACTATACTATTGATGCCCATCTGGCTCAGATGTTCCTGAAAAATCTATATCCCAGATCCTACGTTTGACGGTGACGTTGGCATTGATGTAGCCCATTGCTACAAGGGTGTTAAAAGAGAGACCTATCCATTGTATTTCTTTGACTACAAAAGATTTCCAGTCTGACTGGACGGCGTCTAGGAGGGTTAGAGGAGCCATACCTTCAGGAAAAAGCATAAGTTTGAGTCAGTAATTAATCATGAGGGATTTTGCCCCTGTTCTGATGGGAACTAATCCAGTTTCCAGATGTAGGGCTGCATTGGGGCTGTAGGGAGGGAAAACCAAGAATTGATCTCAGGAATTTGGTCTGGACAAACTCAAATGGCCATAGCCATAGATGGGTCAGCTGCCAGAGGGGAGAGGGACGCAAGGTATGGGATCCCAGGAAGGTAGAGTTTACTTTTGAGTAAAATGAATAGGATCGACCTATAAAATACCTAGAGCTTTTCCAATTGCACGCTAATGATTTTACCAAAGTATTTGCACTCGGAAATGCTTACTCTGAAGTTCAAAGCCCTGGTCAATGCAAGGCAGAGAAGGAGCCAGCATGGCAATGCAAGGTTTCTTTGCTTATTCACTCAGTTATTATATTTTAGGGTTGCTGTTGTTGTTGTTGTTTTCAGTATAGGCTAGTTGTTGTTGAACATCTAGGCTAAAGGCACTTGCTTGCTCTGAACTATGGGTGGCACGGTGTGCAGATTAATATGGCCAGAGAAAGTGTTCAGTCATGCATCCAGTCCTTTTCAGATGCTCCCACCAACTGCCCCTTGTTTTCCCTCTGGAATCCCTTCGTGCTCTGATTAGCAAAGATAAGAATTACTGGAGCACTTTTCTGCTTAACCCAAGGGCTTGCTCAGCTTTCTGCATCACCCCCTGTTTGAGAAAATGAGCTTATATTCAAAGTAGAAGTAAAAGTGAAATGTGCACGACCTCCCTCCTCTATATCCTCTACTACATTCATAGACTAAAGAGGAACATTTTGCCAGAGCGGAGAGGGATGGAAACCCTGGGGACCATTGCCAGTCCATTTGTGGATCCTTGTGTATAAATGCTGCTGTGGCCTTCAGTTTAACATGTGAAATGGAGTGCCACCACTGTTTATCTCAGTACTGTACCTTGACAACCTAATCCAGTTTCCTTTGGAGGAGAGGAGATTGCTCACTGAGTTTAAAGAGCCAAATAATTTGAAGAGGAAGCTTTAAAGATGTTCTGGGGCTTCCAGAAAGGTTTGCCTTTCTCTAACTCCCGAGGAAATGTAATTGCAGTTATGGGGCTGTAGCATCCATTTTATCAGGTACATTTTAGAAGAGGAATGAGTAATTTTCTATCATGGCCACCTCCTGCACAAAAATGTAAACTGTAAAAATGAAGAAACACGATTGAGTTTGTGTGCTCACTTTTGCAGAAAACATGAAAGAAAGGCGACAAGTAATGCGACCAATGCTCCCTTATCCTGCAAATAGTGATATAAATGAGATTCAGAAACGGATTAAAGAGATTGTGAATCGCTTCCAGAGTGGAATATGGTTATCAAAGATACCACAGTTGTACAGAGCCGAGTATCACGAAGACTTGAACGCAGCCTTGCTCCCACAGCTAGAACACTGGCCTCATGTGTGTGTGGTAGGTGTCAGCTTGGTAAGAGTGCTTCGCGTGATTTCTAAAAATCCAGCTCTCTGGCTAGAATTGTATCTGTTTTCAGAACTTTTGGAAATTTCTCATAGAGGAGTTTGCATGGCAATTGAAAATTAAATCAAACACAATGTCTGGAACCCAGCAGTAAGTCGCAACGAGGTCTGTTGAGTCGATGGGGATTTGGTGACTCCGTTCCTGTGTACTTTCCATTGAGCCATTCGGTGGAGCACTGGCTGTGATGTATTGCAAAGCTTCAACCATGGGGTCCTACACCAGGGTTGGACAAGCTGCAAGATCTCCTGTTTTTGAGCAGGTGTACCCACCAGTGATCCAGGCAGGCAGAAATATACTAAGAATCAAGGCCCTGGGTGACTTTTGATGTTTATTCAGCCCACACGCTTGTGAGGAGTACTGGAAGTAAAGCTTGTCAGTCTTCTCACACAAAACCTCATCCCTGGGTTTCCTCATAGCAGTCTTTCTGACCAATCAGATTTGAGGGGCATGTTTAGTAGCTGCTGCTGTTAGACAAATGGAAGGCAGAAACACATGCTGATCTGCTGCAAATTACACAGAAGTCTGCTGGAGATTCTTTTAGAGGCATCTGCTGCCCTCATCTGGATTTCAGCTGCATGAGTGAAGCAGCAACATGTACAGTGGTACCTCAACTTACAAATTTAATCTGTTCCAAATGCATGTTCTTAAGTCAAACTACTCTTAAGTCGGGGTACCTATCTAAAAATTGAAAAAATAAGTTAACAAAAATAAAAAAAAATATTTGTAAGTCGAGCAGACCATATCTGAAATTTGTAAGTGGGCAGTTAAAACGCCAACAGTTTTCCACTCTTATGTCAAATAGCTCTTAAGTCGAGCTGCTCTTAAGTCGGGGTACCACTGTACTTCAGACTGGAATGTTTAAGCCGGTGTCAGGAGTCCTGTTAAGCATAGTAAATTGTGCCTGTTGTTATAATTTATCTTCTCTCAAAAATAGCACATGGGCCCCCTGCCTCAGTCCTACCCCCCCCCAACCAGGCCAAAAGGGATTTGTATGCCTCGTAGTGCCAAATGGAGCTGGGTAAGAGAGTGGAGGTGGTATATGACCCATGTTCCTTTGTTTGAAGAATGGGGGTGTGAAGCCCAGTACTTAAGAAGCAGCTTTTACAACTGCCCTTCCTGCCTCTGACAAGACTTCTGCCCTGGCTGCAACACCATCTACAGTAGCCAGGGATTTTAAGAACATCCTGGTAAAGCACGTCTTTTACCATATCTGAACTTCTGGGACCTGCTTTGAAGAAGAATTATTTAAACTCGAAAGCTTGCAGTGTTCCTTGTTTTTTTTATTTTTTATAGGGGCCCATTAAGGTATCGCCTGTAACCTATTTTTGCAGTGATGTTTTGTGATGGCCACGCAGCTCAAACCCCTTTTTTCTTCTCTCAAAGGCAGAGAAAGTATGTACTGGTGGCCACAAGGATATACTTCTCTACCCTGCTGGCAAAAAAGATCAGTCAGAAAAGAGCATTCCCAGTCAAGAAGAAAGGCCTCAACCCCCATTGGTAAGCCAGAAAGCTGCTGCACTCCATGGGGATGTCAAGCAAAGAATTGCAGCCATTTTGTTAAAATATTCCAGTGGCCTTTGGGCCAACGCACTCCCAAAGGTATACGAAGAGACCTACAAAACAGCTTTACCTCAGAATCTTCTGAACAATCTTGAGTCACTCTCCGATATATGCATGGTGGATTACATTTCTGGCAACCCCAAAAAGGCTATCCTCTATGCCAAGTCGAAACAGCAAAGAGCCGAGAACCTGAACGTGGCCAGTAAAATCAGTGGGAAGGAAGATCTTCCGCAGCCTGTTGAGCAGCAGTCGACTGGGGTGAGACAAGAACCCCAAGAGGCAGAAGACATAACAGTGCCCCCTTTAATCATCCCCACCGAAACATCGCCCTCTGTGTTGGTGGTGGAACTGAGCTCCACAAATGAAGTTGTTGTCAGGTAAGATGAAAGTTGTGGACTTGGGCGGGTTCTGCAGAGCATGGTGTGCTTTTATTTGGAAACATGTACAGTGCTGTGGTTTTCTGAGGAAATTTTAAAAACTTGGTTTCGTGTCCTGATTGTTTCGAAGACAGCTGGATTTGTAGACCTGGGTAGGGTCTAGCAATTGACGACTCCTAAAATCCCAGCTATGTAGGCATTTAACTGCCTTGGGGGATGGACTCGATCAAGGCCAACAAATTTCATTGTTGCCTCCCTGGTTGTAATAACCACACACAAGAACGGAAGGTGTAGCTCCTCCCCTTCCCATTTTCCATAGGGAGAGTGGCTTATCTGGAAAGGAAAGGCTTGTGTACAACACATAAGCTAGAATTCTGGAAATTCAGGGCTCTTGGTTGTGTGAGAAGCCTGCATGGAAGCAGCAGTTTCTCTTATACAGATACATCACCTTCCATGCGATAAGAGGGATGGCCAGAGTGGGGAGAGGCTAAATCAGTGGTTCTCAACCTGTGGATACCCAGATGTTCCTGGACTGCAACTCCCAGAAGCCTCCACCACTCACTGTGCTGGAAAGTATTTCTGGAAGTTGCAGTCAGGAACATCTGGGGACCCACAGGTTAAGAACCACTGGGCTAGATACTCTTCTCTGTTTACACTGATTACAGCATAGGAGGCAACAACTGAGTGGATCACAAGTGGGACAAATCCAGTTGTTAGAGGAGCCCCATTGTAAAAACGGCACCTGTTAAGTCAACATTTATGTAAGAATCATTGACTCAGCAGGACTTACATGATAGTTGACAATTTCTGTTCATGCAGTGGTACTACTTTAGTTGGGACCTGGGTTGGATGTAACCTTCTGTGACCATTATGTGTTATGAATGACATGGATGTTCTCGAGCATCTTTTCTTATACAGTGGAACCTTGACTTACGTCATTAATCCGTTCCAGTGGTCTAGACTTAAGTCAAACATGACTTAAGTCAAATGAACGTTTCCCATAGAAAGTAATGGGAAAGCGGATTAATCCGTTCCAGATGATGAAAAAGACCCCCGAAAACAGCAATTTAACACAAATTTGACTGGGATAGGAGATTCCTTCTGGGGATGTAAATGAAATGTCTCTTCAAAGAGAGGAGGAGGCAGTGGAATTATAGTCCACAAGTTAGATGCCTCCACTTTTTAATGTTCATAGCAACAATGTCTAACATTTAAGTTTTACTGATTTTTAACCTGACGTTCCAAGTTCTGAACAACTCTATGCTTACCATTAGAGTCCCACAACTGTACAGCTCCTCAACTAAAATGCTTCCATTGTGGACCAGACTTCTGCAGCCAGATTTTTTACAAGACTGAGCCGACTGTCTAACCAGCGAGGCCAGCCCCGAGCTCCCGGCCCTTCTTCTCCTCCGGCAGCAGCGGCGGCTTCAGTGAGGCCGAGGACCAGCTCCACGTGCTCTGAGCTGGCCTCGCCGAAGCTGCCGCTGCCAGAGGAGAGGAAGAAGGCAGGAGCAGTTTGGAGGTGGCAGCCGCGATGCTGGGTTGTGGATGCCGCCCGATTACAGTGCCTTGCGCCAGGGCTCCGCGCTGTAAGTCAAAGCCTGCGACTCAAGTCAAACAGGCCCCTTCTTGCTGCAAGTCAAATATGATGCAAGTCAAGCAGTATGTAAGTCAAGGTTCCACTGTATATATAAAAAGATGCATCTTAAAGTCTCTCACATGCAACTGATATGCCATATTAACATTCCTCACCCTTCAAACAACTGTGTAGCCAAAAGTTTAGCTACTGTAGTCTTGAGGCCAAGTATACAGGAAGATGCCAAGTTAAACTTGAATTAGGCTGGGTTGAATTGCACCCTTACATCTCTAGTTTGGAGTAGAGATGGGCACAATGCGCTTCGTCACACTTTGGCCCAATTTGTTAGCACACCATGCAATTGCTTCCTTGACCTCTCTCATCAGCACCTCCACTCACTCACCCACCTCATCCTCCAGGCCCAGCTGCCCAGTCTGGACTTCAGCAACCTGGGCTTCCCTGTCCTGCCTCCTCCAGCAGCTGACCACTCAGATGAGGAGGCGGGATGGGGTGGCAACCTGCACAGCCATTCAGAGACCAGCTACTGAAGGAAGCAGGGCAGGGAGTGGAGGAACTGGTGAAGAGGGCAGGGGGATAGAGTGTGAGGCAGCTGCTCTGCTATGGATATGAAACAGGCTGCAATATGTCAGAGCGCTTTGTGCCCATTTTTGGTTTAGAGCAGGGGTGTTCAAACTTTTTGCAAGGAGGGCCAGATTTGGTGAGGTGAAAATGTGTGAGGGCTGACCATTCAGACGCATTTGACCTCTGGGCCGGACTTTGGACAAGTCTCTATAACATGGAAGGAGGCGGGGAGGATGCTGCAGCAACAGAGCCAGGGGTGGTAGGGTGGCTGGGGTGGGGGTGGACAGAGGCAGGGAGGGCAGGCAAACCGTAAAACTGCAAGCTGACGTCTCCATCCAGTATGGGGAGGGGGCCAGCTGGTGAGAATGCATGACAGGCTGAGCCAATGGGAGAAGATCAAAATTTGAAAATGGGCCACATTTGGCCCCCGGGCCTGACTTAGGGCATGCCTGGTTTAGAGGATCTGATCAAGTATTTGCCTTGCGCTCACTCATCTCCTTCTCTACACAGAGCCTAAATCTTCGCTTCTGGTTTGAATTAGGGGTGGACATTTTGTTTCGAAACCAGTAGGTTTCGGAACTGACTGATACACGCATATTCAATTGTGTTACCTTTCTCTGTCTCTGCAGGGTTAAAATGCAACGAGGAAGCACCCTGTGAGGTCATCTGTGCTAGATCCGTCATGCTGGCCAATCAGGAGCTGTGCAGGGACAGGCATCATCCTGCCTCCCTCTTTGATTGGCCAGCACAATGAAGCAGGAAAGATGACATCACAGCGTGCTTCCTCAATAGATTTTAACCCTGCACGAGACAGAGAAAGGTAAAGCAATTGGATCTGCGTGTATCAGCCGGTTCCGAAGATCACCTGGGCTCGCGTGGTTCATTTCGTAACCTACTGGTTCCGAAACGAAATGCCCATCCCTAGTTTGAATTGAAATCATTCAATGCTTGATTCCAATGTCCAGAAATGTTAGAGGGACTAGAAGTCCTTGCTACAGCCCTGGATTGTAGGTTCCATGTTATCTGTGTACTGTTGTTTATATTGAAGGAGGCCAAACAGATTGGGTGTGTTATATCCCTCCAAGTTCATGGTGGAGTTGAAGGATCTCTAGGTTCACATTGTGAGCTGTTATATCAGCCATTGTGACTTTGTCGAACCACATTTTGTCTGAACCGCATTTTGCTGTTTGTGAGCAAGTCAAGAGGCTGGGCCTGCTGGGCCTTCCCTGTGGCCCAATGATCTCCAGCCCTACCCTACTCCAGTTCTCCATCCTGCTACAATGAGCAGACAAGTCTTAACAAGTATTATACCCACAACTACAACGCTGGCGAGGGAGCACTGCATGGTTGAAATCAATAGGACACCAGAGCTCCATAAGGAGCCCACAGTCAAACAAAAACATTCTGTTTATATTCAAGCAACTCTGAGTAGAACTCACATCCGTGTTTGGGAAGTAGACATGGAAAGATTCTAAGCTAGGTAGCTGAGGTGGTGTGTCATGGGAAGAGGAGCCCGTGTACATTGCCCCCATGGGATGCATTGTAAAGCCTTGTTTTGGCTTAATGTCTAATAAATGGAGCTGTCCTGGCTGTAGAAATACAAATACTGTACATGCGCTGTGGCTATGTGGATAGAGGCAATGAGAGAGGCCCCCAGCTAATGCAACCGCTGAACACATCTTTATTGCTACACGTATTAACATTGTTAGCTATCTGCATGTCATTCTTCAGATAGTAGCCTGCATCTTTTAGTGTCCTTCAGCCATAAACCATGGACAGTCTTTTCATGAAAGCAAGATAATTCATCCTGGAAACCAGAGATTTAATAGAGAGAATATGCGAAGATTAGCATCTTGTAGCGAGATTTTCAGAAGGATCGAAGTATTGTCTTAAAGCATTGGCACCCTCTGTTCCTTTTTCCATTCCTTTCGGTGGTGGGGGGGGAGGGCTTTTATGTCAAAAATTCAAGGACAGTGAAAATTATCCAATTGTGAGAATTCTCCTGTGAATCTGTTTCTTCTTTTTCCTACTAGGTTATCTTCTCTTGCCTCCAGGCAGAGTTTCAATTTTTAAAATTTAAATCATGATCCATTTGATTAAAACCATATCCACCCTGCTTTGCAGACAGTCCTTTATTCTAGACTGCTCCTGTGCTGTCTTATTGTTCCTATTCTCAGAGCAAAACACCATTTCCTTCACATGTTTACCATTGTTATGCCTTTAGCTTCCAAGAAATGCCTGCTAAGGACTTACCTAGACACCACAGGTCCCAGTCATAAAAATCTCAAGCAAGTCCCTTAACATGCATCTTCTCCTCTTTCAGTTGCCACCTTCTCTGGAGTTGCTGGCCTCTTTGTTTTCTGTGTACGTAGATTACTACCAAACAAGATCTAAGCATATGAAGCTGCTCCTCCTTCCCCCACTATCAGGGATGCCTATTAAGCTTTTGTATCTTTTTGTCAAAAACTGGTCTTAGACTCAGGGGGATTTCTGTGTATGTGATTTGGAGCTCTGTAGGGGGTGGTCTTGGAAGACACAGCTGCACTGTTAACCATTTTAGGACAAAACTGTCAAACGAGACATTCTGGATTGTTGTGAATGAATTCATAAGGCATTCCTATATCTTATGGATTCATTTATAAGGATCTGATCTCCAAGTTGCCATTTTAATTCACCATTTAACCAAAGGAAGGTTGCGTGCCAGATGCTTATTGTTAGTTTAGTGTTTGACCTGCCAGAGCCTGTTTCTCCAAAGAGAAATGGTGACCGTCAGAGGGAGCAGGTGACATGAGTACAAGACAGTAGGTGGAAGGAGAGCTCCAATGTCCCTGTATTTGTGCAGGTTTACATATGAAATGCTCCCAGTGCAGTGAGGAGCAGGAGAGGGAGGGAGTGGGGGATTGCCCTGGGTGAATTTGCCCGATTTTAGTTTGGCTTGTTTCCTTGACAGGGTTCCGCTTTGCACCTCTCTTGAGAACTCTGTTTAATGGTCCTTTGTTTTGCAGTCTGCAGTAAGAAGATGACATGTCATGGTTCCCATAAAGCACTTTGTTTGGGAGCAGTATGGAAATAGTAGCAACGACTGCCTAGCATGCCCAGTGCACTTCTCGAACTTTGGGGGAACTAGAAAATAAAGACAGTGAGAATAGGAAAAAACAGGATTGCCAGTTAAGTTTGGTGCAAAATTAAGAACGTTTGTGAGATTTACTGATGATGTAGATGATGTAGTATAAATGCTGAACGGGGCATGGTAGCTCAGTGGGCTAGAGTGCTGAAAACTGTCGGCTGCAAAGTCGGCAGCTCAGCAGTTCAAATTCCGGTTGCCACACAGCAAGCAGAGTGAGCTCCTGCTTTTAACCCCAGCTCCTGCCAACCTAGCAATTCAAAGGCATATAAATACTGACTTTTCTTTCACTCTGAAATCCCATAGGTATGTGGGCAAAGACTATTCTGCAGCCCAGGAGGTAATGGAAGAAGAAATGAAACAGTGGTACCGTCAGAACCCCTCCGTCGCTCAGATACAATCCCCAAGAGTTGGACAGGTCGTTGCAGTGCCCGCAGAAGAAGATGCTTGGCTGAGGGCACAGGTTGTTTCGACAGAAGGCAGTACAGTAAAGGCAAGTTCAGTGGGTCTCTGTAGGAAAAAAAAGCCACAGAAACACCAGCTTTGGGCATGATTTTTATTTTGATTTATTTTTTTGCTCCATGTATATTGCCTTGGCCCCTTCAAGAAACTGAAAACCTGGAATTATAATTGCTTAAACAAAACAAAGACTGGTGATCTTATCTGTATGGGGCAAGCAGAATAAATCTGTTCAAAGAAAGCTGAAATGTAGCTTTTGAGCCTTACCATGTGGTTTATCATGAGCACATAGAATGAAAATGAGCCCACAGTAAAAACATCATGAGCTTTATTTCTGTATGCAAGAGATCTGGAGGGACCTCCTGTGAGAGCTCAAGCACTACATGGGTTTTCCTTGACTGAATTTGATCTGTAGAGGACTATTTTAGAGATTTTTTCTTGTGCAAACTGCCCAGAGTTCCTTGGGAAAAATCAGTGCGGTCTAGAAATGCAAAAACAAATGAACAAATTTTCACTCCATGAAAAATGGCTAAAAAGCTGTGAAAAGGAAGCAGATCTCTACTCTAAAAACTCAGAGGCTTATTGTTACAGCAAACAACAGCTGTCAGAAGTGGTTTGTGCTCTCTGTCTGTCTTGACTGCTTCTCCTGAAACCCCTAACGAGCATTTCCTCCTATTGGGTAAGGCTGTTGTTGGTCGTTAATCATTCAACATAACTGGAAGGCACCCAGTGCCGTAAAAGTGAAAAGGAACCAACCACCTTTTATAGCTGGAGGGAAGTGAGCAGTGGATGGGGGCTCATCATAACATGCCTGCCTACCTTTTCTTTTGTCTTTGTACGCTGCTAGGTATGCTACGTTGATTATGGCTTCAGTGAAACCATTGAAAACACCAGGGTGTACAAATTGGCCAAGCAATTCTGCTCCCTGCCATTCCAGGCTTCAAAATGCAGACTGGCAGGTAAGAAATACCCCCTCTCTGTTCAGTAGGAGGAAACGCTGTTTAAATAGTATTGAAGCGGGGGGAGGAGGGCTGTGTCTTCCACTGAAGCCTGTAAGCAGAGATAGTCATGGGCCCAGCCCAGCGATGCCACAATAAAGAGAAACAAGGGATGACAGCGCACAATAAACAGTGACCTTCGATGTCATTCACCTTCTGCTTTTCCAGTAGAACACAAATTGCATTTTTGAAATGACCCTTAGGGTAGTTAGAAAAGAAAAGAAAAGAAAAAGAAAAATCATGCCGGATTTTATTTGATCTTGCACTTAAAAATATAAAGCATTTTGTACATAGATGGGGCTTGAAGCAATGTTAGTGCATCCGTTTTCCACACCTGTCCCAGTAGAAGACTGGAATCCCAATAACTATCTGACTGAATCTGGACCTTTTCTTGATGGCTTGAGGGAGAGAATGGTGTGTGTATGCAGAGAGGGGGAAGAGTGCATCTGTATGGGAGCCTGCCAGCCTGTTCTATACTGGGATAAAGGGTGTGCGGTCTAGGGTCAGCCTGCCCTGTACTTTTCAGAATACATTCTAACCTGCAGTGACCCCCCGAGCTCATCATGCTAACGGTCCATTTCGTATTTCTGTTTTGTGTGGGGTTTTCCTAAAGGCCCACAAACTGAGAGGGAATACAAATGTTGTGACTTGAGGGGATGTTACATATTGCCTAGTCTGTTCACAATAATCAGCCTTCTGCAGTCATATACACATTAAGTCCAAATAGTGTAATAACATTTCAGTAAAGTTTAGTAAGCTGAGGTGAGGGAAGGGGGGGACACACATAGAGAGAATGATATGCCAGACTAGAAAACATGATCTGAAAAGCAGTACCAGTTGTCTTTTGTCCTCATGCTCTGCAGAAGGGCTGGTGGAATGGCTGCAAGGCAAAATACAGTATGTTCCACACAATTATCTTGATATTCTGCTCAGAAGAGATTTTGAGTTTTATTGGGGGGCAGGAGGGCAGTGGTCCTTTATCCCCACTGCTGTGAGACTCTTCAACTCTACAGTTTAACATATTCATATGGGGTATACTGTAGCTTCTCTTTATATATATTTATTTTTATATGCAAATTTTTAGTGTAATATTTGTATATTGGGTTTCTTATTTTATTTAATCTCTATTTTTCCCTCTCTCACATCTTACACTTTTTTGTGCACCTAGCCATCTTTACTTGTTTTTTTATATTGGGAGCTGTGTAACAAGTAAATTTCCCCAGATGTGGGATCAATAAAGATTTATCTTATCTTATCTTATTAGCTCACAATACTGTATTACTTTTGATTTCCCCTTTTCTCAGTTCAGTTCACCATCTTTTTAACTCCATGACTAATATGGTCAGTACATACGTGCAAGATGTTAATTACTTGGAGGAAAAATGTTCTGTGGTAAAAAGCTGACTTCTTCAAGCACTTGTTGCAGGCTTGTGTAGCTTCTCATATGGTCTAGTTTGGTCGTGGAACTGTTAGAAGTCTTATTTTGTCAGCTGCAGTTTTGGAGACATCCCAGGTGGCCTCATCCCTCAGTGGTAAATTGCATGCTTTTACATGGAGAAGAAGGTTTCTGGCTTGGCATTTTGCATGCTTTTACATGGAGAAGAAGGATTCTGGCTTGGCATTTTGAGGGAGGATTGGAGGAGAAGACAGCTCAGCACCTTGTGTCCGCAAATCCTGATTTGGAGGGATTAATGTCCAGCTCATTATGAAACAGCTTCTTATGTTCTCCAGATCATTCACACATAAGCATATCTTGACAGTAAAAATTACAGACTTTTTATTGCTTGTTGCACTTTAGAGAGATTTGGACTTGACATAGTGGTAGTTTATTTTGGCTGGCCAAAATAAGATACTCGGGTCTAATAAGCCTGTGGAAAACTCTCTAGTCTTTTCCACAAAATGAACTAAAGATCTGGGAAACCAAGCAGGCACACAGACACAACAAGCTGTGTGTTTTAATTATGTGCAATTGCACTGAAATGCTCTTCTTTCTTGATTTCTTCGATGTAGGGTTGGAAGCCTTCTCTGAGGACCCTGTCTTGGTGAAGATGGTAGAATCTCAAACCTGCGGCTTAATATTTGCAGTGGAAATATTGGACAAAAATGACATTCCCCTTGTCGTCCTGTATGATACTTCAGGGGAGGATGATATCAACATCAATGCTGCTTGTTTAAAGGCACTTTGTGACAAATCTCTCGAGCTTCGTGTTCAGGTGGTGTCTCCATCTTCCTAGATCCCCTTGATATGATAAACTTAGGACAACAGGATAAGAACATTTAAGCTGGAGAGGAATCCATTGTCTCAAAGGCATGCTTTATTTCATTTATAGGTAGATGCCGTCTATACGAATGTCAGAGTGACCAACGTTTGTTCAGATGGAACTTTATATTGCCAGGTGCCATCCAAGGGACTGACCAAACTCTATGAGGTCTTGCAGAAACTGGAAAACTATTTCCACCAGAAGGTTAGTATGCTTTCAGCATTAGCTGGTCACTGTATATTCCTAATGTTGAGTTAACCCAACAGCAGCTTTATGTGCAAATAAGGAAGGCCAGGATGATCAGTCACACTTTCTTGCTGATCAGGATATGATATTTGGGTCTGAAGGTGCAGTAGTTCACAGCCTTGACTGCTTCCTCTTAAATGTGCACAGAGGTTGCTGATTTTTTTGTTTTTGTTTTCTTAGAGATAATATTATTTCTCAAATGATAACCATGGAAGATGGAAGACAGTATTTTCTTTTCCTGCGGGATGGTTTGATTGAACTGATTTGACTTCCACAGGGAACTGATACCTATAATTGTTGCCAGGGATGAGAGATGAAGCCACCAAATAATGCACTCTTATAGTTAGAGGTTCTTACAGTGTTAAGCCTGAAAAGAAGTGGTGGTCATCAGTTGCCTTTTAATAGAGTACTAGTTCCCAACTGTGAGACTCTTGGAGTATTATTCAAAAAAGCTCAGAGAAATTGCAGAGACTCTCAGCTACGCTGACAAGAGCTTCTAGGTGTTCTAAGTCTGAATATATTTACAGGGCCAAGATCTAGCTACCTAGTTTAAATCTAGTTTCGAAGGGAAGATTTATAAGTGCCTTTGTCTTTGGGAAGAGAAATCTGGAGGAGCACATGCCATATGCAGAGGGCATACCATAAGAAATATTTTTAACGAGTAAAACCGTTGTTTACCTTTGAAGCATCGCCGTTTTTAACATTCCATGTTGAGAGCCCTTCTCTGAATGCCTTCTCTGGCATTGATTCCCTAAAAGTAAGACATTTGAAGATAATGCATTGACTCGAACTGGTTATTCCCAAACTCTGGGTAAGAATGTATTAGGTTAGACTGTGACTGCTGCCCATGATGCTTTTGCCTACAGGCGTGTCCTAAAAATGACCTCAAGTATTTAGGTAGCATTGTGCTTTCAGTACATGTTGTGTGTGTTTTGGAAAACATGTGTTGATACTAGTTCCGGGTTTTGTCACCAGTTCTTGGAGAGGAAGTATGATAGGGACTCCCTAATGACAGCCTTCTTGGTATGAAATATAGAAAGTGCATTCATTTGTATGTAGAACTAGGTGTGTTACATCTTCTAAGGGCTTGAGAGCCTCCTGCTCTCCTTGTACTATGTCTGATGGTTATTAAACACTGAATGTGAGTGTGACTTAATCAGCCAATGTCTCTTGATTGCAGCCAGCAACAGAGCATTCAGTATCACTACCTTATTGCGGCATGATCTGTTTGTTGAACTGCAAAGGAAAATGGGCACGTGTTGAGGTAGGCAATACATGTCATCAGATTCAAACAACCGGATGCATTTTCCTTGTGCGTATTAGATTCTGGAATGTAAAATCCAGTTTTTCTTGTAGTTTGTTTGGTTTGCTAGTTTGCATCTGGTTACCTGCCTCTACTCTTTAACCCACAGTTCTATCTTTTGGGTGTCCCCCCCCCCCCAGTTTCTGGTAGAATCTCGCCACAACAATCAGATAGAAGGGACCCCACTTCCTCATCTGGTATTTTAAAATGGGTTTAAAAAGCATAGACCAGTGTTGGCGAACCTATGGCACGAGTGCCAAAGGTGGCACTCGGAACCCTTTCTGTGGGCACCTGACATCGCCCCTTCACAGCCACCTGTATTCAAGTTCAGTTGGTGTATTGGCACTTTGCAAAAAAAAAAAAATCAGTGGGTTTTTAATCGCAGTTTGGGCACTCGGTCTTTAAAACGTTCGCCATCACTGGCATAGACTAATCAGGACCTGTTCAATGTTTAATGACTGTGATGTGTGTTCAGCTTCAATAAACATGTTGCCTTTTCCCATTCTCTGCCTTGGATTTAGCAGTTGATTTCTTACTATTGATCCCGGGAAAGCTCATTCTACCTTTTGGGTTGAGAAATGTTATGCCAAAGACAAATAGGTAACTGCTTCTCTGCAGTCTAGCCAATCAGAGGTGTTTGTAAAAGTAAATTTACTTCCTCTAGGGCAGGGGATCCCACCATTGGATTTCCTTGGACTATGATTTCCAGAAATTTTGGCCAGCACAGCTAGTGGTGAAGGCTTCTGGGAATTTGAGTCCAAGAATATCAGGGGACCCAAGAGTGGGAAATGGGGCATTGGTCTACGTCTTCCAAGCTTGACCTTTGGTATCCTTGAGATCCACCAGGTGGGAGGTGATAGGTCCATCTTAAACATAGGCTCTAAGTCAATATCAAAAAGAATCTGAGAAATTGACTATTTTCATGGTGGAATTTGTATGCCAAGAACGGGGGTCTGCAACCCGCGGCTCCGGAGCCGCATGCGGCTCTTTGGAACATTTGCTGCGGCTCCGGGAGGGGTTAGAAATTTCAATACAAAGGCGCCGAATCTCACGAGGACAGCCCGTCCCACAAGGTGGCGCAAAGCCAAGCGCGGCCACACTCTCAGCGCGCTCCCTCTTCTTCAGAGCAAGAGAGAGAGAGAGGGAGGCATGGTGGAAAGTGCCCGCCGAACGGCAGCCTTTTTTCTTTTTTTTTTAACTTCAAGAAAACCTCCCAGATCTGGATTGTTGCCTCCCCCCCCCCCCGAGAAAAAAAGACGGGAGGAGAAAACCCTCCTTCCTTCCTTCCCCCCTTCCCCTTCCTTTCTTGCTTGGGTGTTTGGTGGGAGGGGGAAGAAGCGACGTGTGTGTTTGTGTGTGTGTTTGTGTGTGTGTGCAACGTGGAGGAAGAGAAAACCCTCCTTCCTTCCCCCCTTCCCCTTCCTTTCTTGCTTGGGTGTTTGGTGTGAGGGGGAAGAAGCGACTGTGTGTGTGTGTGGTGTGTGTGTGTGGTGGTGGGGCAGCGTTTAGATGGGACGGTTCAACGTGGAGGAAGAGAAAACCCTCCTTCCTTCCCCCCTCCCCCTTCCAAGCATTGCACATGTGCAGTTGGCATCTCTCTCTCTCTCTCTCCTTTTGCTTCACTATAGCCCCCCCCCAAAAAAAAACTATGGCTTTGCACTAACTTGCCGGGATGAAGCTCCAAAAACGCGGGGGAGCGGGCGCGCGCACGGCGCGTCTCCACGAAAGAGAGAGCGAGAGAGATTAGAAATTCCCCTCCTCTCCCTCCTGTACTATTTTTTGGAAGATTTTTAAAAACTGCCCCCCCCACGGCCCGAGGAGGGGTCTCTCTTATTAGACTTCCAGCGGCTCCCTCCTGGAGTCAGCAGGTTTTGGCAGCGGGGTGGGGGCGCCGGGCTCAAGTTGTTCAGGGGCCCCTGGCCGCCCGGAGAGGCCAGCGGCGCGCCACCTGGCTTGAGAAGCTGAGCCGAGCCGAGCCGAGCCGAGCGCCTGTGCGCCTGCCTGCTTGTCTCGCTCGCTCTCGCTCTCGCTCTCTCCGAAAGCCCGCCAGCAGCTGCCTTCCGATCCATTCCAACACAGAGAACGTGCCTCCTGCGCGCCCACCCACCCCCAGCCCGGCCCTCCCCAAGGCTGGCGGACATGCAGCCGCCCCAGTTGCGTGCGCGGGAGAACTTGAGGCAGGTGCGCACCTCGATGGAAACCCTCGGGGACAGGGTGGTGGGTGGGGGGAGGCGGCGGCGGCTGGGGCTCGCCTGCTTGTTCGCTCTCCCGGCGCCCGAAGTGCCGAAGAAGCAACTTTCATTGGCTTCCTTCTCAGAAGCCCTTCGGGGGTGCCCGGAGGAGCCGCAGCCGCCGCCGCTCCTTCCCACCCCACCCAAGCCCGGCGCCGGGGCGCAGCATGTCCAAGGAGTGTGCGAGGGAGTGTGTTGCTTGCGAGTGCCCAAAAAGCCAGGAGCGAGGGAAGGGGAAAATATATTTGCAGTGTTATATTTGTTTTAAATGTCGAAATGGTTTTGCGGCTCCCAGTTTTTTTTTTCCGTCGGAAACGGGTCCAAGTGGCTCTTTATGTCTTAAAGGTTGCAGACCCAAGATAACTTTTTCAGGTTCTGCCCTAAATGTAATTTTGCATGATTGATGCATGTTTACGTTCCACCCCTCATAATGGATTATTTTTCCTTTTTGCATGCTCTTTATAGCTTTAATGTTATCTCTTAATGTTCTGCCTCTTCTAATTCCCTGCTCTTAACTTGAATATGTCTTAAAAATGTTCTGGGCTGTATATTGTCCCTCATTATTGTAAGCCACCTTAGGTCCTTTTCCAAGCAGAAAGGTGAGATAAAATATTAAATAAATAAATAAATAAATAAATAAAATAAGGCAGGGAATTAATCTTGCTGTTGCACGAATCTAAGGCAGAGAACTGATTTTTTTCACTGTCTCGGACTTCAGAAGACAGTTCTAGTTATGTTTGTTCATAGTGACATCTCACAATTAGAATATATTTTTCCTTTATATACGTTGAAAGCTGTTGCATTTTTTTCATACTTTGCATCATATTTTCTGAGCAGATAACAAGTGTTCATAGTAGTCGGGCCCTTGATGTGCAGTTCATGGATACTGGAACAGTAACATCTGTAAAAGTAGTGGAGCTGAGAGAAATTCCCCCAGCATTTCTACGTGAAATCATTGCCATACCTCCTCAGGTAGGGAGCCTTGTCCTCATTCATTAATTGTCCTGATCATTATGAGACATTTGGCATGTATACATAATTCTTACTCCTGTTTGCAGCACAATAGACTCTTAACAAACCTGGTAACTTTACGATTGCTCATTTTTAGGCAATAAAATGCTGTTTGGCTGATCTTCCTCTTAATATTGGCATGTGGACCCCTGATGCTGTACTTTGGCTGAGAGATACAGTATTAAACTGTCCGGATTGCAGCATAAAGGTAAAAATAACCAACCAAAACAACAACAACCCCGTATCTGTCAGTTCCTTAAAATCCAAGGGTGCAAAATGGCATTGAAATGTCTCTTGCATTTGAGTTCATTTATTACTTTTGCTCTGTGAAAGAGTGACCGTTGTAGTCAGAGATCCAAGAATTCCCACTGATGTGGGACTGCTTTTCGAAACTGGTTTCTCTTTATCAAGTAAAGCTGTCCTTTTATCTAAGCCTCTGTGATAGATCACATCACGATGTACGCTGACTATTCCTGCTCCACCAGCTTTAAAAAACAAGATGCCAACTACGAATGTGTTCTAGTGGATTGTCTGGGCATATCTTTTTCTTGTTTGAAAGCCAAGTCCCAGTTAATGTTGAGTGGAAGTAGCAATGTAGTATTTGGTGTTTTTATTTTAGATTGCCCATGAGGTGCAGCTACCACTTTGCCACGCTATCACTCGTTTGCTGCCTGATCAGGTTTTTAGGCAAAAATCAAAGAAAAACAAAACAAAAGACACAGACATGTGGCATCTTAAAGACTAACTTTCATATTTTAATGTAACGTTACATGGACATGTCCACTTCTTCAGACATATAGCAGCAGAAGAGGTTTCACACCTCATTCTGCTGCTATACGTATATTTCACACCTCATTCTGTTGCTATATGTCTGAAGAAGTGGACATGTCCACGAAACATTACATTAAAATATGAAAGTTAGTCTTTAAGGTGCCACATGTTTTGTGTCTTTTGTTTTGTTTTGTTTTGTTTTGTTTTTCTTTGATTTTTGCCTGAAATTCTTGAAAAGACTAACATGGCTACCCTCTCTGAAACTTCTACTGATCAGGTTTGGGATCCAGGAGGAGTGATGAGCAATACTGGCTGCAGAAGCAAACCAAAAGTCAGCTCCCAGAATATCTGTCTCAACTTTTACTTGGCTGTGCCAAAATCTACTTCACAAAGCACATCAGCCAGTACCCCCCGACACACAACACGCATACAACATAACACAATGCATACAGAAAGAGAGGGGGGAGAAATCACCAAGCACCTTCTTGGTAGATAGTAGAGGATCCAAAGGTGAATTTGGTACTCAGGTTCCCAAGACAACAAGATTATTTTATGTTTTATTAAAGAAAAGGAATAAAAAGCAAAAATGGATCAAAATAACAGAACAAAATAACAGACAACCCCAGAAGGCAAAACTTCAAAAGCAATACAGGTTTGGGGGAAATCAGGAGGCCAAAAGAAGAGAGCTCGCTTTCTGTTTAATAGTTGCATTCTAGTATTCTAGTGTAGAGCACTGTGTGGCTTCAGAGCACACCCAGAGTGCCTCTCAGAGTAACAGCAAGGCACATTAGCATCCTCCCAAAGAAGGAAGCTAAGTGAACTAGTGTAGCTCTAATAACCCTTTTGAAAATGTTAAAGTCTCTTTCTAGATCCTTCCACCCTTTCAGACCATCAGGTGCCATCCTTCTTCAAGGAGGCAAAAGACTGCTGCCCCCAAAGCAACCCCCACCCCCAGGCCATCAGCTGAAACCAATTCCAAATTAGCAGTGCTATCAGCTGTCCTTGAGAGGTTCTGTTCTCCTGAGATAAGAGACAGGCGTGTTTTTCAATCTGGGTTGCTGGGCAAAGAATTTAATGGCGCTTGTCAAGAACGAGTTATAGACAACTTGAAGCCTGCCCTCAAGATGGATTTTGTATCCCAAACACCATTCCATGTCAATCCCTTGATGTTACGGCTTTAGCACTATTCCATTTTCCTTGGATTTGACCACCTTTTGGGCAGCAATTGGATCAGTAGATCCGACAGTGGTCCTCTGGATGGCTTGCCGCCCTTTGGTAAGAATTTAGGACTCAAAATTGTTTAGCGCTCGCAACAACAAAATATTTTCCCCGATTTAGTTGTATTTCCAAAATAGAGAAAGCTTGAAGTACTGTGGATATTTTGTTTTTATTTGCCCTTGTGTAACAGCTTTTACCAACCAGAGAACAAACTATTAAATTCTGCTCTTTTTGAAATATAGTACCACCCCTGTATCCACTGATTCACCATCCGTGGATTCAGTTAACGGGGTGGGGGTGGGGGTGCTAGGGGCGAAAGCTGTGCCATGAGGCCCAGCCCTTCTGCCCCCCCCTCCTGGTACCCCAACACCCCCTGCCAACCATGTGGTACCCAGCCATCACGTTCGAAGTTCCTGGTTGGCAGACTGGGCGGTGTAGTACCCAGTCTACTGCTCTGCGCAGCTGTGCTGGTGCAATGTCAGGGTACCATGTGGTTGTGCACTAGCAACAGACCTCGAGACTCTCTTCCTCCATGCCAGACCCCAGTGGGATCTGCGCTGGGCTTTTCCTATGGGAGCTCATGCCGGGCAGCCTGGGGCGGGGGATGAAGAGCAGCCTCGGCCGTCCCTCTGAAGACCTGATCCGGTAGGACGGAGAGTTTCGCAGGTCCCTTCTTGGCACACCTGGGTGGGGAGGAAAAGGGGAGAGGAGAAAAACAAGCACAACTCTTGTTCCAAAGTAGTGCCACCAAGTCAGGAGGCACCCGGCCGACCAGTGGTCCTCCCGGGCAGGGCATGATCGGGAATCGAATGGCTACAGTTCGAGCTTCCCAGGCGATTGACTGGGCTGTGCAGCAGCGCACCTTTGCAACACCTGGTCTGCCACTCTGCCCAGTGGGGGGGGGGTGGCTTGCCCAGGGGCAAAAGCTTTCACCCCCAGCACCCCACCACCGCTGTCACCACCATCAACCCTGGATAAGAGCATTCACACTTACCCAAGGATTTTGGTATCCGTGGGGCAGCCCGGACCCGATCCCCCACAGATACAGGGCTCTTACTGTAACTGAATTATTATTCATGCTTAGTATTTTCTTGCCCACCCATGACTTGCTCTTCATAACTTTTTCACAGGCATGTAAAATTAAAATTCTTCCTCCCTTTGTTGGTTTGTTTTCTTGTTTTCTAAGTAGTTCTCTATCTTAGACTAGTGGTGTTTTCTTCTGCTCCCTCTCAACTTGAAGGTTGTTAAACTGGACGACAGGATTGCACATATCTATCTGTTTACGCCAAAGAAGTCCCCAGATCCGCAACGAAGTATAAATAGGCAGATCACAAATGCAGATTTGTGGAAGCATCAGAAAGATGTCTTCCTGAGTGCGACCCCGAGCAACCTCCCTGGCAAGAAGGAGGCAGACAAACGAGAGATGGCAAACCCACCAGGAGGAGCCAGGAAGGATTCCACGGGTTCAGCGGCATCCGTTCCAGAGCCAAGTGGGACGGCCCCACCTTTGAATATGCCTCCCCCTTTGAAACTGGCTCAGCCCCAGGAGCAAATGGATGTTTTTGTTTCACTGGCTTGCCACCCCGGTTACTTTGTCCTCCAGTCTTGGCAAGAGATGCACAATTTAGAAGTCCTGGTGGAAGAGATGCTCCTCTACTATAGCACAGCGGACGAGCAAGCCATTACAGTTGAAAAGAACCAGATCTATGCTGCGAAAGTGACCAACAAGTAAGTCAGTTTCACAAATAACACATTACATAAGAACATAAGAAGAGCCCTGCTGGACCAGGCCAAAGGCCCATCTAGTCCAACTTCCTGTATCTCACAGTGGCCCCGCCAAATGTGTCTGGGAGCGCACAGAACTAGATCTCTGTCTCCTGATACCAATCCCCCTGCATCTGGCCCTTGAAGGACCCCGGTTTTGAGCCTGGAGATGATACATGTCCATCATGGTTTGTAATCTGTGATGGACTTTTCCTCTGTTGGAGAATGCTTCTCCTGTAGCAGTAGAAGGGGGACCCATGCAGAGTTAGTGAATCATCTTGGCAGTCACTGGGACTGAGGCAGGCCTAATGTAGCCTGAGTGCCTGCTGTTTCCTTATTCTGTATGCCATTCCTTTTGGGAAGCTCAACTGTTACTTTTTCAAGATGTGTTTTGCACAGATAGCTGCATACAAATAACTAGGTATCATTCACCACTTTGGGGGGGGGGGGGACAAGGGCTCAACTGGCCACCCTGATAGGTGTCAGTCAGACTTTGTGCCAAAGTAACTGTGTGGCATCACAGGTGCTTCTTGTGGTCTCCCTTTACCCCCCATAGCTAGCTAACCCACTCACGTTGCTTGGCATGCTGCCGGGGTCCTCCTCCTCCTCCTCCTCTGGTGGCATTCAAGTTCAGGCAAGACTGATCAGTTGTGCAGGGAGAATCCCTGTCCCACTTCCTCCTTGGGAGTGCTCGGCTTCCTGAGGAGGTGGGGAAGGGCTGCCTGAGCTCCTGCCCAGACCGGTTGCACCATCAGAGGAAGAGAACGACCCCGGCAGCATACCAGGCAAGATGAGTGGGCCAGCGGGCAGTGGGAGAGGCCACATGCAGCACCTGTTGTGCCACCCAGTTGATTCGGCATGCTAAAGGGCTTTGTGCCCATCTCTGCTGATAGGGAAAGAGAAGACAATACAGGTCTGTTCCTGGACCTGTCCCAAAGACGTTCTTTCCGGACAAGAAATGGGAAGGGAGATTGAACTAACTGTTCTAAAGAGCAACTGTTAAAAGGCCAAGGCTAGATGAGAGTTCTTGAATTGATTAGTACTTGAAGAGGGTATTTTGAGCGATTGGAAATAACAAGTGCTACTTCCTTTACCGTTAAAAGCTGTTTGACTGGCAGCAGTAGTAAAATGTGATCTACCTTACTAGATACTTACCCGTATATACTCGAGTATAAGCCGACCCGAGTATAAGCCGAGGGCCTAATTTTTACCCCCCCCCCCCCCAAACTGGGAAAACTTATTGATTCGAGTATAAGCCAAGGGCACCCCCCCCCGGTTATACTCAAGTATATACGGTACCGGCCAAGCTCTAAAGGGGCTGGGGGTAGTAATTAGCAACATGTGCTGGGAGTGTGGAGGCAATTAGGGAGTTAATACCATAGAGTAAACTCCCTGATTGCCTCCACAGTCCCTGCAGAGTTGCCAACACTACCCCCAGCCCCTTCAGAGCTTCATAACTAAGTCCCCTTACCCCTAAATCTTTTCAGATTTCAGGGGGTTCCCTAAAATCGCTTTTGGAAGGTACCCCTGCTACTTTGGGGTCCCAAGGTAAGTAAATATATATGGTAATCCATGCATTGCGGATGGATCGTTATGGTTATGTTTTGTGCATTTCCTAGGTGGCAAAGAGTGTTAATAAAAGGAAAGTTAGCAAACGGGCTGGTGTCAGTGTATGAACTGGACTATGGAAAACATGAGCTTATTGGCATCCAGAATGTGAGGCCTCTGCTGGACATGTTCAGAAAACTGCCTTTTCAGGCCATAACTGCCCAACTTGCAGGTGGGTGGCGCTTTCTTACTTACTGAAATAATATAAAATAGAGCTAATAAATTAAAAAAAAGAAATTTAGGATAGCCAAATCAATTCACCATCTGCCTTGACATTAAACATGGAATGTTGCAGAATATCAACACTTTAAAGCATTTTTCCTCTGCCTTGAAGATTTAGTAAGCCTTTCTGTTATATGCCACTGAGTATAACATTACAAAAAGTTCTGGTTATTTCATCATCTTCAGAGTCATGTAGCTGGTTCAGTCATAACTTTTAAATAAAATAATGGTGTTTGTTGCTGGGTAGAAAACTATTGTCCATGTACACGTGAATATATTTTCAAAATTTTTATATGCACATCTGAAATCTACTTGTATGATATATGTGCAAACCTCTCTGACACTATGGGATCTTTACTAGGAACAAGAACCTGTCACTGGGGAGTTTGCATTATATAATCAAAAGGAAAAGATGGTTACAGTAACCCCCCACCGATCGCGGGGGTTAGGGACCTACCACCCGTGGTCCATGAAAATCCGCGATATGCGGAAGTGGGTGGGGGGACACTGGGGGGCGGGAGGCGATCGTGCGCCTGTCGGAGAAGTTTTGGGGCGGCGCATGCCGGCAGCGGCAGGGGGATCTGACCTCCCGCCGCCGCCCACCCGCACCGTCCGAGACTTCTCTTCCGGGGCCGTCTCCATTGAAAAGCATTGCCAATGCATTTCAATGGAGAAAATTTTCCCCATTGGAAAACAGTGGCTCAATGCTTTCCAATGGGGAAAAATTATCCATTGAAATGCACTGGCAATGCATTTCAATGGAGATTGCAGCCCCGCCCCCGCACGGCTCCGTGAAGCCCCAGGGGGTGGCGGGGAGCCGTACGATGGCTCCCTGCGACCCTCCCGGGCGGCTCCGTAAAGCCTCAGAGGGGGCGGGCGGTGGCGGGGAGCGACCTGATCCTCCCTGCCCCCCCCCAGCAGTGCAGGTACTGTGATCCCGCAATGTAGTGGGACCGCGGGACCTGAACTGCGAAGTGGCGGGGGGTGACTGTAGTGTGTTTCAAGGAGTCACTACTGCTTTCCTGTAGTGTGAATCTCTACGTACCAGCTTGTTAAAATAATAGACTATTTCTAGATTTGGAGTGTGGGGATGTGCCTCTCTCTTCATGCACTTGAAACATTTTCAAAACTTCCAAGGTGGGAAAGGGTAATTGAAGTACTGTACATAAAAATGCAGCCATTTTAAGCAGAAGATGAGACTGGCATCTGAAAGGGGGTAACAACATCAGGAGCGTTTTACCAGTTCCAGTTGGAAACTGAAAATGTCTTTGTCCATTGCATGTTACTTATTTACCTCCACATACATTAAACAACTCACAGTCACAAGTTGTTGCTAAGTCACCGTTCAGGTTATGAGGTGCTTGGCTGTCACCCATTTGGGAACACAACTCATCATGTGATTGGCAGCCTGTTAGTACCTGTTTGCTACAGTGAGCGCCACAGTTTAAACAGTGCACTGGCAAATAAACAGGATTGTGTCCAGTGAGTTTTGCAGCAGCAAAGCCCCTGCTGAGAACATTGTTTTCTTGGTCCAGTACTCTTATTCTCAGATGCATTTAATAACTCAGCTTGGAAATGTTGTGGCATTTGAAGTAGAGTTTCCAGATTCTCCCCAGCTGCATTGAGCTGCAACTGTTGACTGGACTAGAGGAATCTGGGAGTTACCTTTAAAAGTAACTTTTTTCAAATTATGCGTGGGATCTCTGCTGGGTCCGTGGCGAGGGCCAGAGGACTCCACAGCCCCGGGGCTTCCACTAGTTCTGTGTCCAAAGTGAAGAGGAGGAGGAGGTGAGGCAGGCTGTGAAGGAGGGAAGGACACCCCGTGCCTGGGCTGCTGTCACTCCATCACCAGTGCCTTCGCTGTCACCCCTTTGCTGGTACAATGGCTGCAATGGCAGAGGAGGGGGTGACAGCAAATGAGCACCTTAGGTGCTCGTTTTGCAACACATTGCTCATAGAGTGAAGCAAAATTTTATGAAAAGTTTTGCTTGTCTTGCAAACTGCTAGTACACAAAGGTACTCGCAAAGCAAGGTATTGCTGTAGTTAATTATTAACCTATGTTTGTGCATCATTTTCCAGCGTCTGTTTTGCAAGCGTCTTGGAGAAGTTTGTTTTGAATCCTTTTGCTCATTTTTGGAGTTTATAAACTTTTGAAAATGTTTAGATTGGGAAATGATGCTGTGATATAGGGTTGGCTCGTTGGATGTGTCAGAATACACTCCATCTTGTGTTTCATTAGTTTAGGTTGTGTAGTCTACTTAAAATGGCCATCTACCCTGGGAAGTAGGGCAAAACTGCAGGGTAGGCTTACAATCCCAGATGCCTCAGGGGCCCAAACGTGCAGGAAAGCCAGGGGCGGAGTCAGAAGATATAAATGCTCCAGCCAGCCTGGGAAGGGTAAGTTGTCCTGCAGCCCTCAGAAAGGCCAAGAGACTCTTGCTGCAGATTGCCCACAGGCAGAGAGATGCTACCGAAGAGTGAGAGAAGCCCATACAGTATTATACTTCCCAAAAAACTTAAGTGTTTTTTAAAAAGAATAATATTAGAACTGCATTTTCCTATCAATCAATGCTTATTCCACAAAAGGTTTATTGCAAACTCTTTTTGTGTTAATTTTAACATTTATGCATATTTTCCAATCACGATGGTATTTAACAACAGTATATTGTGTTCTTTAAAGGAGAAATTGTGAATTGTAGAATTTTAAATACCCATCATCATCTTTGGCTTCACTCAGTTTTGTTTATAACACTCTTCCAAATTTTCTTCTGGTCATTTGGGGGGGGGGGGGGTGGGGAGGAGTCTCAAGTGGAGTAGCCTAGGACCTCATTTCATCTAAAGCTGGCCCTGCCTGTGGGCTTGGAAATTGCTTGCCCTGTAGGTGTGGTTTACTAAAAAGCTCCCCCTGAACTTTCCTGCACCGTAATACAACTCTGCTTAAATTGGTTCCGTCCCTCTTTCTCCTAGGAATAGAATGTCAGCAGTGGTCAGAGGAGGCGTCGGTTGTCTTCCGCAATCATGTTGAGAAGAAGCCCTTGGTAGCACAGGTGCAATCAATTATCGACGGGGCTAATCCGTGGGACCGAAAAGCTGTGGTCTACTTAGTTGACACATCACTACCAGATACGGATATATGGATCCATGATATTATGACCCAGTATTGTAAGGAGATTTCAAAAGCAACTTAGTCTCTTTTTTACATTTCAGTAATTCGAGCAATAAGAATGTGAATGTTAATATAGCTGTGACTAAAACTCCTGGTTTACTTCTGATTTTTGCACTGTTCAACACAGTGGTTCATAATCTTGGGTCTCCAGACATGGATTTCCGTACTGCAACTTCCAGAAATCTTGGTCAGCACAGCTAGTGATTAAGGTTTATGGGAGTTTTAATCCAAGAACATCTGGGGACTCAAGATTGGGAACCACTGGTTTAACGCTAGAATGTTATCTATATAAATAAATATTTCTGTTAACTTACTGTGTTGGAATCCTTGCCTTGTACTTCAAATCAAGAATTTTTTGAAGGTAACTTAACACTTGGCCTGCTGGTTAGAGGGCACTCTCAAAACAACTTCATTTCATTCCCCTGGCCCTACCATGTTATGACATATGCCTTTAGAGAATCACCGAACAAGATGGAAAGATACCTCGGGGGGGGGGGACCCTGTGTCAGAGATGAGAACAGGAAATAAAATGAACCCAAGGTTAATTTACAAGGCATATTTGCAGGATTGGTGCTGTGCCTCAAAACATGAGTTTGAGACAATGGACACTACACAGCCACATGGCACTACACTGGCCCTGGTGTGTACAGTAGCAGCACTGAGAACTTGCAACTGGGTGATAGATATTCAGCCTACCTGCAGTAGGCAGGATCAAACTCTGGACTACTAGCAATGAAAGAGCAGAATCCAAAGAAGTAAGATGGGGGGCAGTCTCCCCACTGCAGCTCCCTGTGCATCCCCAAAAAGCAGATTCAGGGAGCTGGAAAGAAATCTGTATAATTAGGAAACCCCTCCAGGCTGATTACAGGCAGATCTCAAAGCTGCAGGGCAGAAAGAAAACCAAGCCAGTCCCCTGGTTCTAGTGGTTGTGAGCCACAGTCAATCCAGGCCTGTGATTTTAAGCCAGTCACTCTCTGGGGGTTCTTATTAGTTCACCTCTGTTTTTCTACACCCTGCTTCCTACTGTATTAGTGAAACTGGTTCACTTAGTAATTACAGAACAAAAGCAAACTGCGGTAATTGAGCTTGAGAAATTTCCAGATGCCTAAACTTCACTCAAATATTTCTCAAATGATTTGTAAACAGGCCCACCTATATATTTACCTGGGTACACTTACCTCTCTGTGTGGCAGTAAGTCCAGATTTCCTGTACTCCAGATGTCCTGCATAGCTCGTTGAATTTCTGAGTTTTATTTATTGATGCATGTGTTTGACATCTTGTGCTGTACATATTGCAACAGGCATTATAAAAGTGTTGAGGCATCTGTTTAAAATGGCAGTATGTAAAGCATGGTTTGTGTACAGCAGTGATGGCAAACCTTTTAGAGACTGAATGCCCAAACTACAATTCAAAACCCACTTATTTTGTTTGCAAAGTGGCAATACAAATGCTTCGGGTGCTACCCTTCAGGGAAGTGAGGATCAAAGAGCAGGCTTTTGAATTTTCCACGGCCGCCACAAGGGTGGACATGCAGAAAATTTAAAAAACTGCTCTTCAGTCCTTGCTATCCCGAAGGGTGGCACCCTTCCGGCAAGCGAGAATTGAAGAGCAGGTTTATGGCCATGGGAAATTCCAAAACCTACTCGTTGATCCTTGCTTTCCCAAAAGGTAGCATGGGTTGCTACACTTCAGGAATGCGAGGATTGAAGAGCAGGGGTACTGGCCTTTGAAAAACTGAGGATCAAAGAATAGGGGTGCTACTCTTTGGGAAAGCGAGAATTGAAGAGCAGCCTTTTGAATTTCCTGTGGCCAAAGCACCCTCACTGTGGCCGCAGGAAATTGAAAAACCCCTGTATTCAGGTTAAATTGCCATATTGGCACTTTGCAAAAAAATAAGTGGGTTTTGAATTGCAGTTTGTGTACTCAGTCTCTAAAAGGCGGATGGGGTGCTACACTGCCAGGAAAGCCAGGGGGAAGTGGCAGTGGCTTCTGGGCTCGTTTGTAGCCCCAGTTTACTCCAACTATGGCACTGGGCATCCCAAAACCGGTGTGGCTTTAGAGTAAACGGGGGCTATGGACGAGCCCACAAACTGCTGCCTCCCCTTCACCTGGTTCTCTTCACGGAGCCGTTTTGAGTCTGCCAAAATGGCTTCACAAAGAAGGGGAGGGGAGGCAGTGATTTGTGGGCTCCTTCAGAGCCCCAGTTTACTCTCCAGCCACGCTGCTTTTGGGATGCCCAGGGCGGTGTGGCTGGAGAGTGAACTGGGGCTCTGAAGGAGCCCACAAGCCGCTGCCTCCTCTTCACCAGTCTCTCTGCACGGAGCACAGTGATGTGCTCCGAGCGGAGGAGGAAATGCCATAGCGGTGAGGGGGCTGTGTCACATGCCCACAGAAAGGGCTCCACGGGCCACCTTTGGCACCTGTGCCATAGATTCACCAACACTGGTATACACTTAATTTGTTTCCAAAAACTTGCAGTTGTTTGATAACACGTTGTGAGACTTCCACAGCTGCCAAGCTTCACCAGTGCTCACCCTCTTCACTGTATTCCTCTGCAACTAGCAGTTCATACTTTCCACACAGTAGGCAGTATTTAAGTTTCCACTTCTCTGTGTCTTCTCATGGCTATGTTTTTACACATAACAAGAAACAATGTGAAGCCTGGTCAAAGTAGGGATTTAGAGATGGAAGGGGTTACCATTGGTAGCTTTGGGTGTTTTTAATACCAAATGGGCAGCCAAGCAGACTATACTGTTATAACACACTTGTCCACTCTTAGTATGAGGTTGTTGGCTGGTGCTTTCTATGATTTTTTTGAACTTTTGTCATCAAAAAGAGTGTTCCTTGATAGATCTGGTCTATACCATTTAGTATATAGGATAGGAATGAATTTAATGTACACATCCAACATAACACATTCAGTGATTTGACAGCTGTTCACAACTAGAATAATGTAAACTGCAAATCTACAGAGATGGGGCTGTGGCAGAAGTTAAGCACATTCTTATCATCATCACTATATCAAATGTGGGCAAACCTGGGGAGCCACATTTCAACTTCAGGTGGGTCTTGAGGAGCATACAGCAGAGCCGAAGCAAAGTTACGAGTGCCAGACGTCATGGTCACCAGTTTTGGCATTTTCTATGCACCATACAAGGAACAGATTATGTGCCTGCCTATCTACTCAAGAGCAGTAACTCCTACGGGGTTTTTTAAACTATTCGTTTGTATATACGGTATATCTTGCATTGAGCTCAGAGCAGAATAAATTACACATTCCTGCTCACTTTACTGTCAGAATAACACTTTGATATAGGTCAGGTAGAAAGAGTACCTGTACTTGGTCAGACAGCACATGTTACATAGTACTTTGTAACTGTTATGGTAACAATGAGTATATTTTTATATATTTGTTACTGCAATATTTTTTTATTCCCAGGACTGCTTACAGTTACTTTTAAAGCCATACAATTATGAAACACAAAATATGTTATAACATTTTTGAAGATGTAGGGGAGGAAATGCCTCCTGCATAGTTAAAAGCCTTTTGGAGAAGGCCAATTCTACTGTTGATTGCCCTTCTAACATGCCCTCGATCCATAACTCTCCCAGCATTCTGACTGTCCTCATGGTGTTCTCAGCACAGTCCACCGTGATCCACTGTCGGTGTGGATAGCTCACCGTGGACTCAAGAGATCAGTGTTGACAAGCCACAGAAGTGGAAAACTATGGAATCTTAAGACCTTTCTTACAGAGGAAGACTCAGACACTCTGTATCTAACACTGTCAATTCACCAAGGTGGACGTTAATATCTGACCAACCACCATCAGAGATGGGAGCAACTGAACCTTCTCCCCACCCGGGTGCCCAGTGCTTATGCTTTTGGTAGGCAAATACATGGCTCAGTACTGAGAAGGGAAATAAGAAATCCCTCATGGATTAAGGCTCAGTCATTTCTGACCATGCCACACTGGGCACACAGGCGGTGAGTCTTGCAAGAGAGAGTGTGCTTGATTATCCTAGCCCTCCTCTAGAGCCTTAAAAGAGGAGGGGAATTAGAGGCACTCCAGGTACCATGCATGTGGATCTCATTCCTGTGTTCAGTTTGGTATTATGGGCATTCCATTTCCACATGACACTCATGGCTGATGCTCTCCTAGTCAATCCCTGGAAAGATACTTGCCTCACTACTAAAATATTCCAAATCATCACTACCTTCCTCTTAACTGTTATGAATGCTCATCTAATAACCAAATGTATTTCCATATCCCATTTTCTCAACAGCAACTATTTCAGCTCCCTGATGACATGGGTTCAGATCTTCCCATCCTCCAGGGCCCATCTGGCATTTACAGCAAATTATCTTCCAAATCCACCTGCCCGAGCTCATCTCTTCTATGTTGGCCATTGTATTATAAATGCTACCATGGTACATGGGATCGGCTGGTCCATCATCCATTGGGGCAGTTGAACAGAATCCCATCCCTTTCCTTCCAACTGTCTTCTTGTTCTCATCAGGCCTCCCATTCACTGCTGTCTTACAAAAGAACACCATCCTGTCGTGCAAAGGGGGGCATCAAACTAATCCCCGAGTATCAAAGTTATGGTACTGACACAACAGTATCAGTTGTGGTACAGAAGAGGCAGGATAGAGTTCTTGATCCAATTCTTAATTTAAGGAGTGTCACCGATTACCTACCAAGAAAGCATTTTTGCATGGTGCCTGTGTCCAATCTTCCTCTCCTCTTGTGAGACAATGACTGCTCTGCCACAATTTATATGGAAGATGCTTATATACAATACATCCAATGGCCTCTACCAGTCCCAGACCCTAGGCTTGTGTTTTTCAATGGTACTGAGATCCTTGACCAGGTACTAGACCTGTGATTGGTTGCTGCCTCGCCAAGTCTTTCCTCCTTTCCCACTATGACATTGTCTTTAGCCTTCTCCAAGACCTAAGCCTTTGTCTCCAACGTGCCTTACCCTCCCCAAAGGCATCACATTAAAGGGGGGGGGGTCAGAATTATCTCATATCAGCCTTGAGTAACTATCCCAGAACAGAGGGCTCCAATTAATCCCCATGATAGGTGCCATTACTGGCAAACCCATAATGATGGTACTTAAAATTCTCACACTTGGTGGCAATCTGACAAATGTTGTTGCAGCCCCATGGTTCAGCTGGATCCACATGTACCCACTACAATCCTGAGTTCTTTGTCACTATAACCCACAGTCACAAATGACTTCTGCTGAAAGTCACTCCCTCAGTTGTTCTTTCAGTGGTGGATCAACATCAAACACTTGTTCCTGGGCATGCCCTCCCCTCTCCTCAACTTCATCTCACAGTCACAACAGACATGTCAAGTGTGGAGACAGTGTGTCCCAGTTTCCATACTCAGTGCACATGGATGGAAAATACATCAAGTTACTAGAGCAGGTGGTGGTTTCCAGTCTGCAAAAATTTTCTACCACTACTTGCTGGGACGTCATTCAGATTGCTACTAGCAGCTCCACCAATGTTTGTTCCATCAAGGAACCTGGTCCAAAATGCTGCAGGACATCACCTTCAGCCTTTGTTTGGCACTAGTGCCTCTGTGACAACATGGGCCTTGTAGTAGTGCATGAGAGAGGCATGACCAATCATTTACTAGGCCTATAGGGCAGATCCCACCAAGAAATAGACTAGTGCACAAGTCACCCTTGCCTCTTCAGTCAGTTTTTCCAAATGTGAGATGGGCTATGGATCAAGACCCGTTGACATCCAACTGAACTGCAGTTGAGCGGGGATCACCAGTGTCTCGTTTCATTTTGGCCAAATTTTACAAGAGAATGAGCATCCGTTCTTTATCCTGTTACCTCACAGTGTGCAAGATCTAGCCCAAAACAGAAAGATAGCACATCATTCAGAACCATCTGCACATAATTCCCACGACTACAATGGCAAGTGTTCTGTTTTGTTTCCAGAGCCATGCCTGTGATCTTGACAATGGATTGGTTTATCAGGTTTCATTTTTTGGCTTTCTGTTATTGAAGAGTTTATCTTCTTCATCCAGTAACATGGATTTATCCATCTTATCAACTCACCTGGCTCCACATTTGGCACTGCATTATAATTTATTTTATTTTATTTACTCTATCTAAGATATTGCTTCGTAGAGTACCACACCAAATCCCAGTACTTGTTCCACTGACTGGATCTGGGAGTACTTATTCCATTCAGGAAGCGTCCCTTTGAACCTTCTGCTAAGCCTCTTTGGATTTAATTGTCAGCCAAAGTAGCTTTCCTCACAGCTACTGCAGAGACACTGAAAACAGGAGAATGGAGCTTTCCTGGAGGATCAGCCATATTTAATCTGGCACCAGGACAAAGTTATCCTTCATCCTGACCACAAACACATACAAAGATGGGTGAAACCTTCACAGCTGTACAAACCTGATGAAGTGGTGTTTAATCCATGAAAGCTTGTTTATTGTATCACTTTTAAAAGTGGTCTATAAAAAACCTTCAGCCCTCCAGATGTTTTAGACTGCAACTCCCAGAATTCCAAGCCTATATTGCCAGTGATCAAGGACTTAAGGAGTTGTGATCCAAAACATCTGAAGGGCTGAAGGTTCCCCACCCCTGTTTACTTCAATGGAACTAAGACCACTACCTCACGGCAGATTTGAGGCATTTTGAAAAGGTGTCTTTGTTCAGTCACATGGTAGTGTACCCCAAAAGGCGCTTTACCTGTCCTCTCGTCCTTAATGATAGAAGCGCCCTTTAATGTCCACAGCAAAGAAGAGTCACCATTTAAAGGTGCCTCTATAAACCTGGGAGAAAAAGTACAGCCCCCAGTGGTGGTTCCAAGAAAAAGCACCCAGAGGAGTGAAAGGAGGTGTGGTTCCCTCTTTCTGAATGAAAAGGCAACTAGCCATTAGGATATTAAAAAAACGAGTGCATATAATTACAGGGGGCGGGGGGAAACAGGGGGAAGCAAACGTGGTGTTTCCTTCCAACCTAAGGATATCTCAGCTCCTGGCCTTTTCTAGGACATCTTCCTACCAGTCTTCTTCCCGCCCTATGCGGGGCTTTGAAAGGGTCATTCACAAGCTGGATTGAAAGAAGGCTCTCACATTCCACATTCTAGGTGCAAAGAAAAAGCCCCTTCAGAAAATAACCTTGGCTGTTTCCGGATCATTCTAGCCCTAGAAAGGGGTCTCCTGTATCTTCCCAACACCATGCATAAGCGGATGGTGAAGACTTACACAGTGGCATATCTATCAACTCACAGAGGCACCCTGGCCAATGGCACCCCGGAGTCATTTCACAAGAGACGGGTTTAGTTCCACTGCTTTTCTGAAGGGAGTCTCTTGTCCTGAATTCTGCCAAGCAGCAGCTTAGCCACACCCACCCTCCTTTCTCTGGCGCCATCCTCTTGACATGAGATCTGGGAAGGATCCTTCTTTCTGCCAGACAGCCCTCTCAGCTGTACTGTAGGGATGGCAGGTGGCCTATTGGCCAGCCTTCCTCAAATTTCTGCAGGTAAGCTCCCTAGTACTCCACTGACAATGTACCAAGGCCATGGCAAAGAAAAATTGGCTATTGACCTGTAAAAATTGGCTCTGGTTACATACCTTGTTCTTAAAGCTTTATGCAGGTAAGCAAGCCTGTGCGTGCACACACAAATCCCCTTCTTCAGCATCTGGGACTGATGTTCTGGGGCTGAATCACCTGGATTTTTGAACAGAAGGACCACCTTCTTTCATATTTGTTGTAGGGAGGATGGGTGGGGGTCAAATCATTATCCAGATGTTTCCCCACACCCAAATGCACAGGTCACTACTAGAAGAACAAACATTACGGAAGTGAGAAGACCGACAGGAAAACATCTTGGGAAAGATGAGAGCGTGAGGCATCTTTTAGGGAGGAAGGCAAGGTCAGAGTGAAGGGTAAAATTGGTCCTGGCACCAGATGTTTAGGACCCCCCCCCTTTTAACAGCAGTCTTATCTGAGAAGTTTAGATTGTTGAGAATGTCACCTATGGATCTCTGCTTGCAAGAAGCCCATTACCTACTTTGTTCGGTACCCAGAGCAGCTCGACTTAAGAGCAATTCAACTTAAGAGGGGAAACTGTCGGTTTTTTAACTGCTGTATTACAAATTTTAGACATGGTCTGCTCAACTTACAAATATTTTTTTTCATTTTTTATTTTTAACTTATTTTTTCAATTTTTTAGATAGGTACCCCGACTTAAGAGTAATTTGACTTAAAAACGTGCATTCGGAACGGATTAAATTCGTATGTTGAGGTACCAGTATACTGTTCAGTGTGTGGAGATCATAGGGTTCCAGTCGTTACCTGGCATTTAAGCAGCTGCTCATATTTGTTGCCTGAAACAGGTTCTTCTATAATAGCTTTGGATCGCAGGAGCTGGGAGTTCTGATGATGGAACCTAATATATTAATATTGATTTTGCATAATGTTTATCTTCCCATGAGACACGGGAAGGGCGAGGGGAGGGAGAGATGAGCGTCCCTCGTCTTCTACCGAGAAGAGTAAAGGGCCCCTCTTATTTTTAAAGGAGTTATACAGCTTTGCCTGGAGTTGTGGCGGGGCGGAGGAGGGTGCATTTTCTGGAGAGTGGCAGTCTTGTTCTCTAGGAGTTCCTTCCAACAGCTTACAACAAGCCTGCAAGAGCGCCGGGCGGGCGGGCTGCCCCGAAGACGTTGCAGGACCGGCCAAAAACGGGCAGAAGAAGGATCGGCTTTCTCCAAGCTGCCTCTCTTCTTCCACCCCACCCCACCCCACCCCACCCCCGGGGACAGGTCGACTTTTCCTCGCCTTGGGAAGGAACAGAGAGAGAGAGAAAGGCGTGCGTTTGTGGGGGGGGGGGGGTGGCTACCCGTGGATCGTGTATGTGTGTGCGTGCGGGTGAGTGAGGGGGGGGCTTGGCTTTCCGGCCCGCCGCCTTCTCGGGCCTCCGGATGAGTGGCAGGAGCGGCGGCTGGCGGGGGGGGGCGGCGGGCGGCGGGAACCCCCCTCCTCTCCTCTCCTCTCCTCGCCTCTCTTCTCTTCTCCGCCTCGTAACTTTTCTCTCGCCTCTTTCCAGGCGCGCGTCTCGGCGGCGGCGGCGTGAGAACGAGCGGCGCGGCCGTGGTCGTAGCAGGTACGGAGCGCGCGTGTGTGTGTACGGGAGGGGTGGCCGAGGGAGGGGGCCGCCTGAGTTAACTTGGGGACATTCCCCCCCCTTGACACCCCTTTTTTCCTCGCCCCTTCTCCCCTCCCCCCCCACGTACCCGGGGGACCCGGCAGCAGCCCCAGCCCATATCTGGCCAAAACCCTGGGTGGCCACCGGCAGGGGACCCCGAGGGCGCCTATTAATAGCCGGCCGCTGCTCCGTCCTCCGCCCGTCGCCTCCTGGGGCAGCTTTGGGGGGGCCGAGGTGGGACCGTCTTTTCGGAGGGAAGGCACCGTGGCGGCGACTGATCGCCCCCCCCCCCATGCAGGCGTCCCTTGGCTTCAGCCGCCACAGATGCACAAGCGGCAAACTTGTTGCACGTTTCCCCCCCCCAGCCCCCCAGCCCCCCAGCCGTACCCAGCTTCGCCGATCCCCCCACTCCCTGCCTTGCCTTGCCCTGCCCCAGGGATGGGGGGCGGGGAGGCCGTCGCTGACGGAGGGGGGTGGTGATCCGGACAGACAACTTCCACCCCCACCCCACCCACCCCACCCACACCTCAAATGATGATGATGAAGCCTGGGGGACTTCATCATCCCCGCGCCTGCAGGGCCTCCACCTCGACCATCATCTTTCCCGGCCTGGAGATAAGCGGCGGCGAGGCAAAGATTCCCCTGCTTAGCCACTCGGCTGTCAAGTGTGCTGGTTTAAAGGTGTGCGGTGTGTTGGGGGGAGGGAGCACGCCCACAGCCAGGCGGCATCGGAAAAAGAGCTGACCCCCATTGGGTCCCTTTGTGGCATTTGTTTTCTGTTCTCTATGTGCACTGGGAGGGGGTTACTTCCAAATTCTCTCTCTCTCTCTCTCTCTCTCTCTCTCTCTCTGTGTGTGTCCGTCAGTCAGTCCGTCCGTCCTTACAGTTGTGACCGACTCTTCGTGACTCCATGTCCATGGAGTTTTCTTGGAAGGAATACCTGGAGTGGTTTGCCAGTTCCTACTCCAGGCGCCTACAGCACCTGGTATTCCCTTGTGGTCACCCACCCAAGTACCAACCAGGCCTGACCCTTAGCTTCCGAGATCAGGCAAGATCGGATGTACTTTAGGGCACCACTAATAGCACTGTTTACCTAGGATAGGAATGCCTGCGAATGTTTTGGAAGTAAAGTCAGTGGGAAAACTCAAGGGCATCCTGACAAGTTTTGAGTGTCACCCTGAAACCTGAATTGTAAATTTCCAGCAAATTGGCATTTTTTGCCCCAGGGTAAGCTGCCCCAGGCCCAAATTAGCTTGTGTGCAGCAGGAAATTGGGAGTTGTATGCTAGGCACGGGGGCAGTTTTTGGATCTTGGGGTTGTTCCTTTGGTTCTACTAAGTCTTGCATCAGTTAGAGCACAGCATGAAGAAATTATACTGTGGGTATATATCGGGGAGGGTTTAAAAGGGGTTGGGTGGGATGGATCATGTTTGTTTCTTTAACATACACACACACACTCCTTGGTTTGTCTAGACCCAGGAAGAGAAAAAACAGAGGGCATTTCTTTTTTTTTAATTGTTTAATTTTTTAATTTTTTTAATTAAAAATTTAAACAACACATAAATCCCCCACAACACATTGTGCTTAATTATCCACCACCCTCAGGATATATATATATAGAGGGCATTTTCTGCTAGGAGCAGAAATAGTTTATCCTCCTTGTGTTTTTTTTCTGTTTTACATAATCCCTGGGATGTGAGAGAGTGAGTCATAAAGTATGATTTGCTGTAGGTGGGTTGCCATGCAGCAAGAATGGATGTTATACAGAGATAAAAGCCAAGGCTGCCAACTTGAGCAGCCCTATTCTTGTGCCATTGAAGCAGGGCTGGGAACATGTGGCCCAGCCGAGACCGTTGTACTCTACCTTCCCCCATGCGCTCGTGCTTAGAATCCTGGAACATCTGGAAGACAGCAAAGTGAAATAGTTAGGCTTGCCAAGTGACCCGATTTGAGAGCAGGCTGCTTCGCTTCTATGCCTTCAACAGCAGTTTTCTGTCCAGAAGCAACAAGGGCAGCTTTTAAAAAAACAGCTTGGAGATAATAAGCATTATCACTTATTAAGAGCTAAAGATCAAGTTGCTCTTAAAGAGGCAGGAGCTAGGCTTCAAAGAAGAAGATGGGGGTGGGGGAATGTGGCAGCCTGAACAGCAAATCCCACATTGGAATTAAGCAAGTGAATCTTTTCCCTAGAATGTTGGTGAGGATGCATCCGAAAACCAGGAAAAAGGTGGGAACGTGAATGCTATAGGGAGGTACTTGGGGCCATCTCCAAAGTTCTTCTAGTGCAGGGCTGTTGAACAGGCCAAGGTCTACTTTTTCCGGCCCAAAGTGCCTGAGGGCTACTACATTAAAACCTCTACTTAAGAATTATATCTGTTCCGAGCACATGCTCATAAGTAAAACTTTTGCAAGGAGAGCAGTGGTTTCCCATAGGAATGCATTGAAACCCAATTAATCCTTTCTGGAGGGAACAGATTTCAGTGCGCCATGGCCCTTGAACTGCCCCACTCAGCTGAGACAATGGGCTGGCAGACCTAGAACTTTGCTGGGGCAGTGGTGGTCCTTGGGATGGGGGAGGGAGGGGTGGAGAACTTATCCCCTCACTTTTTTGATTGATGGCTGGTGGGCTATTTTTGAACCCTTCACGGGCTACCAGTAGCCCGCGGTCTATCTATTGGGCAGGCTTGTTCTAGTGGATGGCCTCTCTTTGCATTTTATGATATGGGTGCTCTCTTTGTGAATCAGAATGGACTGCCACCACCCTTTGAATACAAGAAGGCAAGTATCCAGGCAGATGCAGAGAGGGTTAGATGGCTTTGATAATCCTTGCTGTCAGGAACAGGAGAGGGGGTTTCAGAAGGTACAGCTGCACACTAGGACAGGACTCTGCCCCTCTATTGTTTCTCATCACTCTTCAAGTTGTGATTATAGCGAAAGCAGGGAGAAATCACTAATATGATAACAGTCAAAAGATGCAATCAAAGCTGCATCAGAATGGAATTTATGAATGGAATATATGGAGAAGTCCCTGGTTTCCAAGGGCTCTTAGGTAAATTTCTCCTTTAATTGTGATACAGGTGTAATACTACTGTACTTCCATTTCGTATAGAGTTTACATCACTATATCGCCAATGAAATGCAACAACACTATTATTTCTCTTCTCCTTCATTTCCTCTTTTAAAAGGGGATATTACCACTTCAAAGAAGGGAAGAGCAAATCCTGTTCGGGATTTTACACTCATAAGCCAAACTGCGTAAATCATAATGGTAAATCATCGTTAATGAGTTGGTGTTTGCATTCCTAGTCATGTGCCTGTCACACAGCTTGGGGCAGAATCGGGAGTCTGAGCAGCAACTGGCTGATGAGCCCAATTTGCAATTACATTTGTGCTGGTGCAACTCACCAACAAGATTCTCACTATTAAAGTGACGTTTCTGGTAGGAAAAAGAGTGCTGGAGTTCAAAGTGAAAAGGATGTAACATGTGAGTCAGGAAGACCCAGGTTCAGATATACTGTACTGTAGTTTAGGTATCTTTCAGGAAACCACTAGTATCAGCCTTGAGCCTTTTTCATGGAGATTATATAGCACGAACTGAGCTGCTTACATGATTTTCAAGGGCAGTTATACTGAATCATGGGGAAACACTATGTCTATGCTATGGCTATTAAGTGATGCTATGATTATGAAATGTATTGTTTAATAATATTAAATGCTTTTACTGGACTGGTGTTCCTTCTCATATTGAAAACCATGTTGAAACTAATTACTGGTACACAGAAAAGACAGGAAGAATTCTGAGATATTATACTACCTTACTTTGCCTGCTTTTTGATAGTATAAGTGTAGTATAGTGGATAGAATATTAGACTTGGACTTAGCAGACATGGGTTCACATCTCCACTGAGCTATGGAAACCTACTCTCTGTGTGTGTGTGTGTGTGTGTGTGTGTGTGTGTGTGTGTGTGTGTGT
>JAHTLZ010000237.1:3951428-3962105 GCA_023846285.1 Phrynocephalus versicolor | reverse complement strand
GTGTGTGTGTGTGTGTGTGTGTGTGTGTGTGTGTGTGTGTGTGTGTGAGAGAGAGAGAGAGAGAGAGAGAGAGAGAGAGAATGTTAAACCACTCAGTAAACTTGGAAAAATCCTACCAGGGTCACCATACGTTGGAGTGAACTTGATGGCACTTATATGCAGTAGTAGGCAACTGTATTCAAAGTACTATAATGTCTTTTAAAATATTACTAACTAGAATTAGTGAGTTTATATATCTTTTTAAATTTTACATTTTTGTTTGGGCCCTCCACAAGTTTGACAGAAATATTTGCAGTGGTTCTTTGGTTTGCCATATTATGGTCCTTTAGTCGGCAGTATTTTTCCCTTCTCAGGTTTATGAGTAGTGTGTACGGCAGTAAATATGTTGGCATTTTGAAGAAAAAAAAGACTTGGTAGCAACTAGATTTCTGGGAGGGCCGGTTTGAAAAAAGAACCTTATTTCTCCTTTCTGTAGTTGCCTATCAATATATGTGACAAGATACCTAGTGTTGTGTTGTGGATAGTGTGATTAGGCAATACTCAGGAAACCAGGGTTCAAATCTTTGCTTGGCCATGGAAATTCAGGGGGCACATGGGTGGCAGAGGTATAGCCACTCCCTAAATATCTCACCTTAAAAGCTTCTGTTGCCTGCATATAGAGAACAGAATTGTGTAAATTGATTGAAGGGAAAAGGTGTACTGGGTGGGTACTATAGGCTATTAAATGGTGGTCTACTGAAATTGATTTGTAGCAAACATCTGGCAGTAATTCAGGGTAAAAGACCAAAACAAAGCCAAAAGCCACTCTTTGCGACAGAAATGAGGAACTAATGGCCCTCAGTATGTTTTTGGACTGCAGATCCCAGCCAGAACATAGCCAGATGTCTTGGAAGATGGGAGTTGAACAACATCTGGAGCAGTTCATGTTCTCCCCTCCCATTTTAGGATGCCAACAGACAGACTTCCTAGAGCAGTGGTGGCAAATCTTTGGCACTCCAGATGTTTTGGACCACAACTCCCAGAATTTCGAGCCTAGATTGCCAGTGACAAAGGGCTGTGGGAGTTGTGGTCCAAAACATCTGGAGTGCTGAAGGTTCACCACTACTGTCTTAGAGCAGTGGTTCCCAGCCTTGGGTCCCCAGATGTTCTTGGAATACAACTCCCAGAAATCCTGACCAGCATAGCGAGTGGTGAAGTCTTCTGGGAATTTTAGTCTAGTAACATCTGGGGACACAAGGTTGGGAACCACTGTCCCAGATTGTTCTGATTGTGCTAATACAAATAGCCATGTGGGGCCACTTCAGATATGCTCCAAATACCATATAGAAGTGTGTCTCCTACGTCCCCCCAAGCTTCTGCTTCTATCAAAGAGGGCAAAAGTTGATTGCTACTGTTATTAACAGTAGGCAATGAATTCCAAGTTTCTAGTTAAAATTTTTATCTCACAAATGGCTACAGAAAGGCACTACAAAGCAGATCCTGAGTAGGTTGTTGTTCTAGCGTGGTGCCATCTTAGAAACTATCTCTTTGCTATGATTAAGAGCGAGCTTGCCTGTGAAACCACCTGACATCATTTCATCTCATCTTCTTCACCCTGGACAGAGGGTATGGTGAATGGTTAACTTCACCCCTTAGTAAGCTTGGCTCTACTTATACTGAAAGGTTAAGATATGAACCTTCCTTACCACTTATATTGCATGGGAAGGTAACATCCTCTCAATGTACTAGTTATTGGCTGAGAGGATATATATTCTTGGTAAGTGTCATAAATAAATAAATCAGAAGAAAATTAAACCACGTCTACAATTCCAGATTCTAAAATGTATCCTTCTAAAATTCTTGGGCAGTACCTTATAGGCAATAGTAAGCCTGAAAATAAGAATATTATAATGTAATGAAAGGAGATTTTGGAGAGAGTTCTTTTACCTTAGAGCAGCCTGGGACAGCAGAATGGGTTGTGGGGGGGGGTTAGATTAGGTTTCTAAGAGGAGAGAAGAAGCCTGTTGCTGAGTTCCCCTTGAATAGAGTGGGCAATGTGCAGCTCTCCAGATGTTGACTCACAGCTCCCAGTGCCCCTCTCTCAATTGGCTGCACTGGTTAGGATTCCTTGCAGTTACAACTCAATGATATCTGGGGAGGCGGCATAGGTTGCCCACCTGTGCAGTGGGAACATTGTCAAAGGCAGGGGTGGAGAATCTTCAGCCCTCCAGATGTTATGGAACACAGCTCCCACCGTCCTTTTTCACTGGCTCTGGAATTCTGGGAGTTGGAGGGCCAATGGTTTTTCCCACTCTTGGTTGTAAGGCAGTGTTGGCAAACCTACGGCACGGGGGCCAAAGGTGGCACTTGGAGTCCTTTCTGTGGGCACCTGACATCGCCCCTTCACAGCCACCTGGATTCAGGTTAAATGGCTGTATTGGCACTTTGTGAATAATTAGTGGGTTTTGAATTGCAGTTTGGGCACTTGGTCTCTAAAAGGTTCACCATCACTGGTGTAAGGGATAGCAATTACTGTATGTCCCCAGCTTTACCGGAGAAATTATACTACCCTTTTTCCCAGTGGGAGTGAACTGCAACTGTTCACTAACTTGAAAGTTGGAGGATTTCTTTTTAATGGTAGCATCAGGTTGAAACGGAACCCTTTCTCTGCTCTAGATTAGCAGCCCAGGCCACTGCGGCTCAAATTTGCTTCATTTTGCCTGGCCCGATCCTTTCCCCCAACTCATCTCTCTCTCAGGTTAAGAAAAAGCTCAGGAATGTTAAGAAAAAGCATGGTGCGTATGTACATAGTGTGTGTGTGCGCTCACCCACCCACCCCTCTTTCACCGCTGAAGATGCCATCATGGAGGCATACCGATGACCAATGTTGCACAACCACATGCTTGTCCTACTATTGCTTCTGGCAGTCAGGAGTGTGTCTAGCAAATACGATCTGTTTCACCGGGGCAAACATGGGCTTCACCACCCCCAACTGGGGGTGGGGTATGGAATCGTACATATACTAGTTTGCCATTTTGGCGCTCCCCTCAGCACGGCACCTGGGGCAATTGCTTCCCCTGCTCCTCCCTCGTTGCAGCCTTGAATTCTAGAGCTTTAAAATTCTGCGAAACCTCTTTGCTTGGAAGGAACAAGGTGTGTATGTGTGTGTGGGGGGGGGTATTGGTGCTTCTAATAATATTAGTCTAAAGGTAAAGGTAAAGGCTCCCCCCGCACATGTGTGCTAGTCGTGTCTGACTCTAGGGGTGGTGCTCATCGCCGTATTCAAGTGTTGTGCAAGTCCGTGGCCATGTGGCCAGCATGGCTGCAAGGAAAAAATGTTTTACCTTCCCGCTTTCTATGGCAGTACCTATTTATCTACTTGCATTTACATGCTTTCGAACTGCTGGGTTGGAAGTAGCTGGGGTTAACAGCGGGAGCTCACTCCGTTGTGTGGCACCCGCGATTCAAACCACTGAGCTGCCAACTTTGTAGCTGACAGTTTTTAGTGCTCTAGCCGGTTGAGCCACCACGCCCCTTTTAATATCTTTAAACTGTCTTAAAAGTATCCTGTCTCCAGCCCACCCGGAGCCTGGCAGTTTTTATTCTGGCCCGAAGAAGGAGAAAAGTGTTTGAAGCAGCTGTGGCTAGCAATGATTTATGTGATACTTACTTCATTTTAAAATAATTGCTCTGACTTACTGCATGTTGTTGTTTAATTTACATGCAGGTCCATTGGCCTGTTAATCATGCTGCTGCAATCTGGAAGTTTATTTCTGGCCATCCAAGGAAGAGGCTTTTTTGGGTTTGGTGCAGTGCTTGTTTGAAAACAACCTTACCTATCAGTTTGAAATGTAGGATTGTTTGCTTGGTTGTGCCTTTTCTTCATCTGTAAAGGAATCTAATTTTAAATATAAGGAGTTTTAGTGCTGCTCGACTAAATGCAGCAACTCCAAAAACACCATGCTTAAATTCCAGACGGCATCAGATTGCTGAGTTGTTGGCATTCAATAATTGTTTATTTTTATATGTGCGTTTCTACTGAGGAAGTACTACATTCCCATGTGTCTGTGGGCACAGCTTCTACGCTGTCAGATGTCTGAGGATTATTATGCCTTGGCTGCTTCAAAAACACGACACTCATAGGATCTAAAAGGCCTACGCTAAGCTGCAATAAAATAAACGGGCTGAAACAAGGAAGCAGAAATCCAGAGAGTCAAATATTATCCATCAGGGAGAAACACCAGCACTTTTAGAAACAAAAATAGAAATCTAGGCTGGACTCTTGAACTAATCTAAAAAATATGGCTCCAAGCTTTTTAGCCTGTTTAGTTGATTGCCTGTGTGTTTCGTTGTTACAGTCGTGACCGACTCTTCGTGACTCCATGTCCATGGAGTAGCCTGATGACTCCGTTGCAAAGATCTAGTTGATCCAGCATTTTTGTGAAATTAAGAGGTAGAATGATCTAGGAATAGCCTGGTCGTTTGCCAAGGAAATATGGAAAACATTGTCATTGCCCCACGTTAGGTCAGTGAGCTATAGACTGTCTTCCACAAATCCATTGTTGCATAGTTGGTTTCTAAGCTAAATGAGACTGAAGGAGAAAACATGGAACATTTATTTATTTATTTATTTATTATATTTATACCCCGCTTATTATCAACAAGATCTCTAAGCGGCTTACAGAGCCACAATCGGCACAGATAATCACAATTGGAAGACACACGATACACACATCAACTAATACAATTAAAACCTGATAGCGTTCCTGAAACTATCCGATAAAATTATCGTTCAAGAACATGACGATGGCGGGATAGGTTAAAGGAAAAAAAAAAAGCCTAGGAATCGCCGAAGGCCTCCCGGAAAAGGTAGGTTTTTAAAGCCTTCCGGAAGGCCAGCAGGGACTCTGCAGAGCGCACTTCAGAAGGGATGGAGTTCCAAAGGCTAGGGGCCGCCACTGAGAATGCCCGGGTCCGAGTACTCGACTTCCGGGCTTCTCGGGGAGTGGCGACCCGCAGCAAGTGCGCTCGCGCCTGCCGAACGGGACAGGCCGAGGTGGATCGCTGAGCGATACGCTCTGTCAGGTAATCCGGTCCCAAGCCATGGAGGGTTTTATAAACTAAAACCAGGACCTTGAATCTAATCCGGGCTGTAACGGGCAACCAGTGCAGGCGGGCCAGAACTGGCGTGATGTGATCATGACGACGCACGCCAGCCACCAGCCTGGCCGCCGCATTCTGTACCCGCTGCAGACGCCGGAGGAGAGTCAAGGGCAACCCCATGTAGAGGGCGTTACAGTAGTCCAGCCTCGAGATCACCAGTGCTTGGACCACTGTTCTCAGAGAGTTCGCGTCGAGGTACGGGCGGATCTGGGCGATCCGACGGAGATGGTAATAGGCGGACCTGGTCACCGACGCCACCTGGGACTCCATGGAGAGCGCCGGGTCCAGGAGCACGCCCAGATTCGGCACCCTCTCCGCGAGCTGGAGGGAATCTCCCCCCAGACAGGGGAGGGGGCCACCGTACCCCGACGGCGAGCTCCCAAAGAACATAACCTCCGTCTTCTCGGGGTTGAGCTTAAGCCTGTTCGCCCAGGTCCAAGTCAGTACGGCCTCCAGGCACCCATCGAGGATCCTCACAGCTTCCACTGCAGAGGTGGAGAAGGAGAGATAGAGCTGCGTGTCATCAGCGTACTGATGACAGCAGACTCCAAAACTCCTGATGACCCCCGCCAACGGCCTTACGTAGATGTTGAACAGCATGGGGGACAGAGACGACCCCTGTGGAACCCCACAAGGGAGAATCCAAGGGGCCGATAACTCCCCCCCATGCTGAACGTACTGCGGCCGGCCCTCCAGGAAGGAACGGAGCCAACTGCGAGCAGAGCCTCCGATCCCAACCTCAGAGAGCCGGTCCAGCAGGATACCGTGGTCGACGGTATCAAAGGCCGCTGACAGATCCAGGAGGACCAACAGGGTAGAGCAACCCCTGTCGGCCGCCCGGATAAGGTCATCTTGCAGGGCGACCAAAGCTGTTTCGGTACCCCGACGGGGCCTGAACCCGGACTGGCATGGGTCGAGGCACTGCCGATCCTCCAGGTATGACTGCAGCCGGACCGCCGCCACCCTCTCGATCACCTTGCCCATAAACGGGACGTTGGCGATTGGGCGATAGTTTGTTAAATCGTCCGCCGCCAGGCCCGTTTTTTTCAGAATGGGCTTTACCACCGTCTCCTTCAGACGAGAGGGAAAGACCCCCTCGCTGAAGGAGGCGGTGGCGATGACAGAAGCCCATTCGGCCATGGTCCCTCTGGCAGCTCTAATTAGCCAGGCAGGGTAAGGGTCGAAAGGGGTGGAGGCCGGCCGGCAATGCGCCATAGCCCTGGAGACCTCGACAGCGGAAACAGGCCCAAGCGCATCCAACCGAGGCGACGAAGGCGGACCAGCAACTGGGGATGGCGGGGCGGGACCACTGCAACCGGAGTCAAAGCCGGCACGGATGGCCTCTATTTTAGTTCGAAAAAAGGTTGCAAACTGCTCGCTACTGAAATCAGTAGGAGGAGGCCTGGCCAGACTAGGATTGTTGAGGTCCCGAACCACCCGGAAAAGCTCCGCCTGGCGGTTCGAGGCCTCAGCAATTCTCAGGGAGTTAAAAGATGTTCTAGCCTCCCTTATCGCGATGGTGTAGCGACTAGACTGGGCATCAACGGCAGCCTTACTCAACGCCGTCCGGGTTTTCCTCCAGCTGCGCTCTAGCCTCCTCCTCTCCTGCTTCATTGCCCTAAGCTCCCCGGTGAACCAAGGGGAGGGCCGGGCTCGGCAACGGAGGAGGCGCTTAGGGGCGATCCGGTCTATGGTGTGGACAGCTGTTTCATGCCAAATGTTAGCCACAACCTCAGCCGGAGCGCCAGTCATACCACCTGGTAACCCCCCGAAGAGCTCACCGAACCGCTGAGGGTCCATGAGCCTCCGGGGGCGGGCCAATGTGTATTATTACTTCCCTCACTTAAAAATATGTCAATCCAGCACAACTGCATTTGGGATCTTTCCCACATATTTGTTAGCTTGTCGTGTGATTCTGTGTTGTAAACCTGCCAGAGTAGCCCTAGGGCTAGATGGGTGGTATAAAAGTCAAATAAAATAAAATAAAATAAAATAAAAATCCAAGTTACTCTTGGATTTCTGCCCTACAGTCTTGCCAGGCCTATAAGCAGTGAACACCTCTCTGGTGTGGCAACTGTGTCCCAGGCAGTTGAGACGGGAGATATGCAAGGAGGTAGGGGATTATGACATCACAGAGCCCAGTAGCTCCTAGCCAATCCTGGTAAATTACCCCAGAAATATCCAGTTTTAGGTCTCAAAGCCAGTTTCTAGCAGAAGTAGAAATATAGTTACTCACAAGAACAAAACCCCTTTTCTCATAGCTCAGAACCAGGGTATACCTGCTTTAAATAATATTAAAGGATGCAAACAAAACAAGTAAGCATCTTTCAGAAAAAGCCTCATTCGGTAATGTTTGGTTAAAATGTCGTTGATCATGAGCTAATATTTGTCTGTTCAAGGGAGCAGACTAGTGTATGGAAGACTGGCTTGTCTACAACTGGTCACCATGGTAAATAAATGGAAGTCTCCAGATATAGTACCAGTTGCTAGGGAGGACTGTCAAGGCAGAGCTTTTGTCTTTCGGTTGGGTGCCTTAAAGGCATCTGGTTAACCATTGCTGAAAAGGGGATATTAAACTAGATGGATGTTTGGGCCGACTGAAGTCAAGCTGTTCCTCAGGGTTCATTGCCATTTAAGAAGCATTGTGGAACTTTTCATATTTGTGTGCTTGAAAGAAAGTAAAAGAGAAACAAATTCTGGCAAATTGTGCTGCTACTGGTTTGCATAGTACAAATTTGGAGAAGCAGCTTACAACTGCTATACTGACACTCAAACTCTCTCTCTCACACACACACGGAAACTACATCTGTCAGCCAGCCACCAACACTGACAGTGTCAGCTTGGGCATCAGTATTAACACGGCTGCTTTGGGGGTTGAGAAAAAGCCTGCATTTGCTATTTGTAGCATAGAATTTTGCAAGGTACTGAATCATCATTAAACTATAGAGATGGGCACGACTCAGGAAAAAAACCTCGTTTTCGTTTTCTTTTTCGGCTAGGGTCCGAGTCGTTTCGTTTCCGTTTTCGCGAAAAATCGGAAAAAATTAGTCGTTTCGTTTTTCGTTTTTTTCGTTATCGTTATACTGGTTTTTAGGGGGGTAGCGGGCTCCTGGAGGCACCTCTGTGGGGTGGGTGCCTCCGCCGGCCCGCTATAAAGGAAGGGACAGCAGCAGCAGGCTCCAAGAGACCCCTCAACATGGGGGTCTCCCCTCCTCACCTGCTGCTGCTGCAAAATGGCATGCACAACCATATGGTTATGCATACCATTTGCAGGCAGAGTGAGACCTGCTCAAGTACCTCATACCCGGGTACGAGCGTGTCGCCAGCCATTTGCAGGCCAGGCAGTGCCACTGCACCTGCTCAACTACCTGGTCCCTTGGTACGAGCGGGTCGCACCTGCCATGTCCCACAAAGAAGGGAATCGTACTTGCGTGTGTAGTGCAATGCAAGTCGATCTGGCTATGGGCTAAGGTGGATTAGGGTTAGGGCTAGGGTTAGGCTAATGACGGGTAAGGTTATGGTGGGCTATTGGGTTGCACCTCTGGGTGCCTCTCTGACCCACTAAGAAGACAGTCTGTGACGTATGGGTAAGGATTCAAGGATTAGGGTTAGCGGGTTAGGGGGCTAGGGCAAGTTTTAGGGGGCTTTTTGGCACATCCCAGAAGTCTCAGTGGCCAAGTGGCCATGCGATTGGTGAGATGGCTCCAAAAATTTGCATGGTCGTCCCCTCCCACATGGCTGGCCAGGCCACTGGGCCAGCCCATCATTGCACACTGCGCAGGTGTAAAATAAAATAAAATAAAATAAAATCAATGGAGGACAGAGGAGGAGAGGAGAGACATTTTGTTGCAAGAAAAAAACCACTGCTACTGTGAAAAATCTGGCAGTTCCATTTCCGCGTGTTTCTGTTGTGCTTGTGTGTTTTTGGACCACGATTTCAAAAACAATATTGCATTCGCCGCCCCATTTTCGATCCCCCGCCCGCACCGCATGGCATGGCGACGAGGCGACTCGAGTCCGGCTGCCCAGGACGGGGGAAGCCGGGACACCCCCCTCCAGACCAGAAACCCCCCCTCCGGTAGGTGCCCTACTGAGTGAGTGCCCTTAGTCAAGCGGGCATTTTCCGCCTGCTTTTTGGCCCGGGAATGGGTGGGGGGGAGACCCGGGGGAGAGTTTAAAAAAGTTTTTTCCTGCGCCGTCCGTGCCGCTTGTGTTTGCGGCGGCCGTCGGCGTCTCGGCGAGAGTGGGCTTTTTGCGAGCCTGCGGCGAGTCCCACCAGACCAGAGCAGCCCAGAGGCACAGCAGGCATTTTCCGCCTGCTTTTTGGCCCGGGAATGGGTGGGGGGGAGACCCGGGGGAGAGTTTAAAAAAGTTTTTTCCTGTGCCGCCCGTGCCGCTTGCTTGTGCTTTGGCGGCCGGCGGCGAGACTGGGCTTTTTGCGGCGGGCGAGTCCCACCACCACACCAGAGCATCCCAGGACGGAGGAGGGGGGGAGGCCGGGCGGGGACCTCCAGAAACCACCCCTCTGGTAGGTGCCCTGAGGCACGGCAGGCATATTTCCGCCTGCTTTTTGGCCGGAAACCGGGCTTTTTAACTTTTAAAAACTTTTTTTTCTGTGCCGCTTGGCATCGCGCACGATCGCGCGATGCAAGTAACGAGCACAACAAATCAGACCAAATTGTTCGTTCGTCGGTTCGAGCTCGAAGTCTGGCGGAGTAATTCCCGTTTCCGTTTCCGTAGAGTAACGGAAACGAGTAACGGAAACGGAAACGGAAATACCGCTAAGTCGTGCCCATCTCTATTAAACTAACAAAATGCTTATAAATGTATCAGTGTGTTAAATTGTACTTGTTATTTATGGGTGTCTTCATTTCCAGCAGATTTGTGCTACAGCAACCAAGCCAAGAGTAAAATCCAAAATTTACTTTTCTTCTCACCCCTCCTCTTTTTCCTCTTTTCTAAAAATAAATCAAATAAATCCAGGTCATACCATTTTGGAGAGAGAAAGAAAAATTAAAATTTCTTCAGGATGTCGTACAGACAAGGACTTGAGAAATACCGAGATCTGGACGAGGATCAGATCCTTGGAGCTCTGACAGAAGAAGAGATCAAGATACTAGAAGATGAACTGGTGGAGCTGGATCCAGATGTAAGTGGTATTAAAAGACAGCTTTTGAAAGGTAGACCAGGTGTGAATCATAGTCATAATACAGTAATTGTATGTTCAGGGGCAATATGCCTTTGATTGCTAGCTAATATATTCATGCTGTGTTTGAGATTGCCCATAGCAATAGAGTTTAATGCCACCACAAGATCTGACACCAGGACTGAGGGATAGAGGTAGTCTGTGCATCCAGCCTGTGCATCAGTAACACGTTCTGCCCCAAAGAAGCCAGCTGGCTCAGCAACAGCAACTGGCTGGAGCAAATCATGTGGTGCATCTTAAAACTATATGGACATGTTGGCCATGCTTCCTGATCAGTACCAGAATGTAGGAGAATCTTTCTCACTCACAGTGCCTCTGTGGCATCGCCA
>JAHTLZ010000237.1:3912632-3951418 GCA_023846285.1 Phrynocephalus versicolor | reverse complement strand
TTCAAGCCTCACAGATTGGGGCTTCCCACGTGGGGGTTATTCCCACACCAGAATCTGTGGCTATCTTTCTAATCTGCTTGCCTGCCTACTTCATGTGTCACATCAAGGCCAAGCAAGTTGAATCCCACACTGGTGGTAAAGTGGCCAGGCAGCGGTTCCTAGCCAGGCAGGGTATGAAGGCAACCAAGCTTCATATACGTTCAGAGATGGGCTAACTCTGTCCCCCAGAGGTGCTGTTGGATTTCTTTCCCGCTTTTTAAGAGTGTGACGCCAAGTAGCGTGCTCCTTGCCTCCAGTAGGCCATTTCAGACTAGTGATAATTAATGCAGGGAGTGCCAAGATTCTGTGTACTGTAGTTCGCAGGAGTCGGAGACATTACATCATCATGGCTGACATCCAAGGAAATGTCCACTAAGAAGCAGTCTGAGAACCACTTGATCTGTGATGGGGCACCCCAAGAGCGCCTGTGTCTGAGCAGTGCTTATTGCAGTAAATAAGTAAATGGGAGAAATTAGCCCTCCATATCCCCAAAGATATTGGGAATGTATGCCATAGAGCTGACTGCAGCTCCCTCTTGCCTTATATGTTTAGAGACCTGTGTCACCTCTTTATACTATGATGGCTGACCTATGTATGCATCTTGATATTTATAGAAATGCCATCTTTCATAAAATCTTTGTAATGCCCATTTGGCTTTGGTAATGCTGAGATCTTGTCTATTTCTGCACAGTTCAGCACCTTCATAATTAACTGGTATTTGTCAGGAATCTTGTTTATCTTCCTTCGTTGTGTATATGACATTCTAGGCTGGTTTTAACTCAAGTTTGATTAAGATAGTTTGTAAAATGAATTTTTGTACCATACAAAAGTACAGTAGTTTTTAGCCCTCTTGCACACCCATCACATATAGAGAAAATATTCCCAGCCTTTGTTACATTTCCAACAGACATCAGATATTTTATACATTTTTAAAAGCTTACCGGGCATTAAATATCAGGTATATAATATTTTATGAAGATTTTCTTTAAACGTTGCTGACTTGGTAATTTTAATGTTAACTTTACATAATTTTTCCCATTCAACCAACTGAATTTCTAACTTAATTCTGTGCCCATCTTATCATACATTATTTTATTATCTCATCTTCTACCTGTCTAGTTAATAAACAACTATACATTTTAAATTAACTTTTCATTAGGAGAAAAATGATTTTATCCAAGTCACCTTCTTAATTTGAGAAGCTGTATTGCTTCTTATTGTTCCTAAACCAAGATTTCATTTGCATTTCCAACCACCAGTCTATTCTAAACCCTTGTAGTTGTAATTCTTCTTTTAATTTTAGTAGTAACAAGTCTTTATAACTCAGTGTTTTTCCTTACTGTACTATAAAGGGTTTTGTATGTGCCAGTTGTGGAGAGACCCAGAGTGGCAGTCCCAAACCTACAACAGGACATTTCTTTCACGATGATTTGTAAAGTCTTTTTGAGCTTTAGCTTTTCTGTATTATAGGTATCAATCAAATCTTTATTACGGTCATTGACCAGCAACACTAAAAGATGTACCTTACATTCTGTTCTTTATTGTCGTGGAAAGGCAGAAGGGCCAGTGTGGGAATGGTTGATCAGTGGCTGGAAGGGTCACAGGAGATGAGAGTTAGGCCCTGGTCTCACTACTGTTACCTGCACATCTTAATATGATGCGTACTATTTTTTGGGTGGTCACGTGATGTTTGATGCACAGTTAGCACCCAACGACAGGGGAGTACAGCAACCCCTTGCCGATTGCAGGGGTTAGGGACCCACCCCACCCACGATGCATGAAATTCCGCGATATGTGGAAGCAGGTAGGGGGCATTGGGGGCGATCGCGCACGCTCCCCACTGCCCCCCTGTGCGGCTCTGAGGCCTTTCGGAGGGGCCCAGGGGGCGGCGGAGAGCAACCCGATCGCCCCTCGCCGCCACCCCCCGTGTGGCTCTGAGGCCTTTCAGAGGGGCCCGGGGGTGGCAGGGAGCAACCCGATCGCCCCCCGCCGCCCCCCGCACGGCTCCAAGGATTTTTGTAGGGGCCCAGGGGGACGGCAGGGAGCGACCCGATCGCCCCCCGATCGCCCCCTCCACAGCTCCGAGGTGCAGGTACTGCGATCCCACGATATAGCGGGACCGCAGTACCTGAACCGCGAAACGGCGGGGGTGTACTGTATTTTACTTCTCTGCGTCCGTCCGGACTTGCTTACTGCGCATCTTTTCCCTGTTTTTTGAGTTGATTCCCCTTGTGGAGAATACATGCATTGCAGCCAGGTAGCAGTCTTTCTTCTTAAAATTGATTTTAATTTCTGGCAGAAAGATAGCAAAAATTGTGCCGGCATGCCATTATGCCACCAACTCAGTAGCAGAACTACAGGAAGTGGCAGAAAAGGGTACAAATCTAATTGGTGCAAATTTTCTGGGGTCGCACCTCGTTTGAGGCGTTAAAAAGTGTGCATCAATAACAGAAGTATTTTAACACAAGCACTAGCGGTGGTACAAAATGCTGCGGTTAAAATGCGCTTCCAGGGGCGTGGTCAGCTGGGATACCAAAATACTGCTTTTCGGAGTGAAGGCACGATCTTTTGCTGCGCAGTCTTTCGCAGCAAAAAGAGCAGCAAAATCGTCCTGAGACCGGGGCCTTAGAGATCTTGATGGCTGTTGTTAAGAGTCATTCAGAGGTCACATTCTGCAGAAGTACATTCAAGTATAGATTGGCAGATTAACACATGCCGGATGGGGGAAAGTCCTCATGTAAATCTGATACAAGAGAAAAGTATGGTCTTTGCTTCTCATGGGAAAGGAGGGGAAGAGCAAAGGGGAAAGAGAAAGACAACGAACAGGTAAAATTACAAATCAAAAAGACTGCCAAGACAGTTGTTGTAAAACACACAACAGCTGGATAATAATACAAACAAACCTGTGTGGATGAACTGATGAAGCCATTTTCAGTCATGAAAGACGCATCCTTTGTCAGCAGTTCACTCAAAGATCACTTCTTCCAACAGGCCAATTTTTACCTGCATGCCCTTGAAGGCTGGCACTATAAGTACTATAAAGAGAGGAATTTTAAAGCATTGCCACATGTTCATATTTGACCAAGAAATAAAGAGCAGTAACTGTTAACCCTCTCAAATCCAGTGATTTCACAATGACATTGGGATGAATTGGCTTTCATAAATACAGTATATCTGGAAATGTCAACGGTTGGAATGGGGACCTTCTATGCCAGTGGTGGTGAACCTTTGGCACTCCAGATGTTCTGGGCCACAACTCCCAGAATTCTGAACCTAGATGGCCAATAACAAAGGACTGTGGAAATTGTGGTCCAAAACATCTGGAGTGTTGAAGGTTCACCACCCCTGTTCTATGCACTGTGTCCCCCTCCCAGGAATTCTGGGATGTGGGTATGGTTGTAACTTGAGTAAAGAAGACAAGGAATGATCATGACCTGTGTGTGTTGTTTCTTCTTCTCCAACATCTAGAATGCATTATTGCCTGCAGGGATGAGGCAGAGAGATCAGACGAAAAAAACACCTACTGGTCCCTTTAAAAGGGATGACCTCCTGGCCCACTTGGAGCAGCAGGCAAAGGATATTAAAGACCGAGAAGATCTGGTTCCTTTCACAGGAGAGAAAAGAGGTAAGAGGCAGACAACAGTATCTGTCCTTGGCCACTTTCTTGTGGTTGGTGGTCATGTGGAGGAGGAGATGCGTGTTCTGGAATTTAGAGGTATATCCAGATCATAGAGTTTCTGTCACTCACTACCAATCAAAGTTCCACAGTGTCTGAAAGGTTATGTATCCACATCATCATTTCTTATGGAAGGAAAGAAAACTGTTAAGAAAACAAAACTTGTATTTGTAGCCATTCAGGATGGCAGATGGAGATCTAAATATGGTTGTGAACTGTAGGATGTGAGCTTAATTTATGACCCATGGCATTTCTTCGCCACCACCACCACTTAGGTCTCTACCATTGAACCTTTGATGAGTGCTGATTAATCATCACATGCTGAACCTCTTGCATTTCCCTTCTATTCTTAATCTCTGATTCTCCCCACCACTGCATACATATCTGTCTATTGAGGCAGCACTCAGTCTGTCTGAAGAAGTGGGCTGAAGTGCATTAATAATAATAATAATAATAATAATAATAATAATAATAATAATAATAATAATAATAATAATAATAATAATAATAATAATAATAATAATAATAATAATAAATACAACATGCCATTGAATCAAGTTACCACAAGGCTCTTAATTCTCTCTCTCTCTCTCTCTCTCTCACACACACACACACACACACACACATTTTAATGCTGTACTTCAACCTTATTGTGGTTTGTTGTTGTTTCTTTAAAAATAAAATCAAGGCCAGGTAACTGAGTCATATACACAAGGAGTGGAGGGGGCTGTTCCAGGAAGAACTGTGTTTAGTTTTCTGTTTCGTCTCAAGAGACAGCCTGGGGAGCAGTTGCTTCTTTTCTGAGGCCTAAATTTAGCCCCGCTCAACCTTCAGAGCTTTCAGGACAGCACAGTCTTTGTCTGCTTATCCATTTTGCATTGCATGCGCAGCAAAGACCAAAATAGTCCCCGTGTCACATTCCATGCCCAGAGAGCCATGAGTGTGCTATCTTTTTTACAGAGGTCTCCTGGATTGTCTTCTAAAGAGGTGCCTCTTTTCATCTCTTTTTGTAGTTCCCACTCTTTCGGTCCTGGCCCTTCAAAATAAAACTCTGTTAAACCTCAACGTGATTTTTGCTTTCCTCTGGAAATAAAATAGCTGACGGTGTTGTTAAAAATATCTGTAAAGCTATTGCCCACAATCACCACCCCCTCATATTCCATCTGTTCCTCTCACATTAAAGTGGGTGATCCCCCTGCCCTGTGCTATGTCAGTCCACTGTCTCCCCTCCGTTGACACACGTTTACATGTATGTACAGTATTTAAACAGAAGATTATGCTGAAAAATATGTGGGAGTACAGAATTTCATTTGAAAGAGACCTTAGGTACTGGAAACAAGCTGGAACTAAGGATTTGTACTCCCAAGCAAGAATGGGCACCAGTACAAAGGGTTTTGCAACCACTAGGCTATTTTCACTCAGAATATTTTGCCGTGCTCTCTTAAGAATCCTCTCTTTAGGCTCCCCAGGAGTCCCAAGGAAGGATCCTCTGTGAGCGTGTTAATGTCTTCTCACCAGCCAGAGGCACATTCCCCAGAGGCCCAGTGCCCAAACATCAATATTATTCACCCATGCAGCTGCCACTACATTACCAGGAGACCTGGATGGGGCCCAGGGGTCATGTTAACATGGCACAGCGCCCTCCTATAACAAGGTGATCCCTCTGACCGGCCTGAGGTTGCCCTGTCTAAGGATGAAATGGTGACAGAGACTTGATGCAGCAGAGAATTCTGAGGGTTGGGAACTGGGATCCTGTCCATCATCATAAATTAGAAAGCCCTCCACTTGGAATTTTTATTCTTAGATATAGCAGGCTTGCAGAACTGTCAGAGAGGCCGGGCCTCAGCTCCTGAAGTGAAATAAGGGGAAGCCCCATTCCTTTGCTGCCACAAAAAATGGTGTTGATTCAAGCTTAATGGGAAAAAAGGTGAGAGGCTATCCCCCACTCTGCTATTCGTGTCCCCATAAATTTGGGAATTAAAACAAAATCCCTTCAACACTTGGAAATTCTGTCCAAGATCACCCATCCTGGTACAACTGTAGGTGGCAGTTTCTTCGCATATTACCTGTGCAAAACATCTCCTCCTGCCCACCCAAAAATCCAGATTGTCTGATGAGGACTTACAGCATCATCTCTTTAAAATTATGGTCCCCCCCCAAAAAAAATCTATCATATTAGTCTCTGACGTTTCACAAGACTAACAGGACGACTTCTTGGAAATTTACTCTCTGTTCCAACTGCTGTCGCCACCTTTTCCAGCAGAAATCAGGAAGGATGAGACAACAAAAGACTAACAGGACGCCCCCCCCCCCCGTGGATACATTCCACACACCTTCCTTCTCAGAAATAGGCAGGCACTATGAGTTTTCAGGGCCTGGGAAAAAGCAAAAAGCAAAGTGTTCTGCTTATATACCGCCCCATACCACTTCAAGTAGTCTCTGGGTCGTTTACAGTTTTAATAACAGAAATGCAGGCTACACATTGCCCCCCCCCCTGCAAGCTGGGTACTCACTTTACTGACCTCGGAAGGATGGAAGGCTGAGTGAACCTTGAGCCTGCTACCTGGGATTGAACCCCAGGTCGTGAGCACAGTTCTACTTGCAGTTGTACTGCATTTAACCACTGCGCCACGGGGAGTATGCAGCTGAGGGTTTTTGTTTTGTTTTCCTCCTTTTCAGTTGAAACCTGAGTCTTGAGAAGCCAATCAAGAGTTCCCAAGGGAAGTCTTTAAAAAAAAGCTCCATTGGTCTTGTTTAGAACGGGGCTCAACTATGAGGCAGCAACCCCTGCTCCAGAGCAGCCATTCTCAATTTTATTTTTATTTTTTGGTCACAGCCATAAAACACAATGAGACATATAGGCCAAATAAGGACTGTATAAGCTACAACGCAAACCTTATAAGGTGGTGTGTGAAGAATTGTCTCGAATCCGTGGCTCCCTTCAAATGTGCCACGCCACCCCCACCCCCAAAGGAGGCCACATGCCCCCTCTATGAGAATAGCTGCCATAGAGGACTGCAGTTTTAACAAGCAAATAAGAATTGTTCTTTTGACCTTATGAGTCCAAGGGTCACCCAGTTCCCAGATTTTAAAGCGTTCATCTGAGGAAATTCATCCAAATTTAAAAATACAACACTTACCACTGTTGGGGCCTTTTTTCTTGACACCGATTGCTGCTTGCATAAGCCATGCGTGCAAATCACAGAGGCCATGGAGAAGTAGTTAACTTTTACACTCAGAATTGTGTTCTGTATTCCCCCTGCACTTATTCTGAAAACATGTAGGCAGCTCCAAAACGAGCAATACTGGAAGATGCTGCTTTAATTCCTTTCATTCACTGAAGCCAAAGGTTTGTCAGCAGCAAGGAACATTCGGTCTGCATCGTTAAAATAACCACCAAACTCCTTGCACTGACATTACAGTACTTGCTATGTTTCTAGGAAAAATCTGGGTTCCCAAGCAGAAGGCCATTGACCCTGTTTTGGAAAGTGTAACTCTGGAACCAGAACTGGAGGAGGCATTGGCGAATGCCTCGGATGCAGAGCTCTGCGACATTGCTGGTGAGATAGCAAGCTCTTTTGCTGTTCCTGTTTTTAATTTATATGTGTGTGTTCTTTCTTGATTGTAGCCATTATTCCACAAAGAAACAAACATTGTGCCTGGCTCCTCTGGGGATGGACTGGTTCATTCATTTTGTTGGTGATCACACAATGTCGCTAACAACATGAATGTTAATTATACCAAAGAGACCGGTCTTTTACAGTTATTACTCATGACAGAGGTTCTTCATATTGTTTACAGCACAAGCTCCGGTAGAATAAACTGTACCTGTATATCACTTCATTGTTAAATACCAACCAACCATGATATCTTTTAGTGTAAATATTTGCCATGTTCTGTCTCTCTCTTATCATGTCTGAGAAAATGGCTTGTCCATGAAAGCTCACATTAGAATATAAGTATTTCATGTGTCACCACATGTATGTCTTTTTTATTTCTTTTAATTATTTTTACCCTTTTAAAACCTACAATGCTTGGACAGACTAACACCACTATCTCTTCTACAATTCTATAGTAATGTCAGTTGAAAAGAAACTGTCATTTAAACCTTATACAGTGACTAGAAAAGTGTTTTTCTTCCTTAAATGGCCCAGTATGGGGTTTATAGCACAAGGTAATCTTTCATTTAAAGAAACATATACACCCAGAAAAATGTTTTACTATTCATTGAAAGATTGATTGAAAAATCAAAATTGAGCCACAAAGCCACACTTGCCACAAAGGTTATAATATACACTACATCTTAGCTTTAAAAACCTCCACCAATGACAACTATGTCAAAGCTATTGATGCAAACAGAACAGAGCAGGATGAAGGTGTAGAGTTGATAGTTGAACTTGAATCAGCTGAAAAATTTGAGAACCTGACTTTTCCTTCCAGAAGGAACTGTAAAGAGATAGGGAGTAGGTTGTGCGTGTGGGGGGGGGGGACTACCCTATAGAAGCAGCTGTTGAAGGTTGAACAGCTCATAGTGAATGACTGCCAAAGGGAAAATATATTATGCCTGTGTGCTACTGACTGACACATTTAAATTTGGTTTCCCGTCCTATTGCCTTATGGTAGTGTATATAGAGCTGAAAACTTATATGGCAAAAACCTTCCTCAGGTATTGTAGCCTCTGGGTTTACCTCACTCCCCTCTATAATTCCTGATGCCACTGGTATGCATTATGACATCACAATTCTCTGTATTTCCTGCTGCCCTCCCTGTCAGCAATAAATAGTTGGGGTAAGTCTGGACCAGAGGCTGCTATCCCACAACCACTAAAAACCACTTCAAACTGCTTGAAGATGCTGCTAATAAAATTGTGTCCCCATGACCAGAGGACTTTAAAGGGGGGGGGTGAATGCCACCATGCCCACTTAAGCATTACCCAGCAAGTTTTGCAAGTACCTGGTCTCGAGGTGGTACAAAGCTTGTCTCAGTTCTGATGCGGATTTTTAAACAGTACTTGAGTTCGTGGGGGCTTGGAAAATCTGCATCAAAACCTTTTCGTTCCACCGTGTTGTGGTTCCCGCTTATGGGAACACAAGAGATGTGGTTCTTTAAACTGTGCCTGTGGGCACACAGGAACAGTGTTTTCAACCATGTGACCATTTGGGGTGGGGGGAAATCTGCATTTTACTTTGATCCAGATTTTCTGGCTGTGGGATAGCAGTGCCTTAACACAGTGTGGCCAAAATAATGTTGTTTAGCACTAGAGTAGACACATTAAATCAATGGGGATTTGGTGAGTCAGCACCTTTGTAGATTCCATTGATTCAAATGGGCCTACTCTAACCGTGACACACTTGAATATAGTAAGTCACAAGTTTTGTTATGTGCTGACAAGTCAGAACAAACTGAGATATTTAAGGCTTCGCCATTTCTATGCTGCCAGTGAGTTTCCATGGCTGAGTGTCTATTGCACCACACTGGGCATTCACACAGTTAGAGCAGGCCCATTTCAGTGAATGGAACTTCCAGAGGCCTTGACTCACTAAATCCCCATTGAGGCAATATTCCTACTCCAGTGTAAATGACACATGTTGAGCCGGTAACTATTGTGTGGTGTTAAGGAAGGTGTGTGACTGCCATTTGCAGTACTGAGTCTAATTGGGGGCCTAAGCAAGGAGAGTTTTGTGCAAATCATTTGGCTTGTTTCCCAATAATTCCATTAACACTAATTTCACTCCTTTCACTCCTCTGTTCATCTCCTATTCATTGAACCAACCTGCTGCTGCTTTTACTATGTCTGTTTTTTCCAGCCTGCTCTCTCTCTCTCTTCCCCCCATCTTCTCATGACATAATCCATCTCATTAGAAGTCACAGAGGGACTGTAAGAGAACTGTTCTGGTGGTGACCTCATGGCCCTGTTTTTAAGAATGCTGAACTGCTTTTAGTCTTGCTGCTGGGTCTTGCCAACTCAAACAACTTTGCTGTGTGTTTTCATTTTCTCTTTGCAAAAGCTGTCTGGAAATTGTGAGTTGGGGCTTGCCTCATAAGCCAGGATATTGGCTTTCTTTTCTCAGTTGTATACTGGGGAGTGGGGATCCCCATCTGCTCTCAAAGGCAGCAAGGCTCCAGCTGATGTGTCAAACTGCAAGCAAACCTTTCAAATCCAGTGAACATATTCATGCAGACAGAAGCTTCACATAATCAGCTTGGCGGATGCCTGCTCCTCAGTAAATTTGCACACCTGCCAAGAATTACAACAGGCCATTTGAGCAAGAAAATGGGTAGATTCTTTACCCCAGCCCCACATTTATACCTATGCAGCACTCCACTAGTTCTGAAGCTGTGCAAGAAAGAGAGGGATTAAAGTTTTCAGAGAGCTCTAAGTACTCATCTATACAGGAGCCTTCTGCTTTATATCTGCATTACTGTTATTTATTTATTGTATATACTCGAGTATAAGCCTAGTTTTTCAGCCCTAATTTTGGGCTGAAAAAAGGGGTCCTTGGCTTATATTCGGGTCAATACTTTTAGCCACTGAGGCAAGTTTGGGTCAGTGGCTCAAAGTCATTTTAAACATTGTGCGCCACTTCTCCTGACCCCCCCCCCCTGTTTAAAATGACTTTTTAAAAGGTCATTTTAAAACAATGTTTAAAATGACTTTTAGCCACCAACTCAAGCACTTGCGTCGGTGGCTAAAAGTCATTTTAAACATCACACACACACACAGCTCACAAAGGAGGAGTTGCCAGGCCCTGCTGCATTTCCCACCCTAGGCTTATACTTGAGTCAATGAATTTTCCCAGTTTGGGGGGTTTAAATTAGGGGCTCCGGCTTATACTCGGGTCGACTTATACTCGAGTATATACGGGTATTTGACTTTTATGCCTCCCATCTAGTGAATAGCTAATCTGGGTGGAGTACATAAAGCACCCAACACAATGGAATAAAGAATAATAGCATAAAATAAAATTAAAAACTTAATACAAACTAGTATCTTAACAATAAATAGAAAACAAAAACTCATTTAAACCAAAAATACGTTAGGACTGACAGCACAACGTAATGATATAATAGAGACAAATAGAAGTTAAAGGCAGAAGCGGATTTAGGTGTATTAATGGAGAATTGTACATTGTGGGGTGCCAAGATAGAAAATCATGGTCCAGGGAAAGCTTGTTTAAACTGTCACATTATGTACTGTTCTGCCATTATCTTTCTCCTCTAATGTACTAGAGTTGGGGAATTTTGCTCTGTATTTGGATTGTATGTGATTTGATTCTGCATTTATTCCCAGTGCCAGGGGTTAATTCCAAAGTTAAAGGAGGTGGAATAGTGCTTAGAGCAGTTACATTGAAATAAATGGAACTTGTTAGTAAAGACCAAGTCCTGTTGATTCATTGGTTCTACTCTTAGTATGAATGACTGAAATGTAGAGACAGAAGAATTAGCTGCTTTTAAGGGAGGAGCCACCTGCTTCTCTGGACTCCCCAGGAGCCGTGCGGTTGGCGCTCTAAAACAACCAAAGTAATAATAATAAAAAATGAGTGCTGACCCAGCCCCAGGAGCCGTGCGGTCGGCACTTTAAAATAAATTAATAAAAAAGGAGCACAGACCCGGCCCCAGAGGTGGCTGGGTTGGCACTCCAAATTCAAGGGGAAAAAATTTAAAAAATAAAAGAAGCGCCGACCTGGCCCCTGGGGCCACGCAGTCGGCGCTTGAAGAAAAAAAAACAAAAAATGAGGCACTGGCCCCAAGGCAGTGCCTCAAAAAGCCCCTGCCACAGGGGCCAGGATCACCCGCCGCCGTCGCCACATGGTAAGTTGACCCAAACCAAACCAAGGGTGGGCCCAAAATAGACAAACCCGAACCACGGGGTTTCTGTTTCGTGCCTGCCTCTAACGCCCACCAGTAATGCAGTGTTGGTTTTATGCTGTGTAAAGTCAGTAGGATTCTGGCCGCTCTTGGAAATTCAGTTTGTTTAAAAAAGCTTTCAGGGAATGATCCTTTGGGAAATCTCCCAGCTCTCCTGTTTTATGACTCTAGGGATAAAGTAAGGTTTTAACTGACTACAGTGGATCTTTACAGGGAACACTACAGTAGTACCTCTTAAAACAAATTTAATTTGTTCTACGGGTCAGTTTGTTTTAAGAAAATTTTGTCTTATGAAATGCAGCTTCCCATAGGAACACACTGAAAATGGATTAATCCATTCCGGAGGCTGTGGGTCACATTGTTCTATGAACATTTTGTCTTACGAAATGCAGTTTCCCATAGGAACGCATTGGGAACGGATCATTAATCCAATCCAGCAGCCAGAATAAAGACAAAAATAACCAGGTTTTTCTTCCTGGGTACATGCAGAACAGTTTTTTTGTCTTGTGAAGCATCTCATAGGGAATTTTTTTACATGCAAGGCATGCCTATTCCTGGAAATTTCTTTCTTTCTACGAGTTTTTTGTCTTACGAGGCATTTGTCTTAAGAGGTACAACTGTATATGGAAATGGTTCCCCCCACTAATGTATGAACAGTCCAGGCAACTCTGGCGTTCTCTGCTCTATCATCCCTTTGTCCAGCTCATTTTGCTACATGCATAGTAGCTGAAATATACCAGAGGGACACTGAGCAGATGATCGTCAGCAGGCCTCTATTGCAGGACTTCTCCTCATGGGACTGTTGTACCAGCGTCAACAGGCATTGATTTACCCCTTCTTGGAGTCTCACCAAGATGTTGTTCTGAAGTAGGTGTCGTTGCCAATTTCTTCCTTCCTAAAAGGACTGAGGCGACAGGGAGCCTGAGCTTGTGAAAGTGATCTTGTGATTATAGATTTGGGATTTGCCGTAGCCCTGTCACGCCTCTGAGTTCCTGAGATGGTGGTAAGTGGGTCTGGAGCTGCAGTGTATCTCAGTCAACCTCAGGTCAGGCATTGGAAAGGAACAGTGAGCCTCATGGCGCAGTGGTTAACTGCCTGTACTGCAGGCAAAACTGTGCTCACGCACGACCTGGGGTTCAGTTCCAGGTAGCCAGCTCAGGGTTGACTTAGGCTTCCATCCTTCCGAGGTCGGTAAATCGAGTCCTCAGCTTGCTGGGGAGGGGTCAATGTGTAGCCTGCATAATTAAACTGTAAACCGCCCAGAGACTACTTGAAGTGTTATGGAGTGGTATATAAACAGAGCACTTTGCTTTGCTTTCTAAAAGCCATAAATGTTCCTTTTCTAATACAGTGTTGGTGCACCTATGGCATGGGTGCCAAAGGCGGCACTCGAGTCGGAGCCCTTTCTGTGGGCACCTGAAATCGCACTTTCACAGCCACCTGGATTCAAGTTAAATGGCTGTATTGGCACTTTGCGAATAATTAGTGGGTTTTGAATCGCAGCTTGGGCACTCGGTCTCTAAAAGGTTCACCATCGCTGTTCTAATCTATTACCTCCTAATAGGGTATACAGTATTCTATTTGTAGTTTATACTGTATGTTTGCAAATGAGTTCAATATGGTGGCAGATATTACTGACTTTTCTTTCTGCCCTCAAGTTGCAGATATCTTGGATTAAATAGTAAGGATGTAGGCAGAGCTGGCTTTTGATTTTAGTGTCATTCCTAGGCATGCCTATATTTTCTATGAATAATGATTGAACCTCACCTATTTGGATGACTGCTAAGGAACTTTAACAGATAGTTTTTAATATGTGGAGATCGTAAGCTCACTATCTCTGCAGAACACTTTTGTGCATGCTTGCTTCAAGCTAAATTTCAACAAGCATACCCACTAGTGTGCATGTGTTGGGTTATAGTCTTAGTCCATGTATGGGAATGTCTCTTCTAAAATGGTACCCACTGCAAAATTTGTATGATTGCTCTAAAATGACCAGTTATTTCAATAAATGCCAGATTACAGCCCTAAGAAAGATCAGTTCTAAAATGCTGTCACATTTACAACTGCATAGGAAGCTGCACTTTGCCAGAGCATGTGCTTCTAAAGATGGATGTAGCTTTAAGAGGTATTAATATTCTTGTGCGCTGCTGCTGGATGCATTTCACATAATGATTGTGCTGATCTGTGGATTAACTCTGAAGTCAAATGAGAAAGTCCAGCTGTTTAACCAGTTTCATCAGGACCTTACAAACTTTGTGGATCCTTCCCATCTCTAAGAGTACCACCTTTGCTTAATGATATTTGGATATGACCTGCATCCCAGACCAATTGGTGAGCCAGTTCTCTGCAGTGTGTTACCAAATGGTGAGGAGAAGTTGAACGTTTCCACTGTTGCTTCTTCCGGATTTCTGATCAACTGCTGTAAACGTCTGCTTAACATTGGGCTGATGAAACATATAGTTGGCTCCCCAAATAGAGGAACAGAAGGGCAGTAATAAGTGTGAGAGGTTGCTGCTTCATAAATGTTCACATTCAACCCAAGTAACTATGAAGCAGAGATGGGAAATGTCACTTTCAGACAGTAACTTGGATGAGCTGTAGCACCCACCTCCAAAATAACTGCTATGAACGCAGTTACATCCACTCGGTCATGTTATCTGTGTCCAATTTCGCAGAGGACACTGGGCATTCTGAGATTCTTCTCTGCCTCGGCGTCCACCCCTTTGAAATAGGAACAAAATAAAATCATTTATCACTGCCAGTCCAAGCTCCCCCACCCCCCGGCTGCTGTATGCCTTGGCCAGATTCTTGCTTTCCTAAGAAAGGAGAATCAGTAAAATTGCTTCACTTGTTTTATTTTCTTCTCTCTCATGTAGCTATTCTTGGCATGCACACCCTGATGAGTAACCAGCAATATTATGAGGCTCTTGGAAGCACAACTATAGTCAACAAAGAAGGACTGGACAGTAAGTAAGATGTACAGTATAGCCTCCTTTTGCAAAGATCTGCGAAACTGTGCCAGTGACCAAATAATAATAAAATTACTCGTTCTCTTTTCTCATATCATAGTAAATATCTTGGAATCTTGATTTATTTACTCAATATATTGAAGAAAATCAAGTTGGTTGCATGTTAGGAAAGCAAATGTCAGACTTGGTTACGAGAGCAATTAAACGCAACAAAAGACATTTCAGAACAAAAGGTTAAGACAGGTATAATTTCATTTGATTTTTTAAAAGGCATTTTATTCAGTGGAATGGCAATCTTTAAAAATAATAAGGTGTTAGGTTTTGGTAAGTGCTGCAGAAATAATAGCACAACAATCTTCAGAGATGGGGTAACCAAACATATTTCACTAGGCTGAGGAATTTGGCGGGGGTTCCCCTATCCACTGTGCCGTTTGCTTTAGTTATTGAATTATTATTGAATTTTATCAGAGAAAATGAAGAGGTTTTTGGTGTAGGTACCAAGAACAGAATTAATGCTAGTCTATTTGCTGATCACACCTTGTTATAATAGAGAACCCTTTAAACTTTTAGAGAAGATTAAATTTACATTTAGACAAGTTTGCAGAAGTAAGAGGTTTGCAGATAGCTTTGCATAAATCAAAAATGTTGTTTTTAATTATAATAAAGTGGGGAAAATATCTGAAAATAGATGTACTACAGTAATCCCCCATCTATCGAGTGGGTTAGGGACCTGACCTGACCCGTGATAATTGAAAATCCATGATATGTGGGTGCTGGGTCGGGTCGGGACTGGGGGTCCTCTCTGGGGCCTTCTACACTTACCTAAGGCCTGGCGCTGCCCCAAACAGGCCTCCAAAGGGCTTTCTGGGCCTGTCGGAGGCCCCAGAAGTAGTTTCCAGTGATCTGGAAGTCACTTCCGGTTTTCCAGAAGTCACTTCTGGTTTTTCGGAAGTGACTTCCAGTTTGCTGGAATCCAATTCTGGGGCCTCCGACAGGCCCAGGAAGCCCTTTGGAGGCCTGTTCAGGGCAGCGTCAGGCCTGGGGTAAGTGCAGGAGGCCTCAAACAGGCCCATGCAGCTTGCCCCAGGGGGCCTTGCCTTTCATATACAGTACTGCGGTTCCCCAATATACCGGGACCACAGTATAAAAACAGCAAAATGGTGGGGGACCACTGTAATATTGAAAAAACGATGAACTGTTTTGGGATAAATATTTCTAGAAGACATAAATAATTGTATGTGCAGTTCATTAGGTAAGCTGATCACGGCAAGCATAGGTTCTAACTCCTTACTCATGGCAACTGGTCAGAGAAACACGAACTGTTATAATTAATGTTTCCAACACCCTATGAAACAACCCTACTACTGAAAGATGGCAAGAAGTAACAAATTTATTAGTATTGTGATAATATTTGGCAATTTTAGTAATATGTTAAATTACTATATCTATTTTGCTTGATATACTCAATGAAAATTTTAAAAATTGTACCCCTTCTTTTTCCCCTCCACCCACACTCTTTTTCCCTGTTCCTCCCTTAAAAATTCAATAAAAATCTATTAAAAAAAAAAGAAACAACCCTACTACTCTCTTCACACAGGTATAATTAAGCCCACACAATATAAACCAGTACCTGATGAACCAAATTTGACTGATGTAGAAGAAACCTTGGAACGAGTGAAAAACAATGATCCAGACCTCGAGGAAGTCAATCTCAATAACATTAAGGTATAAAGTCCTTTCTAGCTGAGCTTTCACTGAATAGGAAAGGGGGGGGCGAATAAAAATCCACCAGATTGTCCCTTTATGTGGCCCAGTTGAAAATAATAATAACTGTGCAAGGCCATAATGTCTAGAGGACATTCAGGGAGTTGTTATAGGCAATAGTACTGTTGGGATAAGAGTGTTTGCTGCAGTTTGCTGGTGATGGAGCGCAGACAGGAATACTGTTTCCGCGGGGGGGGGGGGCGAGAGAACTTACAGTATACCATCTAACATGTCTAAGGGGGAGCAACTTGCTTCTGTTTATTATCAGCTGCTGTGTAAGTCAATGATGATCATCACTAATAACTTTTATTTAAAGTGATTAGTGGAGGATTACTAGGGATTACTAAGCAAGTTTTCCTGAAAGTTAATTCCACCCATATCAACTAGACCTTTCAGAGAAAGTTTATGTGGAATGGGGAAATAAACTGAGTGTAAAATCTACCACTACTTCTCTTTAAAAATGAAATGTGGGACCAAGATTACTTTCCCTTCTTCACCCATTCTTTCTTTGGTACTTCCTAGCTACATTTTAACTTTACATTTCAGAGACAAGATGTGGGGCTGAAAGAATCAGCAAAAAATAGTAAATAGCTGGGGGAAGGATTAAAGCAGTGGTCCCCAACTTTAGGTCTCCAGGTCTTCTTGGACCTTAACTCCCAGAAGCCTTTGCCATCAGCTGTGCTAACCAGGATTTTCGGAAGTTATCGTCCAAGGAGCTAAGAATGGGAACCACAGGGTTAGAGCATTTCAGGGTAAATACCCAAGGTGAAAAGTTTCCGTTTGCTTTGGAGTGCAGAGTTGTACCCCAACAAAACAGCAAACATAGTCACTGTCTTCATGGTTTTTCTTCTGAAGGACATTCCCATACCAACGTTAAAAGCCTACGCCGAGGCTCTGAAGAACAACAGCTATGTAAAAAAATTCAGCATAGTAGGAACAAGAAGCAATGACCCTGTCGCTTATGTAAGTGTTAACACAGCTTGCCCTGGGTAATCTTCTCAGGGAGGCTTTTAATGGTTCTATTTCCTGTAAGGATGACTTGCTATAATGGAGAAGTGGCCAGCCACAAGCCTGACATGAAGGTTTCTCTCTCCCATGGCTGGGGAAATGGTTTAGGCACCTATTCTAAGTACATTTAATCCTGGACATTAAATCCTATTGAAATAGGTGTGACTTATTTTCTTAGTAACTATGTCTAAGACTGGGCTTTTTATATAAGCTGTGGCATATTTGTGATCCCAAGCAAAAAAGAGAATAGACCGTGATGGTGGGTGGACCCGGCAGCAGCATATAGTGGACAACATGATCTTGGTTTACATAAAAATGTATTGGTGACCTTTTTTGGAACAAGTGGTATTGCCAATTAGCATGCTAGATTGGGTGGTGGTGTTATTGTGGTGACAGTTCCGTCCTTCTCTTGCCCAGTAATTGTTTAAAACCTACCCACACAAAATATTTTGACCTGATTTGGCTGGGAGCTTGTGTGTTTCTCCGTGTGCAGATTTGTCAAATAACTGCTGTGAAGAAGGTCCCATTGGGGACAGTTTAGACCTGTAGGGTCAGTGTGGCTTCTTCTGTAGTCAAGTGTATAATGTATTTACTGTTAGACTAGCTTCAGGGCCTGAAGGTAGGTGTCTGAATCATAGGATATGACGAAATCATCTTTTGAACTGATTTCTGATCACCGTTTGAAAGCATAACCTCTTGAAGCTAAACTGCACAGTCATGCGCAGGGTATCCGTGTTACTCAATATTAGGGCTGGTCTAGCTCATGAACTTCCCAGCTGTCTGTAAGTAGAAAGAGAATGCAGGATTACAGCATTTTCTGTGTATTAGACAATATTTTGTCTAAAATTGTTAGACTAAAAATTGAGGGTCGTCTTATACATGGGAGTAAGGCGAGAGACCTGCACGGTTGCAAAACAGTAATTTGGGGTTAGAAAAGAGGTGGTCGTCTTATACAAGGGGTCATCTTATATATGGAAAAATAAGGTAGATTAGTACGGTGTAGACAGCAATGCATCTCATTCCAGTTATTGATGGTGTAACGATTACTGCTTTAGTTAATAATAAATAAGCAGTAGTTTCGACCTGCAATTGTAATGCTAGTCTCTACATTCATCTTTCTCTTAAAATGGAAGGCACTGGCAGAAATGCTAAAAATCAACGGTGTACTGAAGAGTTTAAATATAGAATCAAATTTCATTTCCGGATCAGGAATTGTGGCTCTGGTTGATGCACTCCAGTATAACACATCGCTGATTGAGCTGAGAATTGACAACCAGGTAATCAAATAATCTGTTTCACTTTACCCAAATATAAAAACAACACATAAAATGAAAATAAAATAAAATGTTAGCTCCTGATTGATATTCAGAAGCACTTGAAAAGAAATCTTGCACAAGAAATATGTTTGAAAGGTGGCATGAGTTCCAGAGGCTGCGTGCTGCTCCTTGAATTAGGGGGAATAGCAGATTCTTTGGTTGAAGAGAATTTAAGTGGGGAGCTCAAAGTCTGCCCCTTCTAATACAGGATAACTCCATCTGCAGGGGACACAGGAGCCTGCCTGAGAAATAGGAGGAGTTTGTAGACATTCGGGCACCCCCTGGACAATGGTAGCACCCGCTTGAGGGATCCTTCTACAGTACAGTACAGTGGTACCTTTTATAAAGGAATTAATTTGTTCCAAATGAAATTATGTTAAGCAAATTTTCCTTTATACAAATTTCCCATAGGAATGCATTGAAAACAGAGTGATTCCATTTTTATGTTGTACAGATTTGCCCTATAGGTGATTATGTTAAGCAAATTTCCCCTATCTCTGGAATTTTTTATGTTGTACAGATGTTATGTTATACAAACCGTTTGTTATACAAGGGTCCACTGTACTTGGGAAGCACCATTGCTTCTGACACAAACCAAGAATCTGCCCAGCTTTCTCCAAGTTTTACAACTGAAATGGTGTAATAGGCAGGTGTCAACAAATCAAAGGCTAGCCCAGCCACCACCACCCCTTATGGCTCCTCATTCAGTGCTTCAGGAAAGCTATTCATTTTTAAAGGGTTATGGTTATGAATTGCTTGCCGCATGACTGGCCATGCACTGAACCATTGATTCATTTATTTTACAGATATCTTGGCAAAGTGGAGATAGGGAAGTTGTTGGCGACATTGCACGGGGCAATCAGTGCCCTGTGCTTGTGATTTCTGCTTCAAGCCCATCCATCCTTTAATTGCCCCACTTCCTTTGGCAGGAATAGATGTGGCCAGACTGAGCAGTGTGTGCCACTGGCAGTGCTGCAAAAATAACGGTGTGCCTTCAACCTTGCTCATCCTTGGCTTTGATAGTTGAATTGCTTACCTCATTATTTGTTGCAGAGTTTTGAATTTTAAACTCCTCTGGCTGTGCCGCTGTAAGGCAGGGATTCACAGAGCAGAATTCGCTTCAAGGTCCCCAGAGTAGCCCACCCCCTCTTACTCATCAACTGGCACTTACAGTCTCAGTAACCCACCCTGAGACATTATTAAGAGAAAGAATAAAAGCAAGCTAACAACATGACTGACTGTTTTGAGCAGCAGACCTCAACAGACGCACTGTTTCCAACAGATAGAGAGACAGGGGAAAAGAAATATAGACAAAAGAAGAATGGTTCTCTTTGAATTCAGAGGCGGGGGAGGAGCAATTGGTTACTGCTGGCTAGACTGACAATCCCTCCAACCCAGAAAAATCCCTCCCAGCCACACCTGCTAGAAGCAGCATGTAAGGTTGCAATAACTCCAACATTATTAACTTCCCCATGGTTCACATGTAGTCATGACTGCACTGGAGGCGGTGTGGAGCAACATCCTCCAATTGCTGAAGCTGTTGTTACTGTCTTTAAAAAATGTAAATATGATAAATACATACAGGATGCTATAGGACAGTGTTGGCGAACCTATGGCACGGGTGCCAAAGGTGGCACTCGGAGCCCTTTTTGTGGGTACCCAACATTGCCACTTCATAGCCACCTGTATACAGGTTAAATTGCTGCATGGACACTTTGCAAAAAAAAAAATAGTGGGTTTTGTATTGCAGTTTGGGCACTCGGTCTCTAAAAGGTTTGCCATCACTGCTATAGGATGATAAGGCCTACAGAAGGACTTGTATAAGTACAAATGAAGATGTGCGGGTGGCCATGGATCCTTGCCGAGTGTGACTCAGCTGCAACTTGAGTTTTTGTTGTTGTTAATGTGTGGGGAAAACTCGGACACAAGAGCAAGAGCATAGAGACATCAATCCTGAAAATACTAAAATGATACCTATGCTTTTATTTTTCTCTTATTTTTTTAAAAAGAGCCAACCCCTGGGCAACAAGGTGGAAATGGAGATTGCCGATATGTTAGAAAAAAATACATCTCTCTTGAAGTTTGGGTATCACTTCACTCAGCAAGGCCCCAGGCTTCGTGCATCAAATGCCATGATGAACAACAACGACCTTGGTGAGTCAGTCATCTCTTCCAATGCATTTTGCCACTCTGTGTTTTATGGCAGGGGTGGGGAACCCTTAGCTCTCCCGATGTTTTTGACCTCAACTCCTACACAGTCCTTTATCATTGGCAGTATAGTGATGGAAATCTGGGAGTTGCAGTCCAAAACATCTGGAGGGCCAAAGATTCTACACCCCCCCCTTTTTTTTGGTATATTTAGAAGCATGGATTCCCAAAGAAGGCATTAATTCATCATCTGCCCCAACAAATATGATTTTATGTATTGTCTTTCCAGCAGGCAGAAGTAGTTACTTGATTGGTTACTTTTCTTTTCTTTTTTTTTCTTTGGGTTTTGGTTTAGTTTTTGTTTTGCAAAGTTTTTTGATGGGGTTTTCTGATGTTGATTGGGGAATATGAATTCTCTAAATTCAAGATGCTCAAGAAGAGATGCAGGCATGTGAAAAAAGGCAGCAGAGGAGAAGCCTGGAGTAATGACGGAAAGAGAGAGGAATAAAGAGGACATACATTTCCTTTCGAGGAGAATAAGAAAAATACACTTGATTTGATTTTTATTGCAGAAATCCGCTGTTCTGGGAATTGTGGAAGGATTAGTTTGCTTGTTTCATTTCTGCACTGCCTTGCTCCTGAATAGGAGAAACAAAGTCTGCTCACAATGATTAAATCAAGCTAGAGTCAAAACACGATGAGTTACAAGTTTCAGAACAAAAGCTCAATATTTATTTTAAAGTTATCTGAGCATTTTAAAACACATAAAAGAATATGTGTCCAGCTTCCATGTTGGACTCTTGTCTTGCCCAGTTTAGTTATTAAAAGCCTGCCTAAAGAGTAGATTCCCAAGTCTTGCCAAAAGGATTGAAAGAAGAGCGGGGAGGACCTGACCTCTCACAGGAGGGCTTTTTGTGACCTGGGAGCAGCCACAGAGAAGGCTCTCTCTCATGTCCCCGTCAAACTGTGATGACATTGGGATTGAGAGATGGTTCACTGTATCTCTCATATGGAGAGATACAGTCCTTCCGGTAGCCGGCATCCAAACCATACCATTTTTAATGGGTCATAAATAACCAGCACTTTGAATTGGCCTACAAATAGACTGGTAAGCAGTGAAGCTGTGTGGCAGGAGAATTATATGCTCCCTTTTACTGGTCACAGCCAGCAGTTCTGAACTGTCTTCAAAGGCAATCCCACCCAAGGCAATTGCAGTAATCCAAGTGGAACAGAACTAAGGCATGTATCATCGAAGTCCTCCTCAGACATCTCAAGGAATGGGTGTAGCTCTAACTACTGAACTTCAAAACCTGAACATCCAGACTCAGGGTTTAATGCAGAAGGATACCCAAGCTGCGGGCCTGAGTGTTCAGGGGGAGTGTAACCCCATCCAGCACTGCTTGCATCCCTGTTTCCCTGATTTGTGTTTAATTTGACCAGGAGCACCCCTCTCTTGCCTGGATCAAGTTCCAGCTTGTTTGCTCTCAGTCAGCCCATTATTTGCACCAGTGCATGCAGTACAGGAACAGGTTTCTTGGAATTGGATGGAAAGGCGAGTTGTGGGTCATCGTCATATGGATGGCACTGAACTGCAGAACTTTGGACTGCCTCTTCCAGCAGTTTCAAAGAATTTTAGACCTTTCACACACACCTTCCAAGGCAGGAACTCTGGCCCTTTCATGTCTCCTGACGTGGCTTCCTCTTCCATGCCACCCCTTTTGGTATGGCTCCACTGCCTGCAGGATGGTTCTCACACAAAACCACCCTGATTTTAAGCTGTTTCCTCAGATGCCCAATGGCACTCGTGGGTAGAAGAGGAAGGGGGAGACAGCCGACTTGCAGCTAGGCTCTAAATCCTGCTAAGAGGGCAGAGGTTCACAGGCCAAAGTTCCACAGGGAGAGCACGCAGCAGCCAACCAGTGGCAACAGTCACTGTCTCTTATGCAGCGCTCTCCTGGGTCAGCAGGTATTTAGAAGAAATTGTTCCAGAGATGTGTTGTTACGGTCGTGACCGACTCTTTGTGACCCCATGTCCATGGAGTTTTCTTGGCAGGAATACTGGAGTGGTTTGCCAGTTCCTACTCCCAGGTGCCTACAGCGCCTGGTATTCCCTGGTGGTCTCCCATCCAAGTACTAACCAGGGCCGACCCTGCTTAGCTTCCGATATCAGGCGTGATCGGATGTGCTCAGGGCATCTAGGCAGCTCTTGTACCATAAATCTAAAGATATTAAATACTTACAGTACCGTTGGGTGTCTTTCCCTCTTGGTGCTGCTGCTTAAGGTTAAGATGGGGGTTGTTTTTTCACGTTGACAAAATATTCACAAGGAGATGTTAAATGCTTTGAATACAGCCTTCTGTGTTTCAGAGGTCTCGAGCAGATACCTTTCTCTGTGTTTGCAGTGCCTAGTCCTCTCTGCCCACCTCTTTTTCCAGCTTAAAAAAAGGCAGAATTCCTGGTCCTGGAAGCTCCCAGGAGCAGCAATTCAGCTTTTTAATAGGACTCCAACCCCACCTGAACTGTTTAACCCATTATCATTGGGGGGGGGGGTAAGACCTGAATGGTGACTTCTAGCCAATTCAGGGTGGTGGTGGTCTGGGGGGGGGAGGGGCATTTTTGCAGTGGGTCGCAGTGGGAGAAATTTGGTCTCCAGACCTGCCAAAGTTACTCATCTCTGCTTTTAATGGTAGAAGCTGAGGACGGAGCTTGAGGTAATCTGCCCACACAGCATATATGCAAAGCATACAGTGGGTCCCTCTGCCCCACCTGTGGATGGGGGAGCAGTCTCGTACGGGTGTTTGTACACGACCCCTAAACTCCGCCGCAAATGGCTCCCTGCTCTGGAGCTTAAAATTGTTTCCCCACCAGCTCTGGAGTTTACAGAAAATTAAGTGCGGGCACGCCCACCTAAGCGCGTCCCAGCACACTTTTCAGGTACCTGCTCTTGGAGGGTGAAAAATCCCAGATCAGGATGTAAAGGAGTGAGTGCCCAGCTCTCCTCGCTTCTGTTTGTTGTTGTTTTTTTGCCTCCCACCCCTTTAAAAGAAGGAATTAGGAAGAGGACGGGGCGGGGAGGCTTGGAGGCAAATGGAGGTGAGCCTGCATTCTTTTGTCCCTTTTTTTCTCCCTCCCCTCACGCAGACAGGATCAAGGAAGTGCGGAGGGGTGGGGATGCAGTAAGAGTAACAAACCCCCAAGATCCCTGGTCCGAATTTAAGTGGCCAGTGGATCTTAGGGGTTGTGTGAAAAGGCCCGAAGTTTGGGGAACCTCAACAGTGATGGTGGAGGGTCAAGGAAACCAAGAAAAAAATGCCTCTTACAAGACCGGCATCCGTGGGAGTGTCTGCTCCAGTTTGGAGGAGGAGGAGGAGGAGGAGGCCTAGTTTTATCTCCTTGGTTGCCAACTTGCCACAGCTGTGTGGAAGATATCTGACTCGGTTCTTATTTGCAGCTCGTTTACGTCGATGTGATGGCCTCTGACATATAACACGTCAGCCCTGGAACTGGAAGGTGTATAAGTATAGATTCCCCTCCCCTCTTCCACTTGGCAGTTCTTATCCCCCCCCCTTTATTTTCCTTCCTGGGCTTCCACAGGCAATTCCTTTCTCCTGTTCCACTTGGTTTTGACTGTCTCTCTCTCTCAGCTTCTGGCCGTGGCTTTGCTACAGATGTCTTCTATCTTTTAGCAATAACTTCTGTTCCCTTATTGGAAGAAAAGATCTCTTGACTATATTTTACCTCCACTGTCAACTATACATTTATCTCTCTCTTCCCCCCCTGCTTTTTTCCTCCTGCCTGCTTTATTTACAGTATTTGATTGACTGAAAACTAATTATTTTGCAAGGCTAATGGGGAAAGCATGACAGGTTAAAGGCAGTCCATGGTTTCAGAGAAGGAGAAGCGGTCACTGTAGGAGGGATTCATTTGAGGGAGGCACGAGATGCCAGGACCGCCCGGTGAAGTGCTTGCACCAAGGGGGCAATAGATAAACCTAGTAAGTGTTGTTCGTGCCCTTTCTTGTCAGGAGGTCACCAGTTTGGGGTGGTAAATAATATTCACTTTGGAATGGTGGCTCTGCCGTGTAAGGCTGACTGTAGTTCCTAAGGCACCACCACCACCACCACCGCCTCCAAAGTTTCACGGTCCAGCCGGCTCACCCATCCATGCACTCAGGGGACGCAGCTGCTGTTCTTCTCATACAACTGCTATCATGACATCTCGTTCTCCCTTTCACCCACATGGCAGGAACAGCCTTTGATCAAAGAACTCAGACTCAGATTATTATTGTATTTTGTGGAGAGCACCTTCGAAAGCACTCTCATAGGGGTCTCTGATAAGTGGAGAAGAGTGTCTTTGGCAGTTTTACACCTGATCCATTGCACACTTCTGTGAAGGAGGGCTTAGCGACGTATCCTCACTCTCTATTTACACTCGAAGAACTAACGGATGACAACATGGGCTGTTTTGGTGCCTTTTGCTTTAAATTAGGTATAGTTCAACTGGAACAGCTTCCTCCCATATATAATCCAAGCTGTTGTTTGCTTGTTACGTGGATAGGGATTAGTTGGCAGGGAAGGGGTGAATAGGCAGAACCAAGCAATTAAAGCAGGTTTGAGTAATTCATCTGGTTCCACTTGACACTGTGGGCATCTCCCACTACAGACATAGGCAGAAAGCCTGAATGCGCTTACTTGGAAGAAAAGTCCTCCTAAATTTAATGGGACTTATTTCTGAGCAGGCATGAGCATGACCAGACTGTGAAAATGATGTTGCCCTCCTTCCTGGTCTTCTTGGAATGGAGATTCTGGTGCTGGGGAGGGAAGCTTAGCAAGCAACATTCTTAGCATAGGATGGTGTAATGGCAGGAGCTACTGGTCATTAATACCCTATAGAATGTCTAAAAATCCTTTGTGTATACTGTATGCAGCCTGACTTGAAATCCTCTTTGTTAAAACTTCCAGCCTGATTTAGATAAGTAGTTTGTTTTCCTAAGAACCTAGCAAGTTTATTATCCCAGATTTAATACTACAGGCTACTCTTTTCTTTGGTGTTAAAAGTGTTTGGAACTTTCAGTGAGCAGAGAGCAGTGTCTTTACCTGAACTGTGTTCCCCCCCCTGCCTTTTCAGTGAGGAAGAGGAGGCTTGCTGACATGAATGGACCCATCTTTCCCAAATGCCGGACTGGAGTGTAGTTCTTGGTTGCAGAGATAGCATCAGCAAGTTTGCACTGGACTATGAAGTGGCAGAGCAACTGTGCAGTGAATTTGTGGTGCCTGTTTTTTTCCTATGACATCCTTATGCACTGAAAAGTTGAAACTAAACTAAATAGTGATGTAGGCAGAGATCTTTATTATAAGCGTGTGGATGCTTTTTTTTTTAGAGCCAGAGAGAGAAATGTGTACCCTCCCATGTGGCTGGATTGCAACTCGCATCAGTCTGAGCCAGCCTAGCCTACAGTGAAGAATGATGGCAGCAGCAGTCCCTAAGCATTTAGAAGGGCACACACTTCCCATCCCTATATGAGAATAATTTGGAATTTGAGCCCATTAACAGTAAGGGACATATGCTGGATTTTGAGTAGATACATCATAGCAGAAAGATGTCTTGATTTTCTAGCGAGTTTGCAGCCCAATTTCAGTCTGGATTTTTGTGTGTGCATGGTGTGATATGCATGAGTAGTTAACAAGAAGACGCAGTACTACTCTGGGCATGTAGCAGAAACGTTTAAAACTACTTTTATTGTTTTGACTTGATCACAAGAATTAGACAAGAATTGCTAGTTTGACAGCATTTCCATTGTACATTGTTCATTTTAGGACTTTTGAATTGCAATCAGCTGGCAACATCCCCATTCCCACCTTGTAAACTAATTGTAAGAGCATCTGTTATTTTTAAGGCCTCTGCACCCTCACCTAGCAGGAAGAATTTAAGGCCACTTGTTCTCTAAGCTATCATCACAAAAAGAAAAGGAAAACAAAGAAATGCAGAATAGGATGCTAATAGCTTCCTTTTTTTCCCCTGAAGAGATTTAAGAACACTACAAAATATGAATTTGCACATGATGTTTTCTTAATCCTCCTAGTATGCACCAGGCAATTGCTAGCCATTCTTATGGATGGCTGACTGCTTTATTTCTATGTTACACGTGGCCCACTTTCAAGAATCGTCCTCACTATTGTTTTGGATCTGGGCAAGCCACTTGGGGCAGTCCCCTCGATCAAACTGCAGAATGCTACGTCTGTGTGTTTTTTTAAAACCTGCACCAAATGAATGGGACACAGGATTCATGCCTGACCAGGAGCCCCCACTGAACCCCACCTAGCCTTCATGAATCCCTGCATACCCTTCCTCAAAGGGGTTTTGTACAGAAACATGATCTTGACTGGGAAAGTTGGGAGCAACAGGGCACACTGCGGTCTCCCATCTTCCCAGGTGCCAATGTGAATTTAAAAGCCCGCGCTACTCGATGACAAGACAGTCCGTATTGAGGAGAGGGACATAAAAACCCTTCCGCTGCAACAAGTGAGCTAGCCTGCCCTTTCCATAATAAACAGTGGGGAAAGGGTGCCAATCAAAGAGGAATAAGGGCTGTGTGGCAAGGCACAGACATCTGCATACACACTAATGGCATTATTAGACCTGTAAAGCTTGGCTTATAGCCAGTAGAGGCAGCCCACTGGCTGAAATCGCATTGCTCAGTGTAGTAAATCACACTAGAGAAGAGCCATTGAATCAGTGGGGATTGGGTTCATAATTTCTCCTGATCCAGTAGGTCAACCTCAGTTCTGACTTGACTTGTGCTCACAAAGGTGGCCACACGAGTAGCCCACTTGACTCCATGGAAGTCACCAGGGAGTGGACTCCCAATGCCCAGTGGCTCAGTGGGCCGACTCTAGTGCTAAGCAACAGGACACCAGCCAGTTCAGGGTTTCCGCTATTATTGCTAGGCAGCAGATCTACAAAGAGCACAAAAGCTGTGCCACTTGTTTCAGTGAATGGAGACCGCGTTGCACTGATGCCTGATGGGTTGAACCCTGCCTCCTGATGCTGTGTTTGTTTGTAAAGGATGCCTTAATAAAAGTACCACTTTTAAGAACTTCACGGCTGTTTTCTGACACCTGCCTTCAGACACACAACCCCAGCTGACGTGCCGCTGAAGTGGCATCCGGCTCTTTCTCCCACATTCCTCCCATTTGTATATTTAGACGTGTCAAGGCTTGCATGCAATTGCAAAGGGACCGCCATCCTTCTTTTATATTTTTGAGTAAAAAAATGATGTGCATAGATTAAACCTTTGCGTTCCCCACCACCACCCCAGTTTTACCTACATTTCGAGCAGTTCTCAGAGGTATATTCTGGCTAAAGCCACTGGCCGTCAAAGAACAGAACAGGTTACATTTCTGAACAGACTTTTATCTAATCCAGGGTTGTGCAAACTTTATTCCACCCACAAATCCAAATTTTTGAACCAAGGACAAGTGGACTGCAACATATACAAATCAGGGCACATTAAGCCTCATTTCTTTTGTGTAATTTATTGCGTAGTACCTACTATTTTGCACCATTCTCTGCCTTTAAAAACAGGTGTAGCCAAGGGGCAAAGGATGAAGCAGGACTGGGAAGCCCTGGCAACGGCCACTGGGAATGCTCCTCTCTGTAGGCTCAGAGATGCCACCAGAAGCGGTAAACGAGACAGCAGTGTTGCTTTGCAAGAGGTGGCATTCCTTTGAGCGATCATCTTCTGAAGTTCAATGCACACACAGACACACAGAGTGTTGTATTGCAGAGGAAAAACACTGTTGGTACAGCCTGCCTGACTTAATTCTTATGTATGCCCATTATCCGGACATTAAACAAAAATTGAGAGAGGTAACTAATGGTGGCTGCAAGGGGATTGTACACTCCCAGGTGTGCAACGGCAACAGTCTGAATTCACTTGTCAGCACACTCGGGTTCAAGTGCATCCTGAGAGCTACACGTTTTGGTGGTCTGTAGACGGCACTTCAGGTTTTTGCCCTCCTCCCAAGAGCACGGCTGAGCCTAGCAGGTGACGCCATGCCAAACATAGGATGCATTTTAAGGGCCAGCATCTCTGAGAGCAGACGCTTGCTTTTAGCTACGTGTGTATGTTGCAGGGGGTGGGTGAGAAGGGTGAGCCCTGCTGCAGTGACCTTACGTTCTCCTGAGTCTCATGGAGGGCGGTGAGTCTTCCCAGGATAAAGAAATGGACTCACTCTTGGTGAGCCAAGGTGGAGATTTGTTAACGTCTCACTGCACGAACTCTTGGGGGCGGGGGGAACCTGAGTTCTGCATATGAGCAGCTGGTTTGAAACAAAATAAAAAAGCCGAAGGGGTTCAGGGAGCCAGTCAATAAATAAACAGCTGAAATTCTTTTCATCTTTACCAAAAACATGTGTCGTCTCTCCAGCTTGAATAAAAGGGGCCTGTAAGAAGACTTGCACCCCATTCTCGCCTCTGCTCAAACAGCACCTGCTGGGCTTTGGAGTGACATTAAAAAACTGTCAAACCCGTTTTATCAGACTATGTACCACAAACAATGGGACCTTCTTATAAAGCCCTGCAACCCTCTGAGATGAAGCAGGCATGTTCAAACTTCAGCCCTCCAGATGTTTTGGACCACAGCTCCCACAGTCTTTTGCCATTGGAAATACAGGCTTGGAATTCTGGGAGTTTGGGTCCAAAACATCAGGAGGGCTGAACTTTGGACATACCTGAAATAGTTTGTTTCAAGGCATGGATCCACCCGCAACCCTTACAGCTGTGTTTTTCTGCCAGGCAAGAAACCATTAAGACCAGCCTGATACAGATCACATGATTCTTATAGCTCAAGAGTATTGCTATTTGTATGCATATATTTGCAACTGGGATGGGCAACAAGGGGGCCCTGAGTGATACTACATCGCCTGCCTGATAATCCAGAGCCAAAGATGGGAAGAGACTGCCGTGCCGTCTCTGCCATTAAAAGCTCCTGCCAGAGGCAGCGGCACTTTCGACCATTTGGCTCCTTTCTTAAAGTGGCTCTCCAGGAAACGTAGCTGTTGACTGCACAGACAAGGCATATTCCAAACATTTTAAAGTGTCAAGGCTGGAGTGCGTTCATTTAAGGTACTTTAGGCTCTTTTCCTGGCTGCCTAATAAGACTATCATCACTGAGCTCTTAACACGGTACCTCTGACTATACAAAATACACTAGAGATTCAGTTTGCCTCGACAGCGGCCGATGGTTTCTCGGTTTGCGTACAAGTCGACCCGCACTTCTCTATAATTTTTGCATTCCGGCAACTGATTCCCGCAAATTACATTGCTTTGATGCTCTGGATTCTTACCCCTGCTTCGATGCGTAGTGTACCGATGTTTGCTGTTTGCATTCTGGGTCCCATAGTAAGCGGAGAGGTGATCAACTCACTCAAGGAACTGTTCTGTAGCACCGCAAATGTCTTTTGATCATTTTGTTTTGTTTTGCACACAGCAGTCATTTACTTCTAAGCCAGCCTGGCAGCGAAGCTGTCTCATGGAGCTAGTGTCCCCAAATGCCACTGCCGTCTGTCTAGCTATCCCCCCCGCACCCTCCATCCTACACAGCAGTGTCCCCAAAGCAAGACTCTTGCTCCCCGGCTCTCCCTTAAACATGCTCCAGGGGCACTTGCGGCCGTGCCCTTGTGCACTCGCACTCTTCCTTGAAGGCCTCCCGCCGGGCAGGGGCTGTAGCCAAGGCCAGGGCTTTATCCTGGCACAGGGGGCAGCAGGCGGTGAGTCCTTTCCTCTGGCACTCGGAGCAGGTCAAGACGAGTTGGCGGCAAGGTGGAGTGGAGCACAGTCGGTACTGGTCCCAGAGCATCCCACAGTAACGGCAAGCTGGGGAGACAAGAGCAAGGCTGAACCCCCTTGTAGGCAACTACAGTGGTACCTTGTATAAAGGAACTAATAAATTCCAAATAAAGTTATGTTAAGCAAATTTTCCTTTATACAAATTTCCCATAGGAATGCATTGAAAACGGAGTAATCCCATTTTTATGTTGTACAGATTTGCCCCAAAGGCGATTATGTTAAGCAAATTTCCCCTATCTCTGGAATTTTTTATGTTGTACAGATTTTATGTTATACAAACTGTTTGTTATACAAGGGTCCACTGTATTTTGTTCACGTTCTATTGGTTTACATTTATTTCCTGGCTTCGAGGGAGCTCAAAGCAGTGTTGGTGGGTCTCTTTTCCTCCAAGCATTTGATCCTCCCAACAGCAGTAGGACATGGGACATGTTGCGAGAGGGGATTGGCCCAAGGTCACCCAGCGGGACTTGAACCTGACTCTTCGGAGTCCTGGTCCAAAAATATCACTGGAACACCACATTAGCTATCTTACTATTTGTGGCTGCCACCGGCCCTGCGTGAGTTGGATACGTACACACATTGAACTGGGTGACAGGCTGGCAGCACTACAGAGACGCCGCAGAGTAAATCTCTCTCACTTCCTGCAGGCAGCCTTCCCAATGCGATATTTTCCATGGGTGTTAAATTTCACTTGCATCACGCACCCACAGAAACAAAGCAAAACCCCATAATTATTCCGCCAAATTTGTAGAAAGTAGCAAAGACAACCGTGCGTACCACAAAGAACCAGTGTGATGCGGTTGAAGTGCCTGACTGAGATTTAGGTAAGAAAAACAACTTTGCTCAGCCATGGAAACTCACTGGGGGTGGCAACGGCAAACCACTCCCTTAGACATCACAAGCACAAACCTTGAAAACCTTTTTAGGGGCGCTGGAAGTTGGGAGCGACCTCACATCAATGAAACAGTGAAGGTATAGATCTAAAACCAGAATGGCTCAGATTCCCAATATACATGCACACAACTAGAGGCTGCTTTGTAAAGGCAGCCTGGAAATTACGGTGAAATACTGGTGGCTGTTAAGAGTACAGTTCACAAGCCATGAACCCGGACCAAGTATCCCAGTAGCAAGTGTTCTGCACAGCCCCTTCAGAGAGCCTGGCCTACCTGAAATCACGTCGCCATTGGAGGAGATGGAATAACGTTCATCAAAGACAAAGAGCTTCCCTCGGTAGAATCCATCTGGAAATTCTTCCAGGTATTTGTGGATGCCACCCTTCAGATGGTATACTCCTTTACACACACCCTGTGTCAGAACAACCATAAATCATCCATATGTTGAGCGATATCTAATATCGTGGCAAAGAGTTCTACAGTCTACAGCTGCCTTGGCTATGATTACCGGCTGGGGTGATTCTGCCCATTTAGAGACAGCGCATTTAAAGTTGTGTAGGCTATACATAGGACTGAGTGTTAGAAGAGTGTGGTTTGGTGAGAGTAAGTTGAGATTGGACTGTCTAGGGAGAGTCAGCAGGGAAAAAGTTGAATTGTTGGGAGACAGGCAGCAGAAAAAATGATAGAAAAGTTGATATATGACTGTCTAGAGGGAGATGTTGAAAAGAGCAGAGAGTTGAAGGAAGCTAGTCGTCTGAGGATGAGTTTATGAAGATATACATGCAGAGTTTACAGTTTTAACCCTTATCACTTATAGTCAGGAATCTCCCTTCATATTCTTGAACTCTGGTCCTTGAATAAACGTTTCAAACAAATATCTCTTTGAACCTACCTCTTCTCATTATTTGATTGATATGGCAGTAGAACTAGAGAACCCAGAACACTAATGAAGGAAAACAGACCCGCATCACATGAGGCAGCTGAGTTTTTACCGCCAGTAGGGATGTAATGTAGGCAAAAATGTGCCTGAGTGGGGCCAGTGATTAGCCTGAAGAGTTTGTGCCTCAGCTAGTGTAAGAAATGAGTTGAAAGGTTAAGCACCTCAGTGGGCCATCACACGGACCTTTTGCTCTATTTCAGAAGAAAAGAAATAGAGAGACTGTTTGATAGGCCAGATCACAAGCAGATCACAAGACAGTGGATATAACAGAGCCTAAGGAGAAATATCCCTGAAGATGTGAGGCCATTTCCCCTCAGCTTAATGAACTATCTTGGGAGGACAGATTTAATCCCCAAACCTTAAAGGACCTTTAGCTCTGAGGGAGGTTTGCCAAATCACAGGCAAGCATAGGAAGTAACAGCATGGGGCTTCCTGCAGCAGGCTTCCCCTATTACTCCTGGTGGTTTTGTTTCTCTCTTAAATACCCATTTAATATTATTCAGGTGGCTCTTTGTAGCTGGCTCTTAGTAGAATCCCCTGCATCTCAAGGGAAGGCAGGGTGTGTGGGAAAAGGATTTGGTGCCCTTTACGGCTCCTTATGCCTCCAAAGAAATACCACCGGCTGAACAACTTAAGCAGCGAAAGCAACATTTCTTCAATCCTGCTGCCTGAACAACCCAGCTTTTCTTAACATACAATTTGGGTTGGGGAGGTCCTGTGGACAGAGTGCATGCCACCTTGTTTATATGGTCAGTTATATGGGCTCAGCCGCTCCAGGTGTGGAAACAACCGATCTGGCTCTAACTCCCAGGCTAGTAACCTGTTGGGGAAGCACATGGGGTGAAATAGCTGTGTGCCAAAGTACACACAGAAGGCATTCTGGATCAAGCTGCTGCTGCTGTTGCTGCTGCTGTGTTGGCAGGTGCACGGCAGAAACCTCCTCTGTCTGCCACTCGTGTTGTGCAATGGGGCAGGGATCTCGCAGAAAGCACTGCCAGTTGTGCAATGTTCCAGGCATGCAAAATGGCTGCACCTCCCTCTTAGAGACCACTCTTTTATGATTCCAAACAAAACCAAACCAGACTACACAGTTTTCGTGTGTGTGAATAGATAAACAACTAGTGTAAATCTTCCACAGGACATTTGCTACAGTGTTTCAATAATGCCTTTTCCATTCCTCCTCAGCCATTATGATTTACAGGACTTTATCCAATGTAAACTTTCCCCCCTCTCTCTATGGTTTGGCTTGGTTCTCTTTTTCAAAATACTTTCAAAGCAGCGAAGCAAGCCAGCAAAGCTGTGAGTGTCTTACAAGGATGTCGCTGCTCCCGGCCTATTCACCAGCACAGACTCCCCGTGTCCCTTCCCCTGAGGCAACTCACCTTGGACATGAGGTAGGCTGAGCCCCGCTCGCAACGGATTCCGCCTGTGCAGTACATCAGCACTCGCTTGCCCCGGAAAAGGTGCAGGTTCTCATCCACATAGGTGGGGAAGTAGCTGAATTTCCTGATGTCTGGAGCCAAACAGCCTTGGAAGTGTCCCTGGGGCACAGGGGTGGGGTGGGGGGGTGAGATGGGGAGGGGAGGGAAGACACCCGTTAAACTACCATTGCCCTCCACAGATTCTAAGTGGTTGGATAGCTGGGTCCACCATTTTCATTTATTTATTTATTTATTTATTCATTTATTTATTTGATTTTTATACCACCCATTTAGACCGAGGGCTACTCTGGGCAGTTTACAACATGGAATCACATGACAATTAACAAAGGAATGCATTTTAAAAACCAAAATACAAGGAGCATAATAAAACAAACTATACATAAATCAACAACGAGAAACTAAAATGAAGATAAAATAAAGATGAAAATAGCAGGAGATTGATAAAATGGGGGGGAGAGAAGATAAGCAGTAAAAGAATAGTGTCTTACTGAATGTTTGAGAAATCATTCTATACAACCAAGACTTCAATAGTTTTTTAAAAATTTGAAGCGAGGGTGCCAGCCGAATTTCAGGGGGGAGATGGTTCCATAACTGGGAGCAACCACCGAGAAGGCCCTACTCCTTGTTACAACTTTCCGGGCCTCCCTCGGGGTTGAAAGAACATCATGTGAGGGAAGCGCATCAAGAAAGAACGAGATAATGAGGGGCCCATGACTCAGACGGAGGGGAACGGCTCAGGAGGAGATGAAAGGAGACATGTCTGGTAAGAGGAGGTAAGACACCAAGAGAAGTTAGAGGAGTGTGGGAAAACACTGATGGAGGCAGAAGGGGCCAAGGACTGGACTGAAGCACCATAATGCCCTCAGGAGGAGCCACCCAGAAAAGCCACAGCTTTCCACTGGCTGCAGGACACCCTGGCTCAGCATCACTGCAGTCAACCTCTGGGGAACACCCGTTCAGAATTTCCATCCCCTGCACAGCTGAGGAGGTGGAGGAACCCACAAGAGTTTCAGCCTCTCCACCAACCAGAGGCCGACATTTAGGCTGCATGGTGGCAGAATCCTGGGCCAAGTGTTCTGCTTCTTCGGCGCATTTGGGACTCAGTCCAACAGCAACTGTAGAGCCAAAGCGGGTGAAGTTCACCCCACACCACAGCAGAGATTAAAAAAAGTAGATGGTGGGAGGGACCCATCGGGGAGCAGAGAAACTATCTGGCCCTATTAAGGTGAAGCTGAAGTTACTGACATTGTAATGGGTGGACCTCCTTAGATATTTTGAGACTCTTGTGCACATGGAAGACTCCGGCGAGGGGGAGTATGAATGTAAACTATGAGTGTACATAATATGTCATTGTACCAGAGTGGTACAATGACATATTATTTTAAAATCCCAGGTTCCAGATACAAAAAAAATACATCTACATACACACATGGACTGGCCATCTATATATGCCTGTTAGAAGGAAATCAATTTGCTTCAGACTTCCCTGGTTCCCAAAAAGACAAATCATAGGCCACCTACTATTTTACTTTCATAGAAGTTCCTGCAGTCCAACAAAAGGGTATCTGCTTGTGCGTTGTTCCCCTGGGAGAGGTATTTCTCAACTTCTACGTGAAATTCCTTGGGAGTCAAATGGATCCCTGCAAAGAAATTAAAATGGCTTCAAGGTCCCTTAAAGCAGAAATTAGAAGTATTACGTTTCTGATGACCACTCCCCAAATGCCCCAGCCAGCCTGGCCAGAAACTTCTCCAAGCTTTGCTCAAAAGGATACAAACACACAAATTCTGATTTCAGCTGCCTTTTCCCCTCACAAGTTTACAGAGCCTAGGGTCACAGCAAGAAACTATTTCAGGTATTACTTTTTTTCTACATGTACATTAAAATTTGCATTGAAACAAGGCATCTGTATGCATGTACATACATATCATGTACATGCAAGAAATGCCTTGTTTCAAAACATGAGCAAATCCCTCATGTCTCCGGTTTTGTCACATGCCAAATAGCAATTACAGCAGGATCTGATATTTGCAGATTCTGAATCCGTGGTCTGAAAACATATGCATATATCATACCAGTTCTGGTAATGCGTGTTAAAATATTTTCCTGAGTTTTTCCTCCCTTTGCTTGTTTCAATGCAAATTTAGCAGTTGCTATTATCTGCGGATTTCAGTATCTGCAGGGGGTGGAGCCACTCTGCTGAGGATATGGGCTTCCCACTGTACACAGAAATCCCATGAAGATCTCCAGCCTCCATCAGAGATGAACAAGAAGGCAGCAGTCATGAAAGCCAGAGCGTTCTCAGGACGGAGTACACAAACAGGGGGAGCTAGTCATTCCTTGCTGTATATAGATAAACACAAAAGGAGATGGAGCACAACAGACACATCACTGCTGCCATTCTCCTATGTATGGACGGCACTGGGTCTAAAGTCAAAGACTACAGTGCGCCCCCCCCCCACATGCCTCTCAAGTATGTTGTTCCAATCGCTTAACCGCCATCTTTAAGCCAGCACAAAATATGCATTCGCTAACAAGGTGCCCCTGAAATTAAGACTCCCCGTGGGCTGATTCCAAGTAGAGATGGGTGTTCCATTTTGGAAGGGGACTGGTTCCAAAACAAAACACACCAGCACAGCTGGCGCTCAGAACCAGTCCCACCCTCCAGAACAAAATCAACCACTGTCTTACCTTGGTCTGGTTTGGGCTGGGCAAAAATCCAATCAGGAAGCAGCCTCCAATGTGTCACCTTTCCCTCTCCCTGGCACTGGCCAATCAGAAGCTGTCTGTGCAAGGGCATGCACCATCCCACCTCCCTGTCCACCGCAAGGTAAAATAGTGGTTGATTTTGTTCCAGAGGGTGAGACTAGGTTCCGAGCGCCAGCTGTGCTGGTGTGTTTTGTTTTGGAACCAGTCCCCTTCCGAAACGAAATGCCCATCTCTAATTCCAAGCTGAAACATTAAGTCGAGTGGACGTTCTGCCATCCCACTGGCCCATTCTGGGTGATCATTCCAGTTTTATGGTAGTTTACAGCTGTTGGTAGGACTACAGAGAGAATTTAAGAAACCAAAACAGGATGGCAGAGTTCCAAATGTTGAATAGTTAAACATAAGAACATAAGAACAGCCTTGCTGGAACAGGCCACAGCCCATCCAGTCCAATATTCTGTCTCACACAGTGGCTCACCATTTGCTGCAGAGTATTCCCAAGCAGATTTCTTCACCTGCTTACGATTCCCTGCAAATGGCCTTGAGAGATATCCTGTCCTTACCTAAGAACAACCTATGGGTTGAGCATTATCTCCAACCCGTAAGTTGTCCTTAGGTAACCTTAGCTCTATAGTACTAGTGTCAGTGGTCCTTTTCCAAAGAGAAAGGCAGGGAGAAATATTCTAAAATAGATAAATAAACAACTCTAAAATAAATAAATAAATAAATAAACAATGGCTACTAAATAATACACAAGTACAGCTGCTAAATAGCAAGATACTCCACCAGTGTAGCATCTACCTATACTGCAGAACCTATCAGGTCTTTGGTATATTTATTTATTTATATTCATTTATTTAATTTTTATCCCTCCCATCTGGCAGCAAGGCCACTCAAGGCGGTTTACAAAATAATCCAACTTTCCTAAAACGTTGAAGTTACATGTAATGAAAAGTAATTTGTCTCTTGCTTCCTGATGACCCATTTGGGGTTACAGTCTGTAGGATGCCATAATGTGGATTCCGCCCCCATAAGTAGAACTAGAACATTTGCAAATAGAAGTCACATTAAGTGGCAGTTAGAGCAGGCCCATGTGACTCAATGGAACTCATGGAAGAGCAGATTTATTATATTCCTATTGGTTCAGTGGGTGTATTCTCTGGTGCAATTTATTGCACCAAGTGTCAGGATTTTGGCTAGTATATCAACATGAAATCCAAACCAAACTTCAGTGACTGAACTGCTTACTAAGAAAGGCCGTTTGCTTTCATTAGCACCTCTATAAGCACTCTTAGCTGCTTTTAGGGTCTTTCCTGAGCTTGACTAAAAATCAGGGGCTGCCCACACACCTACTAGAATTAGTGGTTGTTATGTGCGCCTGGAGTAGGAACTGGCAAGCCACTCCAGTACTCCTGCCAAGAAAACTCCATGGACATGGAGTCACGTAGAGTTGGTCACGACTGTAACGACACCACACACACACACACACACACACAGAGAGAGAGAGAGAGAGAGAGAGACAGACAGACAGACACACACACATGTGCACTGCAAGTCAACCACACTGTGAGCTTGTCAAGAGAAAGGTTATTAGAACCAGAACAGATATCACCCACAATGAAGAAGGAGGACATTTTGGACAGCAGCACCAAAGCCATGCAACATGCACATCAGCCTTCAATTCGTGCTGATGTACAACTGAATCTTGACTACTCATTAGGAAGTCTTGGAACCAAGCCTGAAAATAACTGGGCATGGGAAATAACTGGCCTTGGGGGGGGGGAAGACTGAGGAGAGAGATGATAGCGTGTTCCAATTACTGGAAAGTGAGTCATACAAAGGAGGGGCAAGATCTGTTCTTGGTAGTTGCAAAGTGCAGGAGATGCAATAAAGGGTCCAGGCTACAGGAAGGCAGATTTAGGCTGAATATCAGGATAAACATAACTTCCGTTGCTTTGGGAAGTGGTGAGCACTCCAGCACTGGAGGCAATCAAGGGGAAATGGGACAACCCTCTGTTGGCTCTGCTTTGATTTGAATTCCTGCCTTGAGCAGGGCAGTTGGACTTGATAACCTTATAGGCCCTTTCCAACGCAATTATTCCATGATTCTAAGTCCAGGTTTGTTAAAGGGACTTACTTATACTTGAGACTTTGAGCATTACCTTA
>JAHTLZ010000237.1:3860050-3912622 GCA_023846285.1 Phrynocephalus versicolor | reverse complement strand
CTGCCATCAAAGAAATCCTGAGCAACATCCAATAGGTCACGGAAGCTCCAGTCCCAGGACCTAATATGGCCCAACGGGGTTTCCCATCCCATCCATAGACCTCTTCAGCTGTTATCTCTGATCAGTGATCAAAGAGGCTACTTTAAGGCGAGGAAGCTGTTGGATGGAATTATGTTCTGCTTTGCAAGCCAGAAAGCTCTTGCGAGGATCTGCTTAGAAAACATCACTGAGAACCAGGTTTGGCTGGGCTGCCTGGGAAACTGTTTAGCAGAATTAATCAGTGTTCTGCAACTCAGGTACACATGGTACTGGGTGCACACCCAAATATACATGCACAAGATTGAGCTGTAGTTTGCATGTTTATTGGGAAAAGGGCCAAAATGATAGGAATTAGAAATAGCCCGATCCATTTTGTTTTGGCCTTACACACTGCTAGAATACACATCCTAAATTGGAATTCAGCTCCTGGGCAGAGAAAGATTCCTCATCTCTGCAACAGGAGTTATGAATATGATGGTCGCACAACCATGTGCCACTGGGGAATCTCACAGCTCGGAGAAGGGAGAAGGCACTTAAGAAAATTCTCACTGCAGGATCAAGGATGGGAGCGAATTCATCACACATCCATCTTGTCATTGGGGTCTCTCACCTTAAAATCATCCCTCCTCAAAGTCCTTTTAAAAAGGGGATGAGAAAGCATTGCATTCATATAAAGGCTGGTGGCTGCCTTGCTCCCGCCAACAGTTCCATTAATTCCTTCAGAAGCTATTCGAACCTGGAAGACGAGCAGAAAAGTTCACCATCAGATGGGCTGCCCAAATCTATGCCCTAGGGCAGTGGTGACGAACCTTTGCCATTCCAGATGTTTTGGACTACGACTCCCAGAATTCCAAGCCTAGATTGACAATGACAAAGGACTGTGGGAGTTGTGGTCTAAAATATCTGGAGTGCCAAAGGTTCGCCACCACTGCCCTAGGGATTCCAGAGAGGTTTGCCCCTATGAAAGTACCCTTCAGCATTATCACCCAACTAAAATAACACACAATTGTACATCAGTTCTGCCTTCTCGTTAAAGGGATTGTAATTGGGAGTAGGAACAGCACACCCGGAGATGTTCCTCAACTCTTTCCCAGGAGAGGACCTGGGAAAAACTTAATACAATGTCTATGGCATTTAGGGCCTTTGTAGTGGTAGTATTCCAGCTGTAGAAAGCTCCAGAAAAGCCCACCCACAGTCTAACTCCCAATCTTTTCATTACCAAGATCCTTTTTTCCTTTTTTTTAGCTCCCATGCATCTTTAAAAAGGCATCTTTGTTCTCTAGGTTATGTACTGTGAAGTCACTTCCAACTGCGTAACATGAGACAATTTCCTGGCAAAGCGGACCCTAATCAGGTTAATATGCAAGATGTTCAAGGAATGGTTTCAAGGAGTGGCCATCCTCCCCCATTCGTTTACACAGCCTGTCTGGGATTGTAGCCCTGTTCCTTGCCCGACACATGGGCTGATAGGCCCTCTCCCTCTGGCCTTCCTTAGAGAGAAGCCCACTTCCCCTCAGTGTTCCATGTAAAGACTAGAAAGGTTACTCATTGGAGACTACAACTCCCAGAATTCCCAAGCTTGGCGGGCTGGCCCTGCTGGCTGTGGGATTCTGGGAGCTGTAGTCCCAAACTGCCCAAGCCCTGGTTACACCTGATGTTTGGACAGATATGGGACGCTACCTGATTCCAACCTGCCATATCTGCTGATAGTTGGACAGCCATATCAGAGTCCCTCTGAGACAGCTTATCTGCTACAACAGCCCTGCGGGCAGAACGCTGCGATGCTTACCTTGCCGGTGAGACACAGGTGTTGGCATAAGGCCTTCTGCCATGCACAGAGTCCCTCCGGATCTGCCACCTCACAGTAACAATAATAAAGCAGAACTTGCCCAGCCTCACTGTTGTCGACAACACAGAAAAGAAGCTTCCATAAGAAAAGAAATGAAAATTACTGGCCGCACAAGAGTTGACCAGTTCATAGCATTCCATGCAGTGCAGAATCTGGGGAATATCACTTGGATGACAACTCCCCGAGTCTCCCGGCCAGGAAAGGGATGCAGACACTGGGAGAAACAGTTGGAAAAAAACCCTCATCTTCTCAAGTTCCTTGGCTTTAACCTTTTGGTTCATGTTTTGGTCTCTCTCTCTTTTTAATCCCCCACCCTTACCTAGAAGTCAAGTCATGGCAAGTGGACTTCTTTTCTTGTGAGATTGAAATGTTTTACTACTTGTCCAAGTAGCTTCATCAGTCTGAAGTAAGTTGGTGTGAGGCTTCCGATTCCCAGTTCACCTTGGTTTCATGTCTAAATAGGCTTGTTAGGTTACAGTGGCCTGAATATTTATTCATTTATTTTATTTATTTTAGAGTATTTTACCCTGCCTTTCTCCTTGGAAAAGGACCCAAGGCGGCTTACAGTAATGTGGGACAATATAGAGTCCAGTACAATTAAGCCATGTTCAAGTACTGAGAACAGGGAATTGTGGGACATCTTACAGCATTAAAAGACAACATTACATTAAAGCTACAAGAGAACACGAGCAGTTAAAAAGAGAATAAATTCCATGTAAAAGTCATGAATGATGGAAACTAACATTGAAAACATAGTGGCAATGCCCTCACACAAGGTTATAAGTGGTTATAAACACAAAGTCTGTGTGATCATATAGGCTTTTTAGGTGGACAGTGGCTTGAATAATAAGGTGAACTATAAATTGAAAGCCTCTCACTAACTTTACTCAGACTGATGAAGCTACTTGGATGAGCAGTGAAATGTTTCGCTCTCATAAGAAAAGAAGTCCAGTTGCTATGACTCAACTCCCTGGACAGCTACACCTGGAGGATTGAGAATTCTCACAGACACCCTTACCTTGTCATTTCACTAGCCTCAAGGTGGCTTGTGTCTGGGAGCTTGTGAAACATCTCCTGATCCTGGCCCAGGGCCTTGGTGGGCCTCAGGATTTCATTGCCAGACCGAGGAGGGGTCGTGATCTTGCTGTTTCCTGCCATCTGCTTTAAGATCATACGCATCTGCTGGACTATCTCTCCCGAATGCTGGGTAGCCACGTGGCGGTGAATGCTCGTCAGGTCTTTGAAGCTCTGTTGGCAGCATTTCCAGGAAAGGGCTCCTTGGCAAGCAGACACCGGGCAGCACGCGTCAGCTGCTACTTCTTTGGCTTTAACAAAGAGCGCAAATGCCTGCAATGATGACCAAGAAGGCTAGGTGGGAAGAAGCTCAGGTAAAGAGGAACGGAAGGTTTCCGGGGCCAGTTCTTTGCCCACAGCACAGGTCCCAATTCAGAATTTACATCAGGCATGTCCAAACTTCAGGCCTCCAGATGTTTTGGACCACAACTCCCACAATCCTTTGTCATTGGCAATCTAAACTAAGAATTCTGGGAGTTGTGGTCCAAAACATCAGGAGGACTGAAGTTTGGATATGCCTGGTTTACATGACAGACCACATTACAGGGAGAACAGTGCCAGTCAAACAGGCAGAAAGGCACCACCTCCTTCTGCATCACTTTTTTAAAAAGCAGCAGCTCTGTGGGACATGCGTTTCTACATTCATTCTTTGGTTCACACGCTTACGTACAGTAGAGTCTAAAAGCAGCTCTAAAAATGCTCACTAGAAAAGGAGTAATAAAAAAGGGTGAACTGGGGTTTCCATGTACTCTAAATAATAAGCATCTTCTACTAAAGTGGTGACAGTATGAATGAGCCATTAGATATGCTTTGAATGGGCCGGATCCAGGTAATAGATCCCACAAGTATGGACCTACATAGACGAAAATATACGAAGCCAGCTACAGCTCTGTAAAACCCTTTGTTTAAATGAAACCTAACTGTTTTTTGGAAGGCAGACTTTGTCAGACCCTGTAAGGGGCAAGCAATCTTTTTCCCATTCAAACTGAACCATGTTGAAAACTTCCACCTGTCTCCCCCCCCCCCATCCCTCAGAAATGGAGGGCAGGGGAAAATCCCTTTGCAGGAAAATGGGACAGGGAAATTCTTTTCCAATTAGTGAAGATTTCATTGCAGCCACCCCAAGTTATAATTTTGGAGTTCTGATCGATGCCTGTGAAGCAGGTCTGGACACAATGAGCTGCTGCGGAGAAGCCTCGTGTTCCTTTAAACAGGCTCAGCTCAGAATCCTGATCCACAAAATATTCAGTTTTAAAAAACAAAACAAAAAAAAACTGGTTTATGAAAGTATCCAACGAATGTATCTGCTTCTGTATCCAAAATTCAAAATGTCATGAAATGCCCTGATATTGTTGCACAATATTGTGGCAGTGCTTCCGACAGGGGAGGGGGGGGGGAAAGGATGCCAATCTTTAAATAGCAAGCAGCAGCTTGAATTTTGACAACAACAATGGCAGTAGTTGTCAGGCCTAACTATTCCTAGTTCTACTGTCTGGAACAGAACCATGGATGTCACACTGACTACAACAGGGAAAAGACAGAAGCCTCTGAAACGTGGGTTAGGGTTAAGCTATGAATTCCCTCTATCAAGGAAGCAACCCGCAAAGTACAAAAGCAAGTGAAAAAGGATTGAGAGAGAGCCTAAAACACATAAAATGCAGAAAGACAGAATGCATCACTCAAAAATGAGATGCAAAAACGTACAGGTTGTTGTTACTGCTCATGCTAAAATAAATAGTAAAAGTCATGTAGACCGGAAAATTATTTTGGGGGCTGAAGAATATGGGAAAGTCGTTTGGATACAATGCAACATTTACAGTCCAACGTCAGAATGAATATGATGAGGTCCAACTTCCAGCAGAAAAGGAAGCATTCAGTTTCCTCTTTGTTAGGCATCTTAATGGCACCAGGTGATGGAGTGGAATTTGCTATAAAGAACCAGGGGTTTTAGACCTCCAAACTTGGGAAGAACATGTGGGATATCCCAGTTGGAGGGCTGCAAAAGGGATTCCTGGCTTCCTACCATGGGTTCCCTCCCAGACATCAGATAAGAAAGGAAAGATGAAGAAGGCACTCGAGAAGGGAGGAAATAGAAGGAAAGAAGCAGGAACTGCTGAAGTGGGGTGGGTGGGAATGAGATGAAGAAAGAAAGGGAGCAAGAGATGCCCATGGAGGAGAGAGAAAAAACAAAAACAGAAGAATGAATGGACAGAGAGGAGACAAAGAGAAGGGAGATGCCAACTCAAGGCATTGTGGTGCCTGAAATGCAGCGGGGCAAATGCCACTCAGTAACATAATCACACCCCCAAGTGAAGTTATATAAGGCCCATGAGGCAGAAACTTCATCAATGCTTCTCCCTTTCTCTGGCACTAAAAATTCCATAGGAATAAATTAAATAACCAACAATTTGCTATCTGTTGATGCTCAAATTCTGCTGCATCAGGGGATGCTCCATTTTGTCTAATGCCAGGGCTGGTTGTGCGTAAATAATGCTCACAGTGATGGGCTACAAAAGTTTACATTAAAATATAGCACTGAGTTTCCAAGGGCAATCTTTTTTGTCTTTTTTGCTTTACTTTGTTTCTTGTTGTTTCATAGGAAGGCTGCAATAGCCATTGGCATCTTTGGCTACAGGCTTCTGAGACTAACAAACCTTATTTTGTAAACATTTTACAAGAAATTCAGCTCTGATATCTCAGCCCCTTCCAATGGGATCAAGAGTGAGGGCCTTGGGTGGTCTGTTGTCTATCACTTTCCTCTTGCAATCTCGGTCCCCCACCTGAGACCAGGTATACAACCCAGCCCTCTGGAAGGAACCCTGAATAACATGATGGGCTGCCATGGGAAAGCACACACACTCTCTCTCTCTCACTCAATCACTTTGGACCTCCGGCAAATTGATCTCCTCTACTGCTTTGCACTGGAGACATACAGCCAAGGCCAGCAACTCAGTGGGTGAAATCCTGTTGCACAGCTCCATGGGCATAATAGTATCAGCAACAAACAGATTACTGCTGACTAAAGGGCTTCCTTTTAAAATATCAGGGTGCAGACTATATTGTTGCATTGTGTTCAAGTCATGTACACCCTAAAATCACCTTTAATCAGTACCAATATGTCTTTAAACAGCATTGATTTGTCCGGATGATGATGATATCTCCCTTGTTCGTGTGGAGCTCTGCAACAGGATTTCAGCCAGCATTTACAGCTGGCACCAATCTCAGCTCCTCTCTTTAAATTGCAAGGTCAGAATCGTTTTATTTCTGAATGTTGATTATTATTTTAGTGAATTACAAATACAGTACAGTGGTACCTCAGTTTAGGAATGCCTCAGTTAACAAAAAAAAAACAGTTTAAGAAAAGAAGTTATTGGAAATGGGAAGATTTTTTTTTTCAATTGAACGCCCTGGTTTAATTTGTTTTGTAAGGCATTAAAAGTTGATGTGTGATGTTCGCAGGACGAAAAGAATGGGGATGCCTGTGTTTAACAAAATTTTAAATGGAATGTCCCAGTTTGCCTTTTTTCTGACCTCCTGAAAGGATTAATTGATTTTCAATGCATTCCTATGGGAAACCACGTTTTGGTTTAAGAAATTTTTGCAATAAGAAAAGCCTGGAGAACAAATTGATTACTTAAACCGAGGTACCACTGCATTTAGAACAACTTATATTGCAGCATTTCAACACTGTGTGTGATCAAATAAATCAGACTGATATACAAAGCACAAATGTGCCACAAAGTGCATATGGTATATGCATCAGGTGCTTGAACGGGAACAAGAATATCTTATCTGTGCCACCGTCTTGTAATATTAGCAGACAGTCGCCATGTAAGTAATAAATCAAATACCTTCTTCTTTGCATACGCATACTTCTTTCTGGCATGAGCATCTAATTCAGCTTTGAGGTGGTTCTTGGCGGGGAACGGAACATGCTCTTTCAGCTCTAGGTCTGCAAATGTTAGGATGCCAAGTTCTGCCTCATCATCTCCATCAGCCAATGACGAAATGGAGGTCATGGCTATGTCACAGCAGCTGGGCATAGGTTTTTCTGCAGGATCTAAGAAAGAAGTTTCCAAAACAGGAATTTAGAGACACACAGACCTTGGAGATTCATGATTTCATTCATGGAAGGAGTCCCCCAACAGATACAGACCGCGGCTGTTTGGTGTCATTGTTGCATCTATAGGTGCAGGTGGACAAGATTTTCGGGTGACTAACTCTTTCAAGCTGAGCAGCACTGGTCATAGAATCATAGAGTTGGAAGAGACCTCAAGGACCATCTAGTCCAACCCCCTGCCATGCAGAAACCCCCATCACAGGACTCCCGACAGGTGGCCACCCAGCCTCTGCTTAAAAACCTCCAAAGAAGGAGACTCCACCACCTTCCATGGTCCATGATCTATTGCAGCAGATAGGGAACTGGTGTTAAGATTAAGTGGGGAGAGGGAGGGGAGGGATGCCAGTGAAAGTAAAATGTGTAATTTAAAGAAAAAAGGTGGTGGGATGGAAACCCCCCTTGAAGCATGGAAGACGGTGAAGGACTCTGCTATTGTCCATCGCTCTGTTATTTCAGTGGTTAAGAAACAAGGTCCTCCTTGTGTTTTCTGAGCAATGTGCGTTCTACATTCCTTTCTATATTAATCTCACACACAGAATGCGAATTCTAAGAATTCCTGCCAATCAAACAGATTTTCAGGACTGCTACTTTAGCACTTGAGGACAAGAGTCCCTTACCTCTGGCCGGCCATAACCTCTCAAAGCCTGCCACTTCTCTGTAATAAAGGGTAATAGAACTAGTAAAAGCCATGCCGGGTTTTTGGTGAGGATTGCTGGGAAAATAAGGGTGCTATGTAAGATCAGATGGAATTTGGGGGCCTTTCAGAAGCACTGTATAGCTGTTATGAATGTTGAGTGAAACCAGAGGTCACAAGCCATCAACAGCTGGAAAGGCGCGACAAACTGGAAGCATGTATTTGCTGTTTTTCTCACCAGTTTGTCACCAGCTGTGTGAACCTCAGGATGCTATATGAAGGCACTGAGGCCATGTCAGAGAACTGGTTACATAACATCACTTGAGCTGCAACTTATGTATACTCCTCGAACCTGGCACACCTTGATGTATATTGGACTACAACTCCCATAGGCCCTCGACTATTGGGTTGTTGTAAGGATTTTTGAGCCTGCCTGTATTAAACCTTTCCATACTCTCTCTGTACCATGCCCCACCTTGATGGCAGGAGAGTGGGCAGAAGGCCCAAGAGAGCAGGAGGGCATCCTGGTTTAGGGGGTTGGTTTGGTAAAGGGGAGACCCGTGCCCAAGTCCCCAGCTGGCACACTCCGCATGCCTTTGGAACAGTCTTCCTCTGTCACCCTAACCTTACCTCACAGGGTTGCTGTGATGAGAAAAATCGGGATGAGGGCCACGCACACCGTCTGGAGCGCCTTGAAGGAAAAGGGGGCTATCAATGTAACAAACAAATACAATATGGCCAAGAAAACGTCCTGCTCGCTGGAAAGGGGGCAAGTTGGCAGCAAGGCAGAGGCTCACACACAAGTCTGCGCTCCCCACTCCACCCCACCCCACCCCACCCCCGATCTCCACGTGGCGCTGCTCTCCAAGACTGTGTTTCCCCTCACCCCCGCCAGCTTGCAAGAGGGCACGAAGAAATGCTTTCTTCCAAAGGGCCTTCCTTGCCTAGGTGAAATCTGTGCCGTCTGGAACCCACTTTTGCGGGAGACGGGAAAGCGGATCTTGGACTCCTTCGACCCATTCCAACCCTGCTGACTTTGCCCCACAGAAATCAGAAGGAAGCCGCGAAGTCTCACGTCGGTTGCCTGGCTGTCCCCCTTGCCTGCTTCTCTGCCACCAGGATTTCGACCGCCCTCCCCTTCTGTCCCCGCTTCCCTTCCTTCCTGCTGCAGCTCAAGCACCTCTTTTTACCTGGGCCAACTTTCTCTCCACCGGGGCGCTCTTGGATCCGGCCGTGCCGGGCACCTTCCCTTCTTCGGCGGCAGGGAGTTGAATTTGCAGACTCTCTCTGCGAAGAGAAAGCATCTCTCTCTCTCTCTCTCTCTCTCTCTCTCTCTCTCTCAATCCCTCCCCTTGTAACCCTCCACCCTGGCTCCTCCCTGGAAACACGGCCCTTGAGGGACTGCTTGCAATTCGCCACCTTCTCCTCTCTAATTGGCTGCGACGGCCAGAAATGGCTGAGGAGGCGGGCAGCTTGGAAAATCAACATCTTCCAACTCCCCTTGAAACCGTTTGCATTTGATAGGGTCGTTATTCCTTAGACGCCTGGAAGCAGAAGCAGCTCTGGGTTTCTGAATTTAAAAGCAGAAGTCTCATTCTCTCTTATAAGTGGTGCACGTTTGGAGCTGCAATTTAAGTTTGGGGGGCCTCAGAGCCAGCCTCTCCTGCCATCCACCCCCCAAAGGAGAATCGAAACATACAAGGTTCTAGCACGTTTCCGCCGGAAGCAGATACAGTATTTTAAAAAGTAATCATTTAAGAACTGCAGAGTTGGAAGGGCCCCTCTGGATCACCGAGACTTGCCCCTATTAGAAAGGAACAATGGGGAACTTTGTCTAAAACCACATCCAGGACTAGTGCCTCTTATAAAACTTCTTGTCTGTTCAAGCCTCAACCCCAAATACTTCGCCTTGTAAAAGCAAGAGCTTGCAAAAATGCACTGTTCATGAAGAAATCCATTTCACACCTAACCGGAGAAATGCAGCTAAGCGTAAGGAAGGTGAAGGGGGTGATACATGATGTAGAATGGTTCTGCTAAACAGAAGGTTCCCAGGTTTTAAGACTCACATCCCTTTCTGTACTGCATCATTACTCTTAATAAGGTATTCATCTTCTAGACAGGTAAGACATTCTGAAGGAGTCTGCCTTTTGTACCGCTGTGTGTATTACTGTGCTGGCAATAACGGCTAATGTGACCATTCCACCCCTGTCCCGGCTTGGACTGTTTAGAAAGATATACAGTACTGTAGTAACAATCAGCTTCCCTTATGTGTACGTTTCTTCAACGAAGAGACAACGAATTCCCATCGGCAAAAGCCTTCTGGAATGGAGGCGAAATCGGAGCCGCGGGCACCGAAGGCAGAGACCACCAATATATAAGAAGGGCCACTGAATCAGACCAAGTCCAGCCCAGCCTATTGTTACGTCCTGAGAACGCCCAACCAACCCTATTGGCGCCCCCCGACTCCAAAAGAGGAGAGGAGGAAAAGAGAATCCGATGCATCAAGTGTAAAAGGATCGGCTAAAATCCTGTTCTTCTCCTCTATACGGTTTATTGCCTCCCTTCTCTATTTTTCCCCCCAACAACAAAAAATAACAACAAACGACCTACATCCAAGTGTAATTTATTGCAAAGGTTTTTTTTAAAAAAAAGAAGACTGAAAAGGAGATTGCCCCAAAAGCAGTAACAGCGATTTCCAGAAGTCCAGCTACGTTGGCCCTGTTTCATTAAAAAAAAAAGAAGTCCAGTAATTGTTTCGAGTCATTCCGGAAACGGAGCCCTAGTCGCTAGGTTTCCAGTCCTCGGGACGCGCTGCAACTTGGGAAAAAGATCCAAAAGCCCAACGCTTCCCTTTTTCCCTCGCCGGCCTCCTCCGGGTGGCAAGAACAGAAGGGATTCCCTCCCCGGGATCCTTCTGCCCGAAAGGGGCGGATTGGCACCTTCTCCCTGGAACCTCCTTTTTTTGTTTTTTGTTTTTTTTTGTTTTACCCCGGAAGAGCTTCCGAGGTCCCGCCCACCCAGGGGTCAGGCGGCGGCCTATCACGAGTGGCCGGGCGCCCGCCGACCGGAAGGAGCGTGTCCACGGCGAGCCGGAAGGAAGGAAGGAGGGAGGGACGCGGGCGCGCGGTCTTCGCTGCCTGGCTCGCTCGCTCAGTGGCCGGTGGTGGTGGTGGTGGTGGTCGCCTCCTCCTCCTCCTCCTCCTCCTCCTCCTCCTCCTCCTCCTCCTCCTCCCCGGGAGGAGCGCGCGCGCCCGCCCGCGTGTCGGTTGTTCTCCTCAGAGGGCGGCTTGGCGGAGGGCGCCCGGCTCCCGAAGGAAGAAGGTCCCGCCGCCGGCGCCCGACTCCCGACTCCCGAGGGGGGCTTCTCCGGGGGTCCCGAGACCCACCCAGCGAGCGAGCCCGGGAATCATGTCGCGCAGGCGGCACAGCGACGAGAACGACGGTGAGCGGGAGACCGGGAAGAAAGGCTGGGCGGCGGCGTGTTGGTGGTGGTGTTGGTGGTGGTGCTGGTGATGATGGTCCTGGCGGGGTTCGTCGGGAGAGATGGGCTCCTCGTGCCCCATACGAAGCACGACGTGCCCACCTCGAAGGGCTCCCGCTCTCCCGAAACGGCGTGGGGGGTGGCGAGGAACCGGCGCCCTATGTTTCGTAACCGCCACAGGCCCATTTGGGTCCAGACATCATTATCTTAGAGGGCAGCTCCCGCCGAGGGTTTTGATCGGTAAGAATATACGGAGGGAACTGGCTTAGACGTAGGCAAGTTTTTGCTCTGCGGGGACCGGTATTGCCTGCTCCGGTTGGCAGCCGTTTGATAAAAGCCCGGGGAAAAGGTTTCTCTCTTTTATTTACAGTATTTATTTCGGTCACAGATCCCCTACCTCATCCACATACCCCTGGACCTCGGGGAACTGATCTGCTGGGTTAGTTAGTCCTCTGAGGTCCTGGGGTGCATGGAAAATGGTGTGCCTGAGCAGGGCGACTCAGTCAGTTAACTGAAGTCCTGGTGTGTGTGTGAAATGGTAGGCGGCCCAACCTGGCATGTCAATTGCCTGGGGTGTGGGGCTATGTATGGAGAAAGGCTGGCTGGTGCCTGCAGTGTAAGCAGACAAGAGCCCCCACTAGTGAGTTCACTGAAGCATTCACACACTGTGGATTTTCCTAATCACGGTTGTTTTAAGAAACCTAACCACTGCAATAAATGGGAGACTACTGTACTTTTAAAAAGCTAGAAAAAATACAAATAGAATAACGGGTTTCTCCCAGTATCCACTTTAATTTCTCAGCTCCCTGTATGTGTCACAGGACTGTCACCACAGAGAATGCCACCCAGCGCTTTATTTGGGTTGCTTTAACAAACCACATGGCCTGCACAATAATTAGGAACACTCCTAATCACACCAAAGAAGTATATTGTATGCCTGAATAAGTGGACATGTCCATGAAACGTTACACTAAAATATGAAAGTTAGTCTTTAAGGTGCCACATGTGTCTTTTGTATCTTTTGTCTCATTTTTCTTTGATTTTTGCCTGTCTGATCATCCTTGAAGTGTGAAAGACTGGGAAACTTAGAGCCAAGTCTGAGTCCTTTGAGAGGACTAGCTTTCCTTTTTTTAAGAGGTGAAAATATTAAAAAAAGCAACAGATATGGGAGTAAGATGTAATGACAGTTTATTTGGACAATAAGAACAGCTCTGCTTTGATTATGTTGCATGATCATGTGGTTAATTTCAGTTCTGTTACTTGGGTTATCATTAGCTGGCAGGTGGGTAGGCTGAAGGTTGAGCTGTCCTCTATGAAGTTACAGACATGTTTTTCCAACTAGAACCATGTGGCTTGTTTTGTTTCAAATAAAGTTGAATCTGTGTAATTTGGTTCAGTCCCCACCCCCCATTGTTGATGTCATAGAACTTAGCTCACAGCAGTGTGATAGCTTCAACATCCAGTGAACTAAGTAGCAAGGAGACGTTTTTGTTCTGGAAATATTGTTCTGTATTTTGGAGGATAGCTTTCAAACATCAGATGGAAACAACCTTTTGATGTTCCTTTAAAAGACAAGTAGAAAAGCAAGCTTATGGAATGGAATATTGTGCACATCATTCTTGTTCATTCTCTGCAAGACTGAGCTATTCTCAAGTTTGAGAACTCTTTATTTGCTGGGAGGCAGTACTGTACTGTAGTAAGATCCACTGGCCTCATACAGTACCAAGTGCAAACTGGCATTTGATTGCTGAAAGAGATGCAGGATGCTCGATTGTACACTGTGCTTCTGAGATCAATGAACGGATGGATGGATCAATCATTGTGGAAAAGATTTCTGGAAGGCAGCCGTAGATTGTACTGCTCTAGAAGACTTCAGGTGTAGACAGATCTTGTAATGATTAATGTTTCCTTTTTCAATTCAGAACCTGTAAACAGTTCAATTCAATATAAGGATGTTATGGCTCTGTAATCCGTATCTTTAGTATAAAAGTTGCATGAACTTTTGTTAATCTAGTATGTACTGTAGCATCATGATCTATTTATTAATGTGTAGAGAAATTTTGTGAGATTGTATTCCATAACTACAGAAACTGGTGTTAAACATGGAATCCATTAGATTTTCTCTACAACATAAGGCCAACTCAGTATGCTGTAATTCATGGAATTTGCACTTACCCACTCCATCTCCAACTTCCTCCTCCTTGTACACATGAGTATTCGCTCAACATGAATCGGGACTCTCATTTTCCAGGATCCTGACTCACGTGGAGAGCATTCACAGATAACAGAACAATCTCCAGGGTACCCTGTCCTCAGCAGCCCTCAAGCCTGTGGCTTCATTTAGGAAATCAATCCATCTTCTATTTGGTCCTCTTCTCTTCCTGCTGCCTTCCACCTCTCCCAACATTATTGTCTTTTCCAGAGAATTCTATCGCCTCCTTATGAGGCCAAAGTAGGACAAGCTCAGTTTCAACATTTTTGCCCCCAGACTTGATTTGATATAGGACATACTTATTCAGTGTTCTCCCTCCAGCACCACATTTTGAATGGATTAACAATTTAGTAGGCTTAAATACAATAATTTTCACCAAATGCTGAAAGGAACTAGTATAAATGTCCACAATGAATATAACATGTAGTTAAAATAAATATATTAGGCTTTCCCACCCAATATTGGCCATTTGCCAGTTTGGATTTGTGGTGGGAAATCTTCATTAGATGTCTCTCCATCTTGCCTGTGTGCGTTGCGAGATACAGGTAATGAAGTTTGCTGTTGCAATGCCTCACAGTTATTTAAACCGCACACTCAGCTGACAGCCATAGAGCCAAAATGGCAATCCCAGTAGACCTCTGTTGCTGTACAGAATATGTTGATACAATTGTTTTGTAAACAAGAAGTCTAGTTTTGACACCGAAGCAGGGACATAATATTTTTCTACGGGCGCTGCTCTGGTAGAACATCATATGCACTTCACTATTAGTTCTGCCTGGGCTGCATTGCATTGCAACGTCCTCTGCTAGTCTTGTGGAACCACTAGCCTTTTACCTTTATTTTGCATAACAGGTGAATCTAGCTGCTCACAATAATGTCTCAACAGATATTCAGTACATTGTTGGTTACATTTTGTTGAGCACAATTATACATGTCAAGGATTGCAATTTTTATTTTAAAATATTAAATATTTTAATTCTTTATTAATATAGAATACCAAATGTTGACACCGTACCTATAGTAACGTTTGCTGGTTCTGCTTGATGTTTGTCCAAATTCTCATTCACTGACTGCAAGCCTCACATTATTGAGTCAGGATCATTTTCTCAGCTGGCGTATTCTGAGGGATTGATTAGCAGGGTCTCAAGATTTTTGGAACTTGTCACCTCAGCTAAAGGAATGCCATCCCGTGCCCCTGCAAAGGGGGGGGGGAGAAGGATGATGGTGTTAAACTGATTTATAAATGAAGTGCACCAAAGTACTTCCCATAACAAAGTCATGAGAGTTGAGACTGCAATTCAGGGTGATACATCATGGAATTATGCTGGGATGGGTTGCCCGAATGATATGTAAACGATACACTTTAGGGGTATTATTTTGGAGCTAAATTAATCTTGATCTCTTTGAAACAGGAGGGCAGCCACATAAGAGGAGAAGAACATCTGAGCCATCTGAAATTGAAGAGCGCCTGGAATCCTTAATATGCCGAGTAGGAGAAAAGGTACCTGGGATTCACTGCTTTGTGCTGAAGCTCCTTGCTGTGTGGCGAGGGGTGCATATGCATTAAAGCAAACTGCAGCACATTTAAAGAGAGGCTTGTTAAATGGGATAACGTTGCAGTGCAGGTAGTGATCCAATGCTGAAAGAACCCCACTGATCTGAAATTAAGTGACACGCTCCACTTTCCCCCTATATATTGTCCCTCCGATGGTATCATGGCCTTAACACGTTCCTTCACCATGATGTAGGAAAAGTTCTGTATCTGTTTAACTCAGCTTTGGCAACAATCAGAAGATTCAGGAATACTGTAGCAGATTAACATTTCCAAACAATTGGGACTTAAAACAACACATTGCAATATATTTCCTTCTAATAGAACTCTTGAACCACAGAAATCATATTTTACTTCACTTGGCTCTCCTACTCCCTGTCTATGATTTCAGTTTACACCTTTTGCAGTTCTTGCCAACAATTCTTCCATTAATAACATAATTAACCGTAATTGACTTTCATTAATGGCTATTGTGGTATTGTCTTTACCAGGACTTGTTAACTAGTTTCCTATTTTTATTTCACATTTAAGAAGAAATCCTGTTTACTATCTATGATGGTTAATATCTCTGTAGTATACTGCTTGAACGAGGTTAAACATGAGGCAGTTTTGTGCAAAGAAGGGGAGAGAGTATCTAAATTTGAGGACTGGTGCTGATCATTTAACCCTGGTTCCACTTGCAGTGGATCTAAGAAGAAAGTGCAGATAAGCTGTCTTCTGATGGGCCTGAATTTGGAACTTTATTAAATGGTTCCAATGGAACTGTATTACTCCCCTTCCGCTCTTGGTAATCTTGGAGCTGTAGATCTTGAAGGGGCCCCGTGGATCACTTGAGTCCAGCTCCTGTCAGGGAGGCATCATGGGGGATCGAACTCCCAACCTCTGATTCCACAGCCATGATCATCATGAAGCTTTAGGCATCTCTTTAAAGCAGCTTTTTTTTAGAGGTACTTCCATGTGTGGCGTATATTATGTAACCATATTATCTTGGTGCTACGGGCAGGTAACCCTGTCTTCCATTTGTAGCACTCACATTTCCCCCTACTGCTGCATCTGTCATTTTCCTATTACAAATAATGTATTAAGGAGACAAAGACAGAATCTCCCATTTTTAGATCAGTAAAGCAAGGAAGTCTCTGTGTAGTATTACCCCTGAATCTGTAGTGCCTTTTCCCTCCTCAACTGCTAATGAGCCAGCTACCATATTAAAGAACTTTTTAATAGGGAGAATTTTGATAGTGCCCGATGACAAGATTATACAATTTCACCTTTTATTACCCCTTTAGAGTACTTCGTCTTTGGAGAGTAACTTGGAAGGCTTGGCTGGGGTCTTGGAAGCTGATCTGCCAAACTACAAGAGCAAGATACTAAGAATTCTTTGTACAGTGTATGTATTTCTATTGATTTATAGATACAGATATTACTGTGTTACTTACGCTTAGTGCTTTTAAAGTTCTCTAGGTTTTTGACAAGGCTACATTGTGTCTTCGTGTATTCTGTCTTGCATATTAAAATTGGGGAAATGAGAATTGTGGAGAGGAAATTAACGAAGTTAAAGAAATACTTCATTTGCATCTCACAAATTAGGTGAGGTGTAATGACTGACAGTTTTTCTAAGATTTGCCAAAAACTATTATATGGGATTGAGAAGCTCAGGAGTTGATTAAAATTCTACCATGTGCATTCTTATGTAACCTATTAAGATACTTTCTTAGCAGTGTGGTTGCAAAGAGCAATTGTATGATCGTATCTGTTGTTGGTCTGTGTCACTGTATTTTGTGTGCATACTCCCTAGCATGATTGAGCTATGTACACTACAGTACAAATGGTATTTTTAGATCATTATCTACAGTGATGAACTTTCATATAATTTACAATACAGGTTAACTGAGAGGTAGCAGTTGACTCCAGGTAGACTGATTCTCCATTTGCTTTAGGTGCAACACCTGAGTTCAAAACACACACACATTCCATTTAATGGCTTAAATGTGGCATGTATAAGGTTAATAATTTCCAATAATAAGATCACTGTCATGTGTTAACATCTTACTCTGATTTGTCTTTTTTTAATGAAAAAAATCAGTGCACGTTTGCTACCAGAAAAGCTGACTGTTTATACAACTCTGGTTGGCTTACTGAATGCCAGGAACTACAATTTTGGTGGAGAGTTTGTGGAAGCCATGATACGCCAGCTCAAAGAATGCTTGAAAGTCAACATGTATAATGAAGCCGTGTATTTAGTAAGTTGCTTTTGCATCTTATTACTTAAAAATGTATTTTGCCTTCTAACTAATATGAAGAGCTCACATTTCATTTTGTGGAGTGTCCTTTGGAAAACGTTTCACATCTCTCTAAGCCTTTGGTTTTGACTGTTTCCTGTAATTTTACTCCAGTACCCCTTCAGTGTCAGTGTGTCAGTCAACATTCCCTTTAATTTTCGCTCCTGCTGTGTGGGGCTGTCCCCCACACACCCCGACTGCCCCCCCATGTGGGTTCCATAGCGGCCAGGAGAAAAGCATTCATGATGGGTGCACGGGGGAGGGAAATCCCTGTGCAGATTGGGGAGCAGAGGCATGCTCCAGTGCAACTTAAAGGGCACCTTGGTTTTCTATGTATGTCAGTGTCCTGCAGATGATATATCTTAACCATTTTGATGACAAGTGCTTTGGATGTAGAAGAAAGATCCTCGCTGAAATCCCAGCAGCAGCAGTGTTTCACTTCCCAGCACTGAAAGAAAGTAAATGGGAGCCTCGGGATAGAAATTGGAAATGTTTAATTTCCAAAATATTGCCACAGCTGATGGCACAAGTTTTGGCAGCAGGATTTTAAGTTCTTTGAATTAAACAGGCTTTTTAATGGTTTGCGTCTTGGATAGTACTTGTTCGATTTGAACCAGTCCTAGCTTTCTACCACATGCGTCTGTTCAGTTTTGGTTTAGGCTCTGGCATTCCCACCATGTTAAGGTTGGGCCTTGTACTAGGGTGTGTGTATCCTGTCCCGCGTTCATGTTTCCAAGTCGGGAGATCCCCTGCTTCAACTCGGCAGGGGTCTGAACTTGTGAGAGATCCAGCTGCTGTTTAGTTATGCTGTGAAGAAGGGAGCCCATGAGCTAGTGACTATGCTCAGTCCCACCACCCTGCCCCCCTTTTTCAGGAGAATCTAAGTCAACAAACTAGATTTTTATGTGTGTGTGTGTGTTTTTTTTCCCCCAGGTTCGTTTTCTGTCTGATCTTGTGAATTGTCATGTAATAGCCGCACCTTCTATGGTAGCCATGTTCGAGAATTTTGTGGCTGTGACTCAGGAAGAAGATGTACCTCAGGTAAACCAAGACTTTTGCTTTGTGGGTTATGTCCTGTCCCTCTCCCTTCCCCCCCCCCACACAGACACACCTGGAGTGTTCCCCTTAATCAGTGTTTCTGTGTCAAGGCATGTCTCGGAGTCATCTTCCCAAGGTAGGATTGGAAGCTCTTGTGATAAAATATGTGAGCCTGACTGTTAAACACAGAATAATTCTCTTTTATTCTGTAGGACAAGGAAAGGGGAAGCATAGCCAATTGTCAGCTGTTTTTTTAAAAATATCATATCAGGAGCCATGACAGAATCCTTCCCACATTCTTTTTTTCTTATTTTAGAAAGAAGACAGTTACAGAAACCTATCAGTGAATAAATGGGAACTAGGCATACACCGTGTACATCTGGTGAACCATAATTTGGCACTAAGTTCTGAAAGCTCTAGAACTGAAAGAACCATTAGTCTCACAGAAAAGTACACCTGGTTGACTGTGTTGTGCAGCAGTTGGAAGGGGGCTTTATTCATTTTACTTCAAATAAAGTTAACAAACATCTTGTTAAATTTTTTAAAGATGATATTTAAAAAGCATCTTGTGATATGTACAAGGAATTCCTGTGTTTGATAACAAACACAGGAATCTGTTTTATACAACATTGACCAATAGTCCACCTAACTCACACTGTCTATAGTAACTGATAGCAGCTCTTCAGGGTCTCATAGAGGAATTTTTCCTAACCCTATCTGGAAATATGTATAGTAACTGTAGTGCCACAGAATTACACCTTTTCTGGGTGATAAAATTTTTAAAAAATCTTTATTGGCTTAGATCCAGAGTTTGAATAAGTTCTTTATTTGTGGAACACTCAATAGGCATGGGATGTAGAGGTAATTTTGTCAATCCAGCCTACGCGCGTGTGTTCATGCGTGCATACGCACACAGAGTCCTCTTAAAAACTACATGGGAGAACCGAGAAGTACTCAGGCTGTAGAAAGTGGCATGGTGCCCTATTGGAAAAGGGAATTGTCAAAAAGCTCTTTACTGCCCTTCTTACAGCTGGAGTCTCTACTTCGTCCCTTCCATGAACTGAAGCTGAATTCCTTGAAGGATTTAAACCAGAGTTTTATTATACAGTAATACCTTGGTTTACGAGCACAATCCATTCTGGAAACATGCTTGTAAACCAAAGCATGCATATATCAAAAGCAAATTTCCCCATAAGAAATAATGGAAACTCAGACGATTCATTCTGGGACCCCATAGACTACGTACTGTGCACACAAAATGCAAAAACTCACAAAAGAAGTTGGCAAAAAGCCCGTGTCCACACCATGGTTTAGGGACCTGCCTGCAGAATCTGCTCTGCTTGGGATTTACACTCTGTTTTTAATGTAAAAATAATAAAATGCAATTTGGAGCCCTATGCACAGTTGACTAACTATGCCATGACTAGAAATTGTTTGAAAAATAAGAAAGGATGTTGAATACAAATTAAATAAAAATTAAATATAAAAAAGTCTAAAACCCCAACCTTCACTCTCCTTTGAAAATGCAAGGGAGACCTCCATTCCTCTCTCCTTCCCCTGCTTTTGAGGCTTTCCTGAAATGGAAAGTTCCAGACAATCCACCACAACCCAGCAGGGAGGGAGAGACACACACAGTTGTCTCACTTGTGGTCATGTGACCTGTTCCAGTACTTGTATTGCAAGATACTGCTTGTTGATCAAGGCAAAATTTAGAAAAATGTTTGCTTGTCTAGCAAAACACTCTTAAACCAAGGTACTTGTAACCAAAATATTACTGTATATTTGGAAAACAGATTTGTGGGCAATAATCTGAAAATGATGATTGAGGCTAGTACCTGGCAATACACAGTATTCATCAAGTCCCAGTTGATTTCAAGGATGCAGAAAATATTCTTTAGATAAAAATTGGAAGTAAAATATGATCAATATAAGGAGGGCTTAAATAAATGTTTGTGTAAATAATATGTTATGAACAACATTATAGCTCTCGTACTATATTTCTATTAAATAACACTTTATAGAAATAAGCAAGCCATTTTATGAATTACATATTGTTATATGTGCTTTTTGAAGATTTTCATTTGAGGTTTACATTTGAAGTGTTACATCAAATTACACTTAAGCAGTCCAAAAACTGGAAGCACTGATTAAAATTGCAATGCATTCAAACCTTTTTACCCAACTTTCTCTGTATTGCCTTACACCAAGTACTTTTACACCACGGCATCTTATTGCTTCTCTTTACCCCAGGTGCGGTGTGACTGGTATGTCTATGCATTTCTGTCATCCTTACCTTGGGTAGGAAAGGAATTATATGAGAAGAAGGATGCTGAGATGGACCGCATTTTGACTAGCGTTGAAAGCTATCTGAAGTAAGAATGAGGGGGGGGGAATCTTCTTTTCTTTATTAGATGTCCATGGAGCAAAATACAGTATTTGCTTTCAGTTAGTCTAAAGCTATAGAAGCTGCTTTTCATGGTTGTTAAACAGAGAGGTAAAATTGATACCTCATGTTTTAACTATGGGCTGAACTAGTATCCCTCGTATCACTTGTTATTACTAGCAGAAACGGGCAATTTTGACAACATGCCTTGAATCCTCAGGAGGCAATTTTGGCAGCATGTATTTAATCCTCTTCTTTGGCTTGAATCCTCCTCCCTTCTCTTCTTCGCGTTCACTGTAGCTCAATGTTGGCTGAATAACAGTAGTAGATTTCAACTAATGTGGGCAGATTGAATCAGTGGAATGTAGGGAAGAGCTGATGAGCCAAATCACCTCTGAAAGTTCTAATTGGGTTTCAGCCCTTGTTTCTGTAGTTGTGAAATGCTAGACTCCGGAAACCATAGATTGAGACATGAGTTAGGCTCCAGATGAACTCCATCCTGTGATAGATATGAAGCTTTCAGTTTCATCGGGGCACACGTACAGTATATGAAAGAACGGGCTCCTGGGGCAAGCTGTGTGGGCCCGTTTGAGGCCTCCTGCACTGACTGGTGCTGCCCTGAACGGGCCTCTGGCGGGCTTCCTGGGCCTGTCGGAGGCCCCAGAAGTGGTTTCATTGGCTGAGGTGACTTCCGGATCACCAAAAACCACTTCCGTGGCCTCCGACAGGCCCGGAAAGCCCGTCGGAGGCCCATTTGGGACAGTGCCAGGCCTCATGTAACTGTAGGAGACCCCAGAGAGGCCTACCATTCCCGACCCAACCCAGCATCTGCATATTGTGGAATTTCCATTATTGTGTGTCGGGTTGGGTCTCTAACCCCTGCGATAGGCGGGGAATTACTGTAATACAGTAACCCACCGCCGATCGCGGGGGTTAGTGACCCACCCCACCCGCGATCCATGAAAATCCACGATATGCGGAAGCGGGGGGGGGGCGAATGCGGGCCTGTCGGAGAAGTCTTGGGGTGGCGCTCCCCGTGACCCTCCCGGGCAGCTCCGTAAAGCCTCAGAGGGGGCGGGGCGGGGAGCCATGCAATAGCTCCCCGCATCCCTCCCGAGTGGCTCTGTGAAGCCTCGGAGGGGGTGGGGGGGTGGCAGAGAGCCATGTGATTGCTCCCCGCCACCCTCCCGGGCAGCTCCATAAAGCTTCGGAGGGGGCGAGTGGTGGCAGGGAGCGACCTGATCGGCCCCCCGCCCCCGCCCCCAGCACTGCAGGCACTGCGATCCCGCGATGTAGCGGGACCGCGGGACCTGAAGTGCAAAATGGCGGGGGTTGAGTGTACTCAACTTGGGTTAACGGAGATGGGGAAACAGAAAGGGAAGGAAGATGCACGCGTCCCCAGCAATGGTTTTATTACATTTGATTTGGCGTTGGGCTGAAGACCTCATGAGTCACATCTTATTAAAAAGCAGAGGGTGAGGGTGTCCTGAACGTTTTGGATTCCATGTTCTTTTCTAAACTGAACAGTATCTCCGAAGTAAGAAAGAACACATGGAGACCATCCTATCAATGTAGTAAAAACAATGTAGCCTGGAAATTAGAGGAAATTGGATCACTAGAAAGTGCACCTCTAACCTAGCAGGATGTTGCATCATTTTAGAGGAAGTGCACCCCACACTTTTGAAAATTACTTAGTTATTTGAATAACTTTTGTATTTTCCTTCATAGTAGTTTCAAGTTCAATTACTTGCCAAATATCAATAGTAGGTAAGATTTTGGTGAATTTTGGTGTGTTTGTTTTTATGTCAGGCGGCGTCAGAAGATACATGTACCTATGCTACAAGTTTGGTCTGCTGATAAACCACATCCACAAGAAGAGGTAAATATAATCCAGGTTTTTGCATCTTCATCCTGACTTAGGAAGGGCAATTTTGTACTAATGTCTGTGAAGATTCAGTCACCCAAGTGAGGTTATCCAGAAGTTGAGTCATGGCAAGTGGACTTCTTTTCTTGTGAAATCAAAATGTTTCACTCTTCATCCAAGTAGCTTCATCAGTCCATGATGATAGTCCGTTGACTGACGAAGCTACTTGGATAAGTAGTGAAATGTTTCGATCTCACAAGAAAAGAACTCCAGTTGCCATGACTCAACTTCCAGAATGTTGTACTAATGTTAAAATTGCTTAGAACTACCATTGGAAATACTGATCATTGGGGTTGCCATTGCTTTTCAGATAATAAAAACGTCACATCAGTTTCTTTTCTTTTCTGAAAATAAATATAAGAAATCACAAAAACTCCTCAGTAGTCAGAAGGCTAAATTCTCACCCTTCTGTCTCTCCCTCTCCTGGAATTGTTTCCAGGCATCAATAACACGATTAAACAATGGCTATGATCCATAATATTGTCTTGAATCTGTTGAAAACTTTGACAGGTTCAGTGGGGCTTTGCAGAAGCCACTGTGTATTTTCACAGTCTTCTTTTGATAGATGATTTCTCCCCCCCCCCAGGAAGTGACTTCCAGGCTCGTGGTATTGACCTTTGAACTGCAGAGCTGGAAGGGACCCTCTGGGTCATCTCATCCGGCCTCCTTCACGGAGGCACAGTGGGGAAATTGAGCTCCCAACCTCTGGCCCCATCGCCAGACGCCTAAACCACTTGAGCTGAGCTATGGAGGAAGGGCAGGCCTCTTGAGCCTCCAGCCTTCACCAACTTTTAGAACATCTTACTTTTTTAGTTTCATTGGCTGGGGAGCTTTTAACTCTGCTGCAGCTGCTGTTTTGTTGTTGTTGTTGTTGTTGTTAGGGGTAGTTTCAGGAAAGGGATTGTGTGGGTGACTTTGGATAGACTGTATTAACTTCTTTGGGGCGGCAGCGGTGGGGCTGCTGCCTGAACATTTGGAACTGATGAATGCATATTTGTATTTTTTAGTATTTAGATTGCCTTTGGGCTCAGGTTCAGAAGCTGAAGAAAGATCGCTGGCAAGAAAGGCATATCCCAAGGCCGTACCTCGCTTTTGATAACGTGCTCTGTGAGGCACTACATCACAACCTGCCTCCTTTTACTCCACCTCCTCACACAGAAGACTCGGTCTACCCAATGCCCAGGGTTATCTTTCGGATGTTCGACTACACTGATGATCCTGAGGCAAGTGATGGTTCAGAGTGAATTGTGATTTCAGTCTAAATCCCAAGGGATAGAAAATATCCTCCTAATTCATTGTGGGCCTCACCACCTCCAATTAAGTGTCCCAGCTATGACTGAAATGTCTATTAGCTGTATTCCCATTTTATTACTACAATTTGGGTTAGTGTGTTAATTTTTCTGAAACTGGCTGAAATCCAGATAGCCACTTAAGCTCATACAAGGGTGCTTGTGGACATTGAGCAATCTTTTTTCTTTTGAATCCTTCCCCTCTCTGTGTATTTATCCAGATTGCTTTTTTTGTTTAATTTTGGTAGACACTTTTATTGGGAAAGGAAGTGAAGATTTGGATACTTTGAACTAGTTTTATGGTTCTTTGGAATATGATCTCTTAACAGTAAAGCTTTCTGTGGACTAAATGTGCTGGAAACACTTAGAAATGCCAAACCACCAATAAGTTGTATTGTCCTAGAAGTGTTTTCAAAATTATGATGGTGGTAGTGCAATTGAGCGCTGTTATTTTGGTGATGAAAGTCTGCTTTCAGTGGCTAACAATGTCTGCCTCTTAATTCCTGTGCCAGGGTCCTGTTATGCCCGGCAGTCACTCTGTGGAGAGGTTTGTGATAGAAGAAAACCTTCACTGCATCATTAAATCACACTGGAAGGAGAGAAAGACATGGTAGGAAATCTTTCCTTTCATACAGAGAACATTTTAGCCGGATAGGAAGGCTTGTCTCTTTACCTCGCCTACGCTTATTGGTTCCTGAGGAGTTTGGCCGAAACCCTAAAAAGGGTTATCTGGGTATAAACTGGAAATACCTTCAATCAGCAGAGAGAAAATGCTGCTCAGATTTAAAAACAGTTGGTCTCTTCAGCTACCTGCAGCTGTGTAAACATCAAAGGAATTCTTAATATACATGTCCACCTAACTTTTGTTGGCACACAATCCATGTATGGGTCATGAGTGGTCAGGAGCCTTGTAGGGGGCAGCCCTCTACCCACCAAAGCAAATAAAAGAGAGTACAATGAGAGGTGAAATTTCTGTAGTTCCTGCAGAATATGTTTTGTGCATATGAAGCCACTGCAAAGGTTCAGCCCTTAAATGTTTATAGGTCTGTATTGGCTTGAATCTCAAGTGACTAGTGCAGTGTGTAGGATGTGTTCCAGAAGTGACAGTTAAGACCGTTGGAAAGTGTGAAAGAATGTTTATTAATGGAACTGCAAGGTGATTGGTCTGTGATACCTGGCTGGAGATGTTCAGTTTATATAGTGATGTATGGATGAAGGAGAGAGAGAGTCAGATTTAGTTAAAGCTTTGAATTAGAGTTCAGGAATCATGGGGCTGAGAATGAGTGTGATTCCTTTTGTGAAGAAACTGGATAATAGCATGGTCTTTTCAGAACTTGCGTCCAAGCAAGTACTGTATCTGTCTCAGTTTAAGGAACAGATAGTGTTTAAGTTCTAAAAGAGAAAAGTAAAGACTTTTTATTTAAACAAGAAACTGACACATGAAACAATTGTTATATTTTTTCATGTTTTCAGAATCTTTTCTTCCTTTGTGTATTTTTAATGGAACCCCTTGATTTACAAACCGTGCTTATTATTTTGCAGATAGCAGTTGTAAGATATTGCACCCATATAATATTGCTGATCAGTGCCATGACAAATGTAGTGCCACCAGTTTAAATAAAAGTGTGCTCCACCAAAAATTCTGACTTTAAAAAAGCAAAATCAGCCTTTAGTTGTGGCACAGTTAAAGCAGTAGTGTAAAAGGACACACTGACTGTTTGCCTGGGTTGGAGGCAAGCGTAACCTGAAAGAGGGTGTCACTGTTTATATGTTTAAGCTGCAGTCCCCAACTTGGAGGTGTGTTGTTTGGGCAGCACCATGCTCAGGTAGAAAAGGCATATGAGTGCTGCAGACCCATGCGTTCAAAAGCTGCTCAATTTCAGCTGGTTGTCAAGAAAACTGTGAAGTGCAAAAGAATTGAGCTGCCAATTAACTGCTTAGTTCACGCCCACCCTTTTTTGTCCCACTCAACACTTCCATATAGATACCTCAAACTGGGGGAGTGGGAACCTTTAACCTCCCCATTCCCTTTGCAGGCCTGATTATTACCTTCGCTGTGCCAATATTAAGCTTAGGGGGAAAGGTTAATAATATCAGAGCAGGGGATACTGATGAGATCCTGAAGGAGAGGCTCCTGATCTGCTTCACTGCGAGCTCCCAATGCACTACTAAGATCATGGGCCCTGGACAATAGAAAGTAACCAGCCCTTCTCTTCAGAGCCCACCGTAATGTTGAGGAGCTACATGTGTGTACTGTGGATTGTTTTGCATCTGCATTGCTATAAATCACCATGTAATTTTGGCACTAAAGATGTCACTTAAGTGCTTCTTGTACACGAGGTTGACTTCCACCTACATACCTAGAAGTAGGACCTATGGCATATTCCATCCAGCTCCCCCACTTGACCTTTTTATGTGTTTTCAGTTTATCTAGGTAACTTGTGCCAGTCTTTTTTTTTCCCTAGTGCTGCCCAGTTGCTGAGTTACCCAGGGAATAACAAGATTCCTCTGAACTACCACATTGTTGAGGTATGCATTCTCTTTTTGATGTTTACAAAATAACTGTACTTATTTTGCAATAATACCTGCTGGTGTGTAGTGGGTAGAATGATAGATTAGGGCTCCAAGGATCTGGGTTTAGATCCACGAGTGTGGTATAATTGAGAGAACCACCCATTAAATATCTCATTATCTCGAAAGCCCTGTTAGAATTGCCATGATTTGGTTAACAACCGTAAATAAAGATTCATTGATTGTTATGATTGCTAATGAAATCCAGTTTTGACTGGATGGCAGACAGCACTGTATGTACTATAGAATAGATCATCTTTGTGATGACAAATTTCTGATCTTGTGGGAAATCATGTTTTAGGCTCAGAAAAGTGATACAGTCGTCATATACTGTGGTCCCAGTATATCGCGGGACCGCCGTATATGCAACAAAGGGCTCCCTGGGCCAAGCTGCATGGGCCTATTTGAGGCCTCCTGCACTTACTCCAGACCTGGTGCTGCCCTGAACTGGCCTCCAACGAGCTTCCTCCCAGGCCAGTCGGAGGCCCCAGAAGTGGTTTCCGGCGAAACAGAAGTGAACCACTTCTGGGGCCTCCAACTGGCCTGGGAAGCCCATTGTAGGCCCCCGTTCAGGGCAGCCCCAGGCCTCAGGTAAGTGGTACAAGAGGCCCCAGATAGGCACCCCAGTTCCGACCCGACCCAGCATCTGAATTTTGTGGATTTTCCATTATCGTGGGTTGGGTCTGTGAGGGTTCATTTTCGCCTTCTTGACTATTAATAGAAGAATTACAACCATGCTTGGGAAATTCTTGAAAAATAAACGAATCTTTATTGTTTACATCAACTGGTGTTGGCACATTGTTTTTTCTGTTACAACTTCCTCCAACGGGAGATAATATTGGTAAATCTAAACCAGGACTACTAACATTTTCTAACAATAAATTTCCATTTGTTAATGTTTTATCTTTCACTTGGGTTGTGACTTGCGTACCAAGTTCTGAGGGTTCCCACACTGACCTCCGCAGTAAGGGTATTGAGGCATTTGAGGCACATTCCACCCCCAGCCGGGGATCCATCCCACCGGATTAGGATCTGTTCCCTTCTTTCTTTCTTTATATTCGGGAACACCAGGATCCATGCATAGAGGAGGATTATAAATGGGAGTAGGGAGAGGTAATCCGGTGCCTCCTTTTCTCCATATCTCTGTTCTCCCCTGAACCCCCTCTCTAACGTCTCTAACCGCCCCTCCTGAACGGTTCACTCCCCCCTCCTCCCTTGTCTCGCGCCCGACCTCGCGCCTCTCCGTTTGAATACTAGCCTCTCTATACAAGACTCTCTTGGTTTTTTCCTCTGTTTGTACACCAATGCATTTAACAGCTTTATCCAGGTCTCTATTAACTTGTACTGATGCATGTCCGTATAACCTAATGGGAAAATCACCAAACCTTCCCCCAACTTGTATCTTTTTATCTTTCCCTATCTGTACCCAGTTTTCTGTTTGTATCTCTTCCTCTACTGTCTCCTTTTTAATGTTGGCTTCACTTTCAGTTTGTATACTCTTATCTCTAGTTCTGACCTCTAAACCTTCTATTCCTTCCTTTAGAACATCCCATGTAATAACCTTATTAACCACTGCTAAAAACCCAGCTGTAATTCTTGTAGGTGTCCATTTTCTCATGTCTTCTTCCATGGTCTTGTCTTTTGGGTCATCTGTATCACTGTCTGGCTTCATCCCTTCTATATCTCTCCTATATCTCTTCTGTATATCATCTTCTTTATTCTCTTGGTTCTTGTTCGCGGACAACCCTACGCTCTTGTTATCTGGCTCTCTCTCACAGGGTCCCTAACCCCCGCGGTAGGCGGGGGATTACTGTACTAAAACTTCTGTCTTTATTGGCTACATAGATGAGTTTAACATGATTGGCTAGGCTTCTGTTTCAAAAATTGTGGGTTTGAAATTTTATGTAAAACAAGCCAATTCTTAACTGAAATGGTTCTGAAGGTGTGCGGAGGCTCATGACGTGGTGGTGCCTCACGACATCTCAAGGCAATGCTTTCCTGGTTTAGATTCGTGTTCAGAATCCTTATTATGCCCTAACATCCTACTAAAAATAAGTTAGCTGTCTCTCCTTAACCCCCACCTCCACCCCCAATGGGAGGATCTCTGTGATTTTTTTCTTCATATGTTTGCCTGCCTGTGCTAATTAACAAAATGTCTTTTGCTTTTGTTTAAATTAGGGGTGTAGAGAAGGTAACAAATCCTGTTGGTTTAGCTTCCCACCTGGACAGAATTATTAATTCCCAAGGGAAGCAAGGATATGGTTGTTTTTTTTAAATAGAAGCAGTAACATTGAAACAGAAATAGGGTTTTTTGTTTTGTAAATTTGACAATATGTATCCTTGGTTTTTGCAATACATTAAAGTGCAAATGTAGAAAACATTGGCTGAAATCCAGTACTATGACTGCATTATCCAGTACTGCATAAGTCTGTCATTAGATGCAGCTTTGTTTTTAAGTTTCCTGTCTAGCAGCCCCAACATTCCTAGGTTGTTTTACGAGAAATGTCTGAAAAGTATATGCATATAGAGATGGAGATAAACATATTCACATAAGTCCAAACAATCAACCATTTTATCACACAGTGGCTGAGGTCTGGTAATAAAATATTACACCATGCAAGTCTGATACAGGAAACATATTTCAATTTGATGGAACATCTTTTCAAATTGTATATAATGTTGCACAGTAAATCAAAAGGATCAATTACTGGCCGAGGTCAAAACGATTTCCTTCTCTCGAAGGCAAAACATTTCAGAGGTGTTAATCACTTTTGATTTACCTTGGTTTCTTTTCCAAAACAAATTTTTCATCAGGCCAAGTTGTCTATTAAAAAAGTCTTTTATTTCTAAACAAAGTTACAAAAGGAAGTTACGCTTACAAAAAGATTCAAAAAGATTTAAAAAAACCCCGACAGACCCTAGATGTAGTCTTATTTCCCTAAAAAACAATAAAAAGCTAAGTTATTCTCTGACTGGTTACACACTCACTCTGATTGTTCTAAATTAATCCAAACTCTACCCAATTGAAGGAAGCATCATTGCTCAAAGCAATCCTCAGCAAAATCACGGCTTCTGTCTCTTCTCATCTTCTTCCCAGAAGCTTCCAGATGTCGCGTGATGTAATTGGCCAATGGTAGCTGAGCCTCTCTGCTCTAAGACAAATTTTGTGACTATATTCCACATGCCTTAGATAAGAGTCTAATGCAAAGCCGAAATGTGCAGTTAATATCACAGCTTGGTGAATCATACTATATCCCATCATGCCTAATTTCCTTGCAATGTTTTTCCACAGATATGCAAGTTTTAAGGCTAACGTGTTAAATAAGTCATCATTTCACAGAGGGATGTGCCGTTTGGGGTGTTACTTAAAACTTCAGTAGTAACTATTCAAGGAGTTGTTCAGGTTATGGTAACAGCATCAGTAGTGTCCAAGGTGGTAGCCATGCGAGTCTGGACTGTAAAAGCAATACTTTTAGACACCTTTAATATTAACAGGTGTTGTTTGGCATAAGATGCCATGGAAATGGGCGCTCTATTCCATAACCCCCTTCCTATATTTTCCACAGGTCGTCTTTGCTGAGATGTTTCAGCTGCCCATTCCACCACAAACGGAAGTCATGTATACAACCCTTCTTATTGAACTTTGTAAGCTGCAGCCTGGCTCTTTACCTCAAGTTGTATCCTTTATTCTGTGAGACTCTTGTACTAGTTAGTGGAATTTATTAGGACAATGAATATTAATATATTTAGCATTTTCAACTGTATAAATGGAAATTGATAACAGATGCAACTATTCCAACTGGTCTCTGAAGTAAATATGGTGGTCCCAATGCCTTTGCATTTTAACCAGTCTTTTAATTGGATAAAAACGGAAGGCCAACCCAGGAACTTATTTGTACATGGCAGCAGTGCTGGTAGAATATGGAAGTTAAATTGTTTAACATTTAATCTGTTTTAAACCTTAAATGGCAACTTGAAGCTTGCACAAGCCACAGAAATGCTGTACATGCGCCTGGATACAATGAACACTACTTGTATAGACAGGTAAGTAAATACAACCACACCTGGATTTCTGAAGAGTCGTGGAGTAGGCTTTTATAAGATGAACCTTCTATAATTCCCAAAGCTGCTGCTTTCACAAACTCTGTTCATTTTGAAGGGACAGTCAGTATCAGGAAGCACATTTTGTTTAACTAGTAATGAACAGGAATCAGCATTAGACTCGTGGCACAGTGGTTAAATGCCTGTACTGCAGGTAAAACTGCTCACAACCTGGGTTCATTCCCTGGTAGCAGGCTCAAGGTTCACTCAGCGTTCCATCCTTCTGAGGTCGGTAAAATGAGTACCCAGCTTGCTGGGGGGGGGGGGAATGTGTAGCCTGCACACTGTAATTAAAATTGTAAAAAACCACCCAGAGACTACTTGTAGTGGTATGGGGCGGTATATAAGCAGAACATTTTGCTTTTTGCTTTGCTTTTAGACGCCAAGAATGCCTTGTTTTGGAAGAGGAGCAGAAGTAGATTAAAAATATGTGGTGTAGGTTTGTTACAGGTGATTTTTGAAGTTGTTATCTTAAACTTCCTTATCACAGTATTGCTCACACCAACTTCAAAAGATAGAATTAAGTAACTGATCAAAGCAAACTCTTTATGTCAATTAGAATCTAAGTTATAATATGTGATTAGTACTGGATACCTCCTTAAAAGATCCATGTTATCTGATATGTTGATTAGTTTCTTCTTACAAGTAGTTTTTCCATTAACTTTTACAACCAATATTTGCATTCATTAATTTTAATAACTTGACAGAGATGTTGCCTATCGTGCTTGGGTTATAGTAAGAGTAATGCCACTTTGAATTACTTTTGAGACTTAATGAAATTTATTTATTTTTCTTTTTTTCCTCTAAAGGTTCATTGATTGGTTTTCCCACCATCTAAGTAATTTTCAGTTCCGCTGGAGCTGGGAAGACTGGTAAGTTTATTTCTGTTCTGCTTCCTTGGTGGATTCTGTGGATACTTTTCTATACGGTACTTCCGTTTCTAGCTTATTCTAAAAATTACTTTGTATTTATTCCTATTTAATTATGTTTTGCGGTACTTGTAATTATTCCAGTGCTGTTATATCTTTTTTCTTCTTTTGTAAGGAGTAAGGGTAAGGGAATTGGAAAGAGGAAAGAGGGTAATGGAGAGGGTTGACACCATAGTACATCCATGTTCATTAGATCACTTTACAATTATAAAATCTTCTACTCTATTATATAGTAATTGTTCCTCTTTCCATGCACATTTTGCAGCTTTTACATCTTTTACATTTCAAAGTGGATTTTCAGACTTATATTGGATCCATTTATTGACCGGTTCCTAAGTTTCTCTTTTTTTTTTGAATTGTTTGTTCTTTTAAAATCTCTTTAAATTTCTGCCACCTCCAGAATTTTTTTCCAACAGATCTTCTTTATTCAGAATGCCTGTCTCTTTCCAGTCTTTTGCCTATAATATTCTTGCTGCAGTTTGGGTTTGTAGGTTTCGGCGTGTAAATGCTTCCATAGGTGATATCCATCTTAAAATCTTCTGGTAAATCCGATGTTGTCTCTTGTCCCAAACCTGTAGTATCACTGCTTGTCTCTTTTTTACCTCTGTCACCTCAGGCATAACATGCGACAATAATAATTCTCGTTTAAAAGGTATAACAAAATTTTTAAATAAAAGTTATGTGCCATTTTCAAATAGTTTTTAACCTCACTACAAGTCCACCACATGTTTCTATGTTTCCAACATAATTTGGATACATTTTTGCTTATTTCCTATTGCATATGCAATCTATAGAGCAGTTTCATATACATTTTCACAGATTTTGTCATCTTTATGTTACATTTCCATGTTTGTGCCCAGTGATCAGTCTCAATACTATGCCCTAAATTTTGTCCCCTTCTGATCATACAGTCTTTACTTTACCTTCATCCTGATTTCTAATAAATGCTCATATACTCTTTTTATTAGCTTATCTTCTGTCTCTAGTAAAAGTTTATCAAATAAAGTTATCCCCTCTTAAAAAAGCATTCCTTCTTATCTCTTGTATATTTTGATACTAAGTGCTAGATCACCAGTTTATATCTCTCTTTTGTTCTTCAACTTCCTCCTTCATTTTTAATTCCCCATTATCTTTTAATAAATCTTGATACCTTAAACATTTAGCTGGAGATATTAGGTTTGGGTGTGTAAATGCTTCCATAGGTTATATCCATCTTAAAATCTTCTGGCAAATCTGGTATTGTCTCTTGTCCCAAACCTGTAGTAATGAATTTCTTATTATATGATTTGTAAAGTACTGTATTTGAGTTCTTTTGCTTTCTTATACCATTGAAATGCATGCCACTTCAACTTCAAACAGTAGTGTTACATCTTTATTGTCCTTACAGAATTATATTTGTGCTGATTTCTGTGAAAATTTGCCCTGCGTATAACCTATGGTTGGAAATGTCATTTTCTCAAGCAGCTTATAGCAATTTTGATGCCACAATGTATAAAACCTAGTCCTGAATTTGTTTTCTCTTACTCTGCAGGAAGCTAAGATACACACACTGTAATAGAGATTAAGGGTATCTAATTAACCTCCTGTATTAGAAAGGTAGCTTATGTATGCATTTTTGTAGAATAACAACAGTTGGGTGTTTTTTCCTTGTTTAATGGTAGGTCAGACTGTCTCTCTGAGGATGCTGACAAACCCAGACCTAAATTCGTAAGAGAAGTATTGGAAAAATGCATGAGGTGAGTCAAGTGTAAAAACTAGAAAGGAGGGGTAGTATTCAAGGAAAGATAACCAATCAGTTGCAAAATAAAACATCTTCTTTTAAAAAAAGAGTATAAAAACTAGTATAGCAGAACGTCTAAGGTAGAATTATTTCAGTTTCCACTGGTATTTTCTTATATATTTCTAAATGTATGTCAAGGAGTTAATCCTTATGGAGTAAGGCAGGGCTGTTCAACTTTGAACTACTTATTCCAGCCCAAAGTGCCTGAGGGTTGCTACACTAAAACCTCTACTTACGAATTTTTTCTGTTTCGAGCACATGCTCATAACTAAAAACTTTTGTAAGTAGAGCAGCCATAGGAATGCATTGAAAACCAATTAATCTGTTCTGGAGGGAACAGATTTAAATGCACCATGGCCCTTGAACTTCCCCGCTCGGCTGAGACAGTGGGCTGGCAGACCCAGAACTTTGCTGGGGCAGTGGCGGTCCTTGGGGTGGGGGAGGGAGGGGTGGAGAACTTATCCCCTCACTTTTTAATTGATGGCCAGCGGGCTACTTTTGAACCCTTCACAGGCTACCTGTAGCCCGTGGTCTACCTGTTGGGCAGGCCTGGAGTAAGGAATATATTTGATCAAAAGATAAATAAAACATTTGGCTGTTTTTAACCTTAATCATAGTCAAGATGATAGCTGTCTCGATACAAGGTAGACTAAAACTGAATTTAAATAGACTTCAAAAGAGTTTGGCTCCTGTATCTTAATTCTCTCTCTCTCTCTCTCTCTCTCTCTCTCTCTTTTTTTTTTTGGAAAGATTTATAAGGCTAAGCAATAAAAATGAACCAAAATGAATAATACCATAAGTACCATATTTTCTGTCTATAAGATGACCCCCACTTTTCCACTCCAAAATTACAGTTTTGCAGCTGTGTGGTTCTCTCCTTTTACTTTGTGTATAAGATGAGCCTCAATTTTTAAACTTATTAATTTTAGACAAAAATATAGTCTTAGACACAAAAAATACTGTATTTGATTTTATCAAAGCAAAAGAGGGGGTTGAGCTGTGTGGTCATCACAAAACACAAATGCAAAACTGGGCTACAGGTGATACCTTTATAACCTCCTGGCAAAGCACATATTTTGCCATGTTTGAACTTACATATCGCTGTAGCCTAGTTTTGCATTTGTAATTGATTTTGTAATTGGAATAAGTTGTGTTCAACTCTGTAATTTTCAAGGGTGCATGGAAACAATATGTTCTTTTGATCATTTTGTTCTTTCATGATTTTATTGACAGTATACTGTTATTTTTTAGTTAATGTATGCCATTGTTGAATGGTTTCTGGATCTTACAATCACAAGATATATTATTGAAAACATTGACAACCTCGCAATTTGGCTCAAAGAGTTCGTTTTTCTTAAGACTGCTGGAAAAGAAATTATGCTTTCCAACCAACATTGTAGACTTGAGATGAATAAATATGCTTCCCACACTTACTTGAGGGGCAGTAAGTCAGATTAATACGACCATCTTGTGTAAGAGTGTTTTGCAAGGCAAGCTGGTAAAGCTCTGCACGCAGGGAAAACAGCTTAAAATCCAGTAGCCCGTGTAAATTTTAGAAATGTGCATTCTTTCTGTTACCTTGCTACAACTTCTCGAATATAAACTTTTATTCGGCTCTTAGTCATTGAAAAGGGCAGGAAGCCACATGGTGCTCTGAAACTCTACCTCTTTAACCGCTGGACTGCTGACCTCAGTTAATTCAGGAGGTGCTTCTCCTGTCTACACTTCTTAAACACAATTGTTGGAACTTAGGGCATACATTTCAGAAAACTGAAATTCTCTGAAAGCTCACATGGATCTAGTTTATTAAAGAACTTTTAGCCGTTGCTGAGTAGGAAGCATAGAGCTCAATAGAACAACATTTACATTTCTAATTGCCCCCCCCAATGAATTGGCATTAAATTTATAAAATGCTTGATTTGATTGTGCCCATAGTATTCACGTCTTTATTTTCTTTCTTTTTCAGGCTTTCCTACCATCAGCGAATTGTAGATATTGTTCCAGCTTCTTTTTCAGTCTTAACGCCTGCTAATCCAACATGTATTTATAAATATGGAGATGAAAGCAACAGTATGTTTATGGCTTGTGTTTCTGATATACAGTAATACCTTGGTTTAAGAGCAAACATTTTGTCTAAATTTTGCCTGGATCAACAAGCAATGTCTTAATATACAATCACCGGAGCAGGTCACATGATCACAAATGAGCCAATGGTCTGCCACTTTCTCTGTTTGCTCTGTACAGATATGATGCCTTTTATGGTGCCATTGTAAGAGAAGTTTTGAAACACTTCGCCACAATTTTGTTTTGTTATAAAGCAAAGTGTTCTGCTTATATACCTCCCCATACCACTTCAAGTAGTCTCTGGGTGGTTTACAGTTTAATCACAGCATGCAGGCTACACATTGCCCCCCCCCAGCAAGTTGGGTACTCATTTTACCGACATTGGAAGGATGGAAGGCTGAGTCAACCATGAGCCTGCTACCTGGGATTGAACCCCAGGTCCTGAGCACAGTTTTACCTGCATTACAGGCATTTAACCACTGCGCCACGAGGCTGTAGTTCATTGGTTCTCAACCTGTGGGTCCCCAGATGTTCCTGAACTGCAACTCCCAGAAATACCTTCCAGCACAACGAGTGGTGGGGGGTTCTGGGAGTTTGCAGTCCAGGAACATCTGGGGACCCACAGATTGAGAACCACTGCTCTAGTTGCTCTAACTTTAAAAAAATGTAGAGCAGCATTAAAGTCATTCTTAATGATCTGCTGTCCAGGACTGCATCTGCTTTGCTCCAGCAGTGTTAGAGCAGATGGTATCATCAAAGTTGTAAGTGTGTCAGTTTCCAGCTTTGTAGGTTCAGGGTTGAACTCTAGCAACAATTTATCTAAGCTGTGTGGCTGTGCGGTGCTGCTTCAGTGCTGTGCATCCGAACCAGTGTTGGCACCCATTGGAGGGAATGCTAATACCCAATACTGTTCTGTAAAGATCTATTGAATTCAGGCCTACTAGTATGTTGTACAGAACAGTGATTAATTCAGTGGTGCAACAATGCTCTGTCCAATCTTACTGTTTTTAAAACAAGAGTCTAGATTAGTGGGGGGAAAGGAGGATGATTTTTGACCAAGGTATCTACTAAGATCTAATCCACTAAAAGCTGGAAAAGTGTATGGTTTTTCAGGAAAGGTTTATTTGTATGTTACTGTCAACCTTTATGGAAGAATAAGCACTGGTTTCTCAAAAGGATAACTTTTGCTTCTTATTTTTACATGTAGAATCTCTCCCAGGATACAATGTTGCACTTTGTTTAAATATTGCCATTAAGAATAAAGCCAGCAACGATGAAATCTTCACTATTTTAAAGGATGTGGCCAATCCTAATCAGGATGATGACGATGGTAAGTTTTTTTTAAAAATAATTATCACAGTATATAGTCTTAAGTTTGTCCATATTTAAGGTGACTTGCTTGTTCTGCATAAGAGTTGATTGTGGTATCCTCTTACCTGAGTACACGGTTGAGCTTGATGGATGTGTATAAGTGTCTTGTGCTAGTCCAGAGCTAGCCCAGTGGTCTGCATCATATGTCCATAGCTCTCCATGTATTCACTGATTTAACACTTTACAAAATCTGAACACTCCTGCCCCAATGAGCCACTTAGATAACCTAAAATCTATACATTTCCCGGGGTTTCTTTATGCCTTGTAAAAGGAAAACTGGGTGGAGTTTTCAAATGAAACAAATGGAAGTTGATTAAAAGCCAAATGGTTTCACAGAAGGTTAAACATGGGCATGGTTCCAGTTTCTCTGCATTTTGAATCTTGTAATTCAGTCAAGTATTCTTAAGTACATACATTACAAGTCAAATGTCCATAGCATTTCTCAGTTACAGATACCCTATAACACCTCTTAGTTTCACAGCCATTTTACAACTAATTATCTAGCCAACTGCTACAGCCAACTGCATTAACTGCTGCCTCTGCATAACTCCACATAACTCTCTCATCTTACGTGACATCTATATATTGTCTTCTGGTGCCCTCTGATTGGCTCTCATCTTAGATCTCTGTCAGCCAATCGTGAATCATTCTGGTGTTGCTGGGTAAACTTTCTCACCTTGGCTACAGAATCCACCACATATCAGGCTTTTATAAAATGACAAGGGATGCAACAAAGGAAACCAAGGAAATGGAATGTTGCTTAAATGGGGGAAACTGTATGCACACTAAAGATACTGTTGGATGTTTATAGTAGAGGATTGTGCCAGAAGTTTCAAGTTCTTTGAATCATGTTTGTGTACATCATTTTTTGTCAAAACGGATTTTTTAAAAAACTGAGTTGAAAGAAGAAAATTAAGCTAGGCCTGCACAATAGAACTACGGTAATTTTCAGGTAGTAAAGGAATAATTAACATTAAATAATATTAACAACTACTTATTATATTAAATATAATATAATGTAAATATTTATAGCATATTAATTTATCTGGAAGTTGAGTCATTGCAACTAGACTTCTTTTCTTGAGAGATCAAAACATTTTGCTACTCATCCAAACAACTTTGTCTCAGTCTGAGGAAAGTTCGTGGCAAGTCCTCCATTTTATAGTTCATCTTGATTTCACATCACCCTGGTCTGAATAGGCTCAGAAGTTGGACAGTGGCCTGGATAGGCTCTTTAGGTGGACAATGGCCTAGGGTGCGTGAAAGCCCCTTCTGTGCAACCTTTCCCAACAGGTGGGGGGCTCAGATACAATCTGTCTACTACTTATCAAGCAGCCTTTTCATCAATCTCAAGACAAATCAGAAGCACTTCACACCTCCACCAGCAAGGCCATAACTGACAACCCATACTTAATGGGTGTTGGGAAGGTGGCATAGGTGGGACTTTCACACACCTTAGGCCACTGTCCAATTTGTGAGCCTATTCAGACCAGGGTGATGTGAAATGAAGGTGAACTATAAAATAGAGGACTTGCCACTAACTTTCCTCAGACTTATGAAGCTACTTGGATGAGGAAATTTCTGGCTTTATAGGTTCAGTATTGAACCCTGGTCCATGACTCAGCTTCCAGATAAACTCATCTGGATGACTGAGAATCTTCACAGACATATATTAATTTATATTTAACCATTTAAATACACCAATTTAATCTGTGTTTATCCTTCAACATATCTCGAGGAAATCTATATCATAAGTAGCAATGAATTGTAAGCGAAACATGTCTATATTACTTTGTATTAAAACTATACTCAAGAAGACTATGTTATGAGACTTGATTACAGTATTCTTTTGATCATATTTTCCTGAAGGATAGGGATATGCAGTTTCCAAGGAGAAGCAGAAAAAATATGAAGTCTTTGTTGTCTGTGGTGGAAGTACTGACTCTCCTCATGTCCATGGACCCTTTTTTCTTTTCTCTTTAGATGAAGGCTTCTCCTTCAACCCTTTAAAAATAGAGGTATTTGTCCAAACGGTGCTGCATTTAGCTGCAAAGTCATTCAGCCACTCCTTCAGTGCTCTAGGAAAGTAAGTCCAATTATGATATTTCCTGTGCTTCTATCTGATACATTACCACTTCTTCACATAGCTCATATCAATTTTTATCGTAGCTTTGTAAAGTGACAGTTCTTATAGGAAGGAACTGATAGATGAAAACCCCAAGAGATGTGAAGCATTTTGATTACTTTTTTCCTTTTCATTTCATTAATTAGGCATATTGCTGACTTCTTTTTGTGTTATTAATCTGTACAGGGGTATGCAACTAGCAGCTTAGGCTTTTTGAACAGCCAGTCATGGGTTGATAGATTGCCAACCCTTGTCCTGAACAGCATCTTCTTATGGCAAGAAAGTTTTCTTCATTTTTCTCACTACGCCAGCATGAAGAATATTCTCCCTAAATTCTTGTTGTTTTGTCTATGGGCCCCAAGAAACAGGCAAACACTAGAGATGGGCATGAATTGAAAAACAAATTGCAAAATTTGTTTAAAAAATAGCTAATTTGTCAATTTATATTCATACAGGCTGATACCTCTGACAAATATGAATGGATGAATTGTAGCAATTTTAATTTGTCAATTCATTGGGCTATAAACGGCTTCCAAGAGACCTAGAGACACCGTGGGCAAGCTCACCTCTACAGTCCCTCCAAGCCTGTCAAATATTGGATTCCTGGTTTCCACATTATGCGCCCCCAAAGAGCTCTCCCCAGGAAAGTTCTACTGAGGTATATAGGCACCCCAAACTTGCAGAGAAGTTTCCTCTGACTCTCTACAGTTCCTCCAAGTTTGGGGAAGATTGAGTTCCCCTAAGCCACTTGCTAAAGCGTACATTCCTAGTTTTGTGTACTTCTCAATTGGTGGATGTATAACTCATATGTTACCAAACTTGGAGGCCTTATAGAGGAGAATCATTGGAGGCTTCCCTGGAAATTTGGTGTCTCTATGTGCCGGGGGTGGGGAGGCTCTCTCCTGGGGGCGGGCGAGATCTTTAGGGATGCACAACTCAGAAATTGGACCCCATACGTGCAGATCTTGTAGAGGAGATACATTAAAAGCCTCTGTGCACATTTGGTGTCCCTTGTTGGCCATTTTACAGGGTTTTAATGTAAAAATAAATTTATGAATTGATTTGTCAGAAAAAAATTGTAAATTCATTTTTGTGATTTGTTGACCTTGACGAGTCATGAATGAAAACTAATCACCATTTTTTTGATTCGTACTCATCTCTAGCATACAAAATTAGTAAGTAAGATGCATAAGGGAAGAGCCGAGATAAAAGTGTGTTGTTCGTATTAACTAGTTCAGCTCACACTTAATTGTAAAAATGTATCTCCTCTGGAGAGAAAACAGTCCCTGACCAGGACTGTACAGTAATGTACATTTAAGGATAGAAATGTCTGACATTTGTACCGATGTGGAAGAAGTTGGGACACATCTCTTTCCTTTCTTACCATCTACCAGCTGAACTTTGGGGCACTCCTGGTCATGGATGTGATGGCATTCCTGTGACTAACTGTTGAGAGGTAGAATTGATGCTTGAGAAGAGGAGGAGGAGGAGGAGGCCCCCAGATCAGCCTTCTGGTTGCCAGAAGAAAGTGTGCATGGAAGTTTCCATAGAAGATGGGCAAAGCACCCCTTCCTGTTCCAAGTGGGACTCTCCTCTGTGACTGGAAGTGGAGAGGACAGGATCATTTTGGAACCGTGACCGCTTTTGGCCTTTCAAGATGACTTGCAGTCCTGCTTAAACAATCAGCCGTTGAATCTCAGAGTAGGGCCAAGGAAAGAAAGGACCTTGTACTTTCCATTTGCAAAGCTTTTGTTTTCTTTTTTTCTGTTCCACAAAGATTTCGTGAAGTTTTCAAAACGCTGGCAGAAAGTGATGAAGGGAAGCTCCACGTCCTCAGAGTTATGTACGAAGTATGGAAGAATCATCCCCAGGTGAGCTTCAGTATTTCCAGCCATCTTGTATTGTATATCAGAGAATAGAAACTTGTTTCTTTTTAGTAGATGTAGATTTTAAACTCACAGGTTTAAGTGTGATTAAGGCAGGTGCTGCTGGAAAACCTGTGTCCTTGAAATACGAAGATTTGGGTTGCAAGAGAAAAATGTGTAACTGGTTTTAACTTATAATAAAACTAGGCCAGTAATGAATAGGCATTTAGGAAATGATGTTAGAGATACGGTTTCCCAAACATAACCGTCTTACTGACTGAAATTCCATGGCTTAGCTCAGAAGTCGCAATTGGAGTACTGTAGTCTCATTGAATCAGTAGGAATGTGGTGAATTGACTGTTCCAGATGATGCATTAGTTTAATGAGTGTAATCTAGCTGCAAGTTATTGTGGTAAGGAATAGGCCCTGTAAGAAGGCTGATGGCAGAGGAGCGATGAGGGGGCTGTGAGAGAGGGGTGGTGGGGCTTTGTGATACACATTTTGGCTTGGTTACAGCCACGACTAAGCATATTCTTCCAATAAACTGACCAAGAAGCCTGCACTTGCTTCATCCTGCAGATGATTGCAGTCCTGGTGGATAAAATGATTCGCACACAGATTGTGGATTGTGCTGCCGTAGCAAACTGGATTTTCTCTCCAGAGCTGGCTCATGATTTTACAAGGTAACTACATTGGAATCTCTCATGGCATTCCTCTTTTTCAAGTCTTCAGATGGTGATTTGAGAATTTCTAAAATAAGTTTGGAGATAGTTTTCCACAGTAACGAGCATAATCCATTCCAGAAACATGCTTGTAAACCAAAACATTCTTCTATCAGAGCAAATTTCCCCATAAGAAATAATGGAAACTCAGATGATTTGTTCTAGGGCCCCATAGATCACATACTGTACACACAGAATGCCAGAACTCGTAAAAGTTGGCTAGAAGTCCACATGCACACCATGGTTTAAGTACCTGGCTGCGGAATCTACTCTGCTTAGGAATAACAGCTGGATTTTACTCTGTATTTTTAATGTGACAATAATAAAGTGCAATTGGTAGCTCTATACACATTTGACTAGCTGCCCCATGACTAGAAACAGTTTGAGGGGGGAGAAAGAATGATAAAAACAAATAAAATATAAATATAAAGAAAATAAAACCCTAACTTGCACGTTCCTGGCTGGTGCAAGGGAGACCTCTATTCCTTTACCCTCTCTGCTTTGGAGGCTGCCTGGAATGGAACGTTCGAGATAATCACCACAATCCAACAGAGGGATTGAGATCCACCATTGGCTCACTTGTGTTCATATGATCTGCTCTAGTGCTTGTATATCAAGACATTGCTTCATGATCAAGTCAAAGTTTAGAAGAAATTTTTGCTTGTATAGCAAAGCACTCTTTAAAAAAGTTGCTCTTAAACCAAGATATTACTGTATCTTTTAAGATTTTCCAGTGAGGTAACCATGCTAGTTTGTGCAGAAAAAATAGCAGAGTCTTGAAGCATCTCAAAGGCTAACAAATGTATTATTCCATAAATTGGGAGCACAGCAAATTGTTCTTTAAGGTGACACAGAACTCCTGTTTTGTGGTAAATGTTTGGGAATAAATATCTGAGCCCTCTTTTTGACGCTTGCATAGAGATTTCAAAATTCTGGAAAGGGTTCTGTCTCCTAGTGTCTTATTCTCATTATTTGTGTACTAGTAATAGCACCTTATTTGAGAAACAGCTAATAAAGTACATGTGCCCAGAAACTCATCTGAAAAACATGCAGATTTATTGATGCTTTTAGATATCTCCTTTTTAAAAAATGACTTGTTAAAGAAACCGGTAAAACGAATTCAGTAATAAAGGGCTTGTTCCAGGCTCAGAGCATCTTGTTTCACGAGGTGGGTGGACTGAATGTTTGTTAGCCTCATACACAAGGGCCTGTTTGTTAGCTGTACACAAGCAAAGCAATTGGGCGTGAATAAGAGAATATGCATTGCTTCCTCCTTTGTCAGATTTTACATTTGGGAAATCTTGCACTCAACGATTCGTAAGATGAACAAGCACGTGGTGATGATCCAGAAAGAACTAGAGGATGCCAAAGCCAGATTAGCCAAACAGCACAAACGTGTAGGTACATTTTTCCCATAACTGTTGAAAGAAGTGTTTGCTGGAGGTATATTTCACCAGCAATAAGAATGTTAAGAATTGCTGGGTCAGGCAAAGTCCATCTTATTGCTTTCAGTGGTGGCCAGCTGGCACTGTCTCTTAGAATCTGGTTCATGGCCTTTAGACCTGTGAGTCCACTTTAGGTTTATTGCTGGCGATCAGCTATGGAATCAGATGTTCTAAATCTGCTCATTTCCTTTAAAAAAATTAACCTGTGGCAATCACTATACCTTGTGGCCATGGATTTCAGATGCTCATTGTGAACATATACCTGACAAATTTGGAAGCCAAAATTGCTCCCGCTGAAGGACCTCTGGTGATCCATACACTGGATCACCAGAGGTCCTTAGAGATGGTGCTTAGGTGGGTTGCTTAGTCAGGCTGACTTGACTGCAGCTGGAGAACTGCAGTTATGTACTAACACACATTCTCTTGGATTGTGTGCAACCATGTAGTATGTGGCTTGTTTTTTGTTCTGTTTTGTGTGGGCTTTTAAAGGTAAATCCAAGAACATGTGCTGAAAGGATAGATAGATAAATCTTTATTGTCATTGTCCTGTACAGAACTACGAGATTGAACTCATTGACACTCAGTTGCATCTGGGTAGTAAATGCAGTGTTTAGGTGGATCAGATCTCTTCCTTATGAAAATAAGGACAGGTCATGAATCCTGTCGAGAAAAACCTTGCTGAATTTTACAGAGAGGCATTTTGGAAGAGCCAGAAATAGCTTTGCATAAAAATATTGAGTGTGTTAGATTTCCCCCGCCTTTATTGGTTTCTGTGCACTTGAGGTCACCCAAATGATGATTTTTCTAGCGGGACAGTGATGACGACGATGACCGGAGCATCGACAGGGAAGATGGTCCTCTGGAAGAGCAGATAGAACGCCTGCAAGAAAAAGTTGAATCGGCTCAGAGTGAACAGAAAAACCTCTTCCTTGTAATATTCCAGGTAAGAGCAAAGACACTCCCTGACAAAAATGAGGGAACAGAAGATTGATGGTGGATAATGAGAAAGGGTAAAATTTATATGTAGCAAATCACTAGACAGTGGCTTTCAATTTTTAGGTTACATTTAGCACATACAGTAATACCTTGGTTTACAAGCATAATCCGTTCCAGAAACATGCTTGTAAACCAAAGCACTCTTATATCAAAGCAGATTTCCTCATAAGAAATAATGTTCTGGGGTTCCATAGACTGCGTACTTTGCACAGAAAATGCCAAAACTCACAAAAGAAGTTAGCTAGAAGTCCACATCCACACCATGGTTTAGGTACCTGGCTGCAGAATCTGATGTGTTTGGGATTAACAACTGGATTTTACTCTTGTGTTTCTAATGTGACAATAATGAAGTGCAATTTGTAGCCATATACACACTTGACTAGCTGCACCCTGACTAGAAATTGTTTGAAAAATAAGAAAGGATATTGAAAACAACTTACATAAAAGCAGAAATACTGTATAAAGAAAGATAAAGCCACCCCCTAAACTACACTCTCCTTTGAAAATCTTCACGGCTGGTCCATGGGTTCTGACAGAGCCCTGTGCATGTGGGAACAAGAAGTCCAAATACTACATTAACATCAGTGCAAGTTCATCCTGCCGTCCTGTAATAAACTACACTGTCCTTAGTACTGTTACTTAGGAGTCTTCCTATGTTTGTTTATTTTTAATACAGGTGTTGTGTTGTCTTTCTGGGACTTGAGAAGTATTGCTGAACTAATGTCAACCTGTCTTTTCCTCCCAGCGTTTTATTATGATTCTCACAGAGCACCTAGTACGATGCGAAACTGGAGGGATTGATGTGATTACACCTTGGTACAGGAACTGTATAGAGAGGCTGCAGCAGATCTTCCTACAGGTGTGTCTCCTTCCTGACAGAATTTGTGTGGTTGTGAGAAATTGCTCCTTTCTTCCTTACAATTAACATTCACAAGCATTAGCTTGAAGGAAGCAGTTGACAGTCCAAAAATTGCGAGCTGTAATCTCAGATTGCATCAGTGATAAAGATTGTTTAAGGAACATACTGATCTTGGATTGATATTTGGACAGAATCCTATTGAGAAGTCACACCAGCATAAGTGCAGTGGCATAAATCACAGGAGTGTGTTGTCACCAATCAACAGATTGCCACTTGTATCCCTTGTCACACATCAACTCCTGCAAATGGTGGAGAAGGAAAGGTGCAAGCAGCCCCTTGTTAACTACCAGCATTTCCCCATTGTGATTTACAACATTGCACTTAACGTTAGTGTGATTAACCAGCAGGATCCAAGCCTTTGTGTATATGCACTCAGGAAAAGGATGTATTGGAATGTCTAATACCTATATGAAAGTGTTTTTCATTCAGATATTGGAAAGAAGCCCACAAGAGCATCACTCGGATCACTGTGGTCCATGTCACCTCCAGGTTGTTCAGTGTACTTTAAGGCCTAGTTCAGTGTCTGTCTGATTTGGCATCCATGCAATATGATGCCTTTTACCAATTAAAGGCTGGTATGCTACAGTAGCTGCACCCTCCCAGACAAACATAGCCTGGCCACAGTTATCCACTAGACTGGACTACTGTTTGTTTAATCCACTCAGTGGGCAATATATCTTGTCAGTGCTTAAATAGCTACATTTGTTCCTAGTCTATTTTTGGACACGGTTCAAAGTATGGTACTGATAAGACCCCTCAGTGACTTGGAACCTGCTTTCTTCAAGGTCCTATTTCTGCTGCAAAAGCCTCCAAACTCTTGAATTATCTGTCATCACATGAAGTCTTCCCAGTGCCTTTGTCATCTGAAGCTAGGCAGAGGTGAATGGAGAAAGTATATGGTTGGTTCTGATGCCCAAGTTTGGAATGTGTCTATTAAACAAAGCTTTTACCAAGTCCAATTCTGTGGCAGACACATGTGCCTTACTGATTCATGTGAGACAAAAAAAAGGCTTATCTTAAACCTTTTTTTATTGTCACTGACCTTCAGAATTAACACTATACAGTCCCAACTTTGAATCTGTTTGTGCACCTATACAGTTCTGGTTATTTCCAAGCTACAGAATGCGAAGGAAAGCACTTCAGGGCAAGTTGTGAGCTTTGTTTCCCGTCAAAATTAATATCAGTAATCAATCCACTTCCTTCTGTCTGCAGCATCATCAGATCATCCATCAGTACATGGGGACCTTGGAGAACCTCCTGTTCACAGCAGAACTGGATCATCACATACTGGCTGTGTTCCAGCAATTCTGCGCGCTGCAGGCCTAAGTGACTCTTTTATATAGGACTTAAATGAATTCATCTTTTTTAAAACAAAAAAATGGGGAAATTTGACAAGGGAGGAGAAGAAAGAAGTTTTTAATTTGAAAATCAACTTACTGTGCTTTCCTAGGTGAGATACACAGTATTCAAATGGGGCAATTGTTCTGGGCAGTAGAGGCCTTACTTTAGTGATGACTGCTAGGTGAGAGGGATGGAATAATGTGTGGACTCCTAATTTTGAAAAGGTTTGAATGTTGACATTGTCATAGGATTTGTTTTGTGTCCTCCACCCCACCCTGTTTGTATAAAAATAAATAGGAAATAATAGAATTGGTAACTTTTGCTTGGCTGTTCCATAAGAATGGATCCCCTCATTAAAACGATGCAAAGCAGTTCTTAAGATCAAGAATCAATTTTCCCATGAATTAATGACAGACTTCACAGGACAAACACACAAAGGGTATGAGAAACATGAAATGAAAGGTCAAGCCTAAGAAATAGCCTAGACCTCATGTCTGTTACGAATATGTCTTTTCACGATCCTTTGAAATATGGCTGAGATCCAGTCAAACCTATGGGTGGGGCTAGACAAGAGACCATTGGGATGCTCTGTGTCATGTTTGAGAAGCTCTTCTCTTCAGCGTGATCTATTTTCTTCTGCACTTCAGTGAACCTTTCATTCAGATGAAACATATTTATATCCTGTGAGAAGGATCCAGACAGCACTTCAGATTGCTCCAGTTTTTCCCTCTTTTGATTATTTATGCTCCTGCCCATTTCTCCACCTTTTAGCACACTTGTCATTCTGTAGACATTTTCTTTTTTTGTTTAATGTAGTAAGTGGAATAATGCTATTGCAATACAATCATCCTGTCATGGATGCTCCATTATACAGTGGTTCATCCGTTTACAAGTACCTTGGTTTATAAGTGTTTGGCTAAATGAGCAAAATTTGTAATAAATGTGTAATTTTGCCAGAAAATCGGGGCAAATCAAACTGCAAAAAAGCAAACCAAATAGCAAACAACATGCGTACCTGATCACCCCCTATATTTTTTTAAAATTGCTTGGTTTGCTTCTCTGGGATTATACTGAATAGGCAGAAGTATCTCCAATGCCTTTGGCAAACTTAGCTGCTGTGTCTTTAATACAAACTCTGAACTAGAAGTGACTTCCGGAAAACTGGAAGTGACTTCCAGATCACTAGAAAGCACTTTTGGGGCCTCCGAGGGCCTTTCTGGGCATGTCGGAGGACTCAGAAATGCTTTTCTGCAAACCAGAAGTGAACCGGAAGTTGCTTCCGATTCACAGAAAAGCATTTGAATCCTCCAACATGCCTAGAAAGGCCCCTGGAGGCCCCAAAAGTGCTTTCTAGCAATCCAGAGGTCACTTCCAGTTTTGTCGGACCTGTCAAAGTCAGCTGTTGTGCGGAGCACAGAGAAGCATTCGTAAGTTGAATTACTCGGTTGCAAAGCAACTAAGTCGAGGTACCACTGTACAACACTCATCCATGACTCCATGTTTTTGTAGGGCTGCTATGCCATGAAGTATCTTAGATAGTTCTGAGTAACTTACGTGAAGGCTACAAGCAACTGCATGTGGATACTCATTGTTCAATCACCTTTACAACTTGGTAAAAACATTCCCCCAATTTCTACCATGAAATGTAGACTGCATTTCATGTGCAGATGATGTTCGTCCTGAGAGAGCAAAGCAACATAGCAAGTGATGCGGTTTATTTTAGATAGTACAAAAATTAACATTTAAAAGGTACATTGAATGTGAAACCAAAGACATTACATTTTTTCATATGTTAGTTCATGACCACATGTGGTACAGGTCTTTTTGTAAAGGTCGTCCTCTATCATTTCTTCAGCTCCATATTCATGCTGATGGACTCTTGATTCTTTTTTCCACGTGCTGCTCCTTACAGATCGCCGAAGTTCTAGTACAAAGAGGAAATTTTTTGAAAAAGTATAGATTGAATCAGGCCCTCCAGCAACTGTTCTGAACAGGGCCTTGGTGTTTAAGGAACAGGTCTACTGTTGGGATGGTGGTGTTGGGCCGTAGTTCTTAGCAGTTCTAGGCAATATGCTAGGAACTGCAGTCCAACAACTTTTGGAGAGGTACATTTCACCCACCCTTGGTCTACTGTTTCAGGAGTAGACACTGGTACCAAGTTCAGAAGCCTTTATTGATGCAGTGAAATAGTATTAAAGATAGCCTAACTTTGCTAAACAAGGTAACAGGATGTCAGTTGTTCTCTATGTTAGTTCATGACCACTATTGCCAAATGATTGCATTTGAAACACCAAATTTAAGTAGCATGTAAGAGGAAGGACATTTCTGAAGGTGCTTTCAGCAGAGTCTATAATTTTTAGTCTCACCCTCATAGGAATCTATCTTTAAAAAACCACCTCTAGTTGATGAATGTGTGATACTGTGTGTTTCTGTATCCATGAATCAAAATGCTAGGAAACTGCCAATATTGCTGCAAAGTTTCATGACCACCTTGCCAGCAGGAAAAAAAAAGATGCCAAGCTTCACATAGCAAAGGGCAGCCTGAATGTTGACAACAGCCATTGTATTTACTGTACAGGTGTAGTTACAACTGGACCAAGGTGGGATTTTAGCCACAAAGCATTCCTGCCAGTTCATTGCATATTCAGTCAAAACAATAACTGAGGACTCAGTTGACTTATGCGGTCTTTGTTGCCCTGGCAAAATGCATTACATTACCCGGGAATATTACCTGGGAATATTTCTCTCTCCCTCTCTCTCTCTCTCTCTATGTACACACACACATATACAATGGTACCTCTGATAACGAATTTAACTTGTTCTCTGAGGCAATTTGTTATCCAAAGAATTCATTATCTGAAACATGGTTTCCCATTGAAATGAATGAGAAACCGATTAATCCATTCCAGAGGTTCGGAAAAAAAGCAAAAAGCAGAGGGGGGTTCCTCTTTATAAAGTGCACTTTAAAGGCATGCAGTGCTGGAAAACCACCACCCCAGAACACCCCCACACCCCCACAGTGCAATGCAAACATGGGGAAAAGAAACAGCAAGACTAACCCAGCCTTTTCCCGCCAAAAATGCAAAGGGGAAAAATGCAAACAGACAAATATAAGCAGCAAGAGAATTCCAGCTTGTTATTGCTTGCAGTGCAATGGAAAAGACTGCAAGCATGGAGATATGAAAGCAGCAAGACTACCCCAGCCTTTTCCCGCCAAAAATGCAAATGGGAAAGAATGCAAACAAACATAAGCAGCAAGAGAAATCCAGCCTGTTTTTGCAAATGGAAAATATTGACAACATGGAGAAATGAAACCAACAAAACTACCCCAGCCTGTTCCCCCCAAATATGGAATGAGGAAAAATGCAAACAGACAAACATAAGCAGCAAGAGCACCCCAGCTGGTTCTTGCCTGCAGAGCACTGGAAAAGATTGCAAGCATGGAGAAAAGAAAGCAAGACTACCCCAGCCTGTTCCCATGAAAAATGCAGAGTAAAGCAGTGCAAAAATAAATAAAAACTAGCTCCCTACCTTTCTAAGTTCGAAAGGTCCAAATTCCTCAGCAAAAAATGTCCAGAATGGCTCCAAAGCGCCATTAAAAAAACAAAAACTAACTTCTCCCACCCCCACCCCCACAAACTACGTGTGTGTGTGCAATGCATCCTGGGTACAATTATTATAGCTTATTAGTGCTCCAATAAATGTAGTACTGTACGTTGTATATTTTTAAGAGCGTTGTGGTGCAGTGGTTAAATGCTTGCACTGCAGCTACAACTGTGCTCACAACCTGGGGTTCAATCCCAGGTAGCCGGCTCCGTCTTCTATCCTTCTGAGGTCAGCAATGTGTAGCCTGCATAATTAAGCTGTAAACTGCCCAGAGAGTGCTTGAAGCACTATGGGGCGGTATATAAGCAGAACACTTTGCTTTTTTGCTTTTTTTTACATAACCTGTTGTAAAAGTTAGCTGACGTTCATGCATACACACATTTAAAACCGCCACACGTGACTACAGATACCTAGATATACTAATCTATGAATCCTATTAATAAAAATAAAGAGAATGCCTTGCTGCACACCTTTAACTTTTCTATCAAACTTTTTCTGTTTCATCTTCTCTCTGTTGTCCTGGCGGCTTTCCTTGGCTTCTTCTAATGCTTCTTCACTACCCCAAATTTCAAGAGAACGCTGGATTATCTGTAAAAATGACAAACATGTTTCAGTTCTCCACAAAACTCAGATAAGCAAAAGGAGTCTCTCAATTCCTTATGAAACTCATAAGGAACTCATTCACTGTGGTGCTTGCAATTTTAGTCTACTAGAAACTAGATAAGGAGAGCTGCTAAATAAGAAGCCCCTATCTGAACTGACTTGATCCCACTGATTATTATTTTTAGTGGCTTGCTCAACAGGCAATGGGAGCATCTCACACATGCTGAATTTTTTTCACAGGTGTGCAAAAATCAATTGCCCTTCTGAGTGCGAATTAAACTGCACTGGAGTTTGCAGGGTCTGGTGTCCCTCTGCTAACACCATCCCCCACACCGTTTCAAGTGATCCTCTAATGTTATTTTTGGAGCAAATGCAAGGGCCTCAAATCAAGCTCAATCCAGCCAAGACTGAGGTGTTCCTATACAGATGAAAGGCAAATCAAGACATATTAATTCAATCAATGCTAGACAGGGCTACACTCCATGACTAAACACATTTTTTTAACTTGACTGGCACTTGTGAATTAAGCCGTGGGTCTGTATGGCTTGGGAATACATTTGCACAGTTAAACCCAGTGCTCATGTTGCATCTATTAAAGTCTTAACACAACCACTATGACACCCTGGTTCTTGGAAGGAGACTAAGTAGAGTCTTAAGGCAAGACAGTGATGGTTTGGTCACAGACTGGAGGAAGGACAATGGCTGAGCAGCCCATCAGTACCTGTTGCTTTAAATAAAGTTTCATGTCTCCCCAGCGTGGGTTATGAGGGTTTTTCTTCAGAATGAATCTCAGCACTGGTTCTCTCTTGTCTAAATCACAATCTTTCAGAAGATACTCTTGCTTGGCTTCGGTCCTTGTTATGAGTTTATGCTTCTCTTCAACATCTCTGAAACAAGATCATAGTCCAAGCCAAAACAAATAGGTCACATGTAATTTTAAGCTATTATTCAGGCACATGTGTTCCATCATCTCCCCTATCCTGCCTCTTGTGCAGTTTATCAGATAAGTGTGTATAAGGTGGCAGATGAAGTAATCTAAATGAGCCACCACTTGTTTGAAAAGTGGGATTATTTATGTTAGAAAATCCCTTACGAGTGGCTCAATTTACGAGTGAAAAACCACTGGCGTTTTAACCGCTGCCTTACAAATTTTAGATGCGGTCTGCTCTACTTACAATTTTTTTATTATTTATTTATTTGATTTTTAAAAATAGGACTGCTCTACTTAAGAGTTGTTCGACTTAAGAACATGCATTTGGAATGGATTAAACTCGTAAAGAGAGGTACTACTGTGCTACACTGAAGGAGAAATATGACTGGACCCAATCCAGTCAATGGCCAACAAACTGGGCTGGAATCCTAGACAGATTTTTCTCGAGAATAAGGAAAATTAGACTCACCCAGACAATCTTTTGAATAGGTATGCATAAGGCTGTGCTGCTAATACCCCACAGCATTCTGTGTAAGATGCTCAAGATGGCTAAATGTCCAGAAAACAATCTGAATAATACAACTATCATAAGCAGCAGTCAAGAAACAGTTAAGAGAGTTTAAAAAGCTAAATTAAAGAGTCATGTCTTGATATGCTTCATAAAAGCAGCCCAAGGGGTGGGTGGGTGTTGCTTTGTTGTTTGTTTACTGTACCTGCACTTATCACAGGTCGCGAGATCAAAATGGGTCCTGAGGTAGGAGTCCATGAACCGTTTCCCACATTCTTCACAAACAAGGTAATCAAATTCGAATACAGGCCCTATGAAGACAAAAATGCAAGATAACAATTTAGGCTCTTGCTTAGGATTCAAAATATCAAGCACCAACAATGAACTGAGATGGAAACACAAACAGGACAGATTGCATTTTTGGTTTGGCTTGCTTAATTTCTTCCTGCCTCTCAGGGGCCTACCTTCTGCCAGGTGACTCAGCTTCTCCCTACTGCTTCTGCCCCTTCCAGATGCCTGAATCCATCACTCCTGAGAGGGCAGCTCTCTTCTCTGGCTGGCAAGGAGGACTATTAAGTGCACACTAAAATAGTTTTTTGAATGCCTAACCTAACAACCATCTTGCCCCCAGCAATCTCATGCATTTTGAAAGGAAAAGGTTTCCCACTGGCCCTTGGACAAGAATATATATTGGATGGAGGTCATCCTCCAGGAAAGAAGACAGGCATCTCAACCTAGTAAAAAGATTCAGTGTATGCCTGCAGGAATTTGCATGGCAGCTTTTCTGAGGCAGCTTTCTTCATGCTAAAATACAGCATAAC